>JAWDJE010000001.1:446148218-446593218 GCA_035047345.1 Bradypodion ventrale | reverse complement strand
CAGTTCCCGCATAAGGGCCAGAAATGTAGTAAGGAGACGCGTACACGTGTCCGAGCCCCGTTCACCCCCAAACAAAAAGTCATTGAGGTAATGGGCTACAGACCGGGACCCTGACCTTCGAACAAAGGCCCATTGAAGGAAAGTGCTAAATCGTTCGAATGCCGAACATGAAATAGAGCAGCCAAAAGGCATGGCCTTATCTACATAGAATTTTCCCCTAAAACGGAAACCCAACAGCTCAAAGTCCTCGGGGTGGACTGGCAGTAATCAGAATGCCGATTTAATGTCACACTTTGCCAAGAGGGCCCCGGGACCACAGGCGCGTACCATCTGTAGGGCTTGATCAAACGAAGTATACCTGACCGAACAAAGGTCATCAGGAATAGCATCATTGACCGAGGAACCCACAGGGTAGGAAAGATAGTGTATTAGGTGAAATTCACCTGGGTTCTTTTTTGGCACTAGCCCCAGAGGGGAGACCTTCAAGTTGGGGAATGGCGGTTCATCAAAGTGCCCTGCAACCCTCATAGCCTGCAACTCCTTAGCTATGCTTTGTGCAGCAATCTCCTCATCGCCCTTTAGTGAAAGTAAGTTCGGGGCGTCCTGCGGTCCCTGAACACCCCTAAATGGTATATGAAAGCCAAACTAGAAGCCTTCCAGCAGGTACTTCGCGTCATTCCCTCTAGGATAAGCGGAAAGCCATTGACCTAACATGGGAATATTAATTGGGGAGGGGGCCTTTTGCTTGGCCAGCACCGTCAGAGGGAGCTCTGACCGCCCCCTGCCCACCCCTACCTCTGCCTCATGACCCACCAGCTCGCGGACACGCAGAGGCGGCGTGAGGGCCAGAGCAAGAGGGACACTCGTGTCGGAAACGACACTGATGCTTGTTGCACACGCCGGTAGCTGAGAAGCTCCAACACAGCAGGCGGGCTGGAACCCCCTGCCCCGCCAGCTGGCGGTGAACCTACGTTACAGCCGCCCGCTGCACAGCATGGCCACAATGGCACCTATCACCAGGCGCCGGACGCATGTGAGTCACATACAAGACCCACAATTGCTGGCAGGGCTCATCCCACCTCATCTCCGGATGTAGGGCCACCCTCATCCTAAATTCCTCATCATAAGCCAACCATGACGGGCCAGGAAAGTCAACCATCGCCCTATAAATATTGTCGAGATATTGGACCATCGGGATGGCTAAATCAGGCCGGGCCCTGAGGTACACGGCCATATATATAAGATATGCCGGCAACCAATTGGCCCAGGTACGCGGTGGCTTACGACGATGGGACAATTCTTTATCCTGGTCATCCTGTCCCTCCCTCTCCTCCTTAGTGGGCTCACGATTCAGGAGGGAAAAAATATCAACGTACTCCCCTCTCCAAATCTTATCCCTAGTAGCCTGTGAAAGATGATCACCCAGGGGGAGGGAATAACCAGCTGTCAGCAAAGCCACCGTTGGCACCTATTGAATGAAGGGTATGCGCAGCGGGCCCTGAATAGCCCCTGCGACGTTTGGCATACCCCCAGGGGTGGACACCCCTGTCCTAACCGTGGAGCCATTCGGTAACCAGGAATTAACAGGGCAGTGTGGAAGCAACTGCCCACCCACAGTAATCTGGCATGGCCATGGCCATTGCACCCCCCCAGTGTAACTGGACAGTGTTAGTGCACTGGTCGCACCCCCGTGAGCCGCCCCCACCGGGGGTTCCGGCCCACGGCAGGCATCGGAGGTCGCGGCAGGCATCGAGCTCTGGGGCCACACCTGACCGCTCCCCACTGGCATATTCGAACATGCGGGGAGCTGCGAGGCGCCAGCTTGGGCTGTCCTGACGGCCTCAAGCAGCTTGACCCTGTTGGCGGCCCACTGGAGAGTCACGGCCGACGGGTCTGAAAGTGACGAAGGGGCCGTGCCTGAAGCAGCAGACAAACCCCCCTCAGGAGGTGGATGGGCAATGCCCAGCGAAGCCTCTAGCACCGAAATACGTGCAAGAAGGGCATCGACAGTTTCTGAGCCCCCAGTATAAAGTGTGTCGGGCGGGCCGGATGGCCCTGTGGCCAGTTGTTGAGCAGGAAACCCAAATGGGGATCCAGGGCCTGAGTAGGGCCATGCCCAAAACTCCGGCCCATGGGGGGGGGGGGCGGAGGAATGGTGGGGTGGAAACCGCCACCAAGTCCAAGCGGGCCACCCTGTCCTGCGCCAAAGAAATCCCGGCCAGAGGCAGGGATGCCGGAGGAGCCAGCCTGAGCCGGCCCAGCCTGGAGGCCTGTGCCCGGCTGACCAGTGGAAACCTGCTCGGCCCCGCTGGCAGCAGCAGGCAGGGCCATCCCGCTGCCCAGTTGGGGGGTGCAGCCCGAGTCCTCTGACCCGATGGCTGCCCCCCAGTAGAAGGAGGGGGCGGGAAAGCCCTTCCCTTAGGCCGTGGCTTGACCGCCGGGCCTTTGCACTTGGGAGCCATGGCTCCCAAAGAAGCGATGGATCCCTGGCCAGGAATCAATTCATGTGCCCTGAGTACCACGGTAATGAAGAGGAGCGAACTCCGTTCAAAGGCAAAGGTACGAAGGGCAAAGAAGCAGAAACGCAGCAGAGAAACATTCTCCGCTCCGTCGCATTTCTAAAATGGCAGCTCGGCTGCCTCGTGGCCACCCCTTTTATAGAGGGGTGGCCACGCCCCCTAACTCACCCGGATGTCTGAGTCCGGGTGGGGGGGCTGCAAAGAGTGTGGCGGCCATTTTGGCGCCACGCTTTCATTATGTTGGTCTGGGAAAAGGCTAGAATTGTTCACTCATCATATTATGAACATGGGTTATGTATACGCAGATCTTTGAGATGCGGAGTGGTTTAAATGCAAGACTTCTGGCTTAATTTGATTGCAGAACAAGCTGTCTGTTCCCAGGCAGGGAGATTTTTTAAAACTCTTTTTGCTTCCAGATACCTGATGAAAGATGAGAGTTCAAATTTAAAACAGCAGTCTTCTGTATTTTTTTGGAGATTTGGTCAACAGTATCAACTGAATCCAAATCAATTACCTTCTCTCCTATTTTGAAAAGAATGTTGGCACAGATGAGATGAAGAAATAAGACCTGCTGTCTACAGCTAGGTATTAATCATGTACAAAAGGAAGTCTTGAAAATGAATGTTCTGCAGGTTTTGACATGCCACAGCTGTAGATTTTCACAACATGAATAAAAATGGCCACAATGCATATGTGTGTTTTTAGTTATTTGTTTGGAGTTTCTGCCTTCCCCTTCCATACATCATAGAGCATAATACTGCCTAAGGCAACAGCTGTTCAGCAGCTCAAGAACATTTAAATCATCTCCTGTTTCTTAGCTATCAAAACACTAAAACCTGTTGGCATAGGGCAGTGATGGCAAACCTTTTAGAGCCCAAGTGTCCAAACTACAACCTAAAACTCACTTATTTATTGCAAAGTGCCAACACAGCAACAGGGGAGGAAGGAAACATTCCCATTGGGCTGCTGGGCAGAGGAGTGGGGTGAACCCTATGCTGGGGGGAGGGAGGAAGTGATTCCATTGGGCAGCTGGGCAGAGGGGTAGGGTGAACTCTATGCTGGGGTGACTGCACTGGTGCCACAGAAAGGGTTCCAAGTGCTACCTCTGGCATGCGTGCCCTAGGTTCACCACCACTGGCATAGGATTTCCCACCGAAAAAGTAAAGCATCCCATAGTGGAACTATTTTGTCATACTTGGTGCCATAGTGGAGTCAGGGAAGGCGAAGCACCAGCACTGTTTGATAAACAAAGAAAATTACATCATGTTCCATACTTTGAGGCACAGGACTCCTATGATGTTGTCTAGGAAAATAGCAATCCATGATCAAGTCCTACCAGGAAGAATCAACTATAAGGTGTCAACCTACACTTCCAGAAAGACCATCTGCCTTTGTTGTTCTTTGAAGGACTGTTTGTCCAATTGGGAAGTGGATGGAAAACTAGAGGAAGCCAATAAGCTTTATGAGGTTCCCTTCTGATAAATTAGGATGAGCACAAGGATGCGGGAGATTGTTTTTCTGTGTAGACATATGTCTATTAAAAGGACTGATAAAATAAGGAGAAGACCAAATGAATGAAAAGAGAGTTAGGTAAAGGTTGTCCTTGTTCGAAAGCCCTTCGTATCTGACTCTAGGGTGTAGTGTTCATATCCATTTACAGCCAAAGAGCTAGTGCTGTCTGCATCTGCAAATGTTTCCATGTTCATGTGGCAGGCATGACTAGACACCAGAATACACCAAATGCTGTTACCTTTCCACCAAAGTGGTACCTGTTTATCTACTTGCAATTTCTTGCTTTTGAACTGCTAGGTTGGCAGGAGTTAGAAGGGAGTTCACTCCATTGTGCAGCACTTGGATCATGAACTTCTGACCTGCCGACCTTCCAGTTATCTAGTTTAGTGTCTTAACAACTAAGCCACCGCAGTCCTGAAAAGGGTTAGATGCATTCAAAGTACAGTGTACTTAAGCATTGCCTAACACTAGCACCCACATATATCTGAAACATTATCACCTAGTAAAATGGGTAAATATGTTATGTCTGAAAATAATATGAGATATATAGGGCCTGTCCCAAATTTAAACAAACTATTTGACATGTCATCTTTGGAAGCCTAAAGATAGTGTAAATGGAATAGACATAAAGGATTAGTCAAATTGGAAAAAAAATGATTTCTCAGCATTTGGCAAAATCTTACAAATTACTCACATCTTTCCCTCTCTCAGTTATAACTGAGGGAGTGACACTCTGACATAGCAGGGCATTCTAAAATGAGAAGATACTACCAAAAAGGCCCAAATTCTTGTTGCAGTCTTCCAAGTATATCTCAGGGAAGGAAACCAAAGCCCTGACTCTTGGGAGGACTAGGTAACCAAGAGAGATCTTCTATCAAGTCATGAGATCCCAAACCACAAAGGGCCTTATATGTTGTTATTAATACAGTACTGTATCTTGAATCAGGCATAGACTCCTATGCAAAGCCAATGCTTAGGGGGAAAAGCTCTAATCCAATGGTTCTCAACGGGCGCAGTACCGCCTCCCGGGGGGCGGTGGGAGGATGTTGAGGGGCAGTGAACTTGTTTTGGGCAGTAGGGGGCGGTGGGTATGTTTTGGCATTCAAACTTATTCAGGCTAGCTGTCTTAAATTTTTTTATTCTTGGTCTTGTTTTAAATCGCGGCGCACCAGAAGAAGATTTTTTTTTGGGGGGGGGGGGTGCATGACTTATTTATTTATTTATTTATTTTTCACGCTTATATACCGCCCACTCAGGTACAACCCAATTCAGGGCGGTTTACATAGCGGACAGTAAATACATAAAAAACACATGATAAAAAAGTTAAAAGTTTTTAAAAAAAACCACCCCTAAAAGGTGCACAAGAACCAAAGGGACCCTGGGGGAAGGCACACTTCTCTATACCAACCACCCAATGGTACCCCACCCGCACCCCAAACCTGGCCCGCCAGCCAGGTCTTTAGTTCCTTCCTAAAGGGCAACAACTCCATCTGGAGACGCAGTTCCACAGGCAGGAGGTTCCAAAGGGCTGGTGCGGACATGGAGAAGGCCCTCCTCCTTGTGCCAGAGAGGTGAGCCCCCCTGGCTGATGGCACAATTAGAGAGCCCCTCCGGTCCGCACTGGTTGGACGGACAGACATCCTTAGGGCGATGCGGTCTCTAAGATAACCTGGCCCACTACCATGTAGGGCTTTAAAGGTCAAAACCAGCACCTTAAATTGCACCCGGAGACAAACTGGTAACCAGTGCAGCCCCCGAAGCAGTGGTGAGGCATGGGCATAACATCCACACCCCATCACCACCCGGGCCGCAGCATTCTGGACCAGCTGCAGCCTCCGAATGGTCATCAAGGGCAGCCCCATGTAGAGCGCAGTACAGTAGTCTAGTCTGGAGGTCACCAGAGCGTGAGTGACCATGAGCAAAGAGTCCCGGTCCAGGAGTGGGCGCAACTGGCGAATCACCCGAAGTTGGGCGAAGGCCCTCCTGGCCACAGCTGCCACCTGTTCTTCTAGCAGCAGCCGCGAATCCAGGAGGACCCCCAAGTTGCGCACCGGGTTGGTCTGGGGCAAAACAGCCCCATCCAAAACCAAAGATGGTAGCTCCCGGGATAACGCAGGACCCCCTATCCATAGCCACTCAGTCTTGCTAGGATTCAGCTGTAGCCCATTTGCCCCCATCCAGACCCCAACAGCCTCCAGACAGCTTGAAAGAACTTTGACTGCATCACTGGGGTCCCCACGGGCCGAGATGTACAACTGTGTGTCATCTGCGTACTGGTGGTACCGCACCCCGTGGGAATGAATGATCTCACCCAGCGGCTTCATGTAGATGTTAAATAGGAGAGGAGAGAGTACTGAGCCCTGAGGCACCCCATATTTTAGGGGCCTAGGACTCGACCTCTCACTCTCCAACCACACCGACTGGGTCCGGCCCCTCAGAAATGAGGAAAACCAGGACAACACAGTGCCCTGGATCCCCAATCCTCGGAGCCATTCCAGAAGGATACCATGGTCAATGGTATCGAAGGCTGCTGAGAGGTCAAGAAGAGCAAGGACGGACAGATGACCGCCATCCCACTCTCGCCAGAGATCATCCATCAGCGCGACCAATGCAGTCTCAGTACCATATCCAGGTCTGAATCCTGACTGGAATGGGTCCAGATATTCCGCTTCATCCAGTACCCCCTGCAGCTGACGTGCCACTGCCTTCTCCAGAACCTTCCCCAAAAAAGGAAGGTTGGAGACAGGTCTGTAGTTGGTTAGGATTGCTGGATCGAGGGAAGGCTTCTTCAGGAGGGGGCGCACAAGAGCATGTTTCACCAGTGCAGGAAACATCCCCTCTCGAAATGACACATTAATTATAGCCCCGACCCAGCCACCTGTCACCGTCTTAGAGGCTTTTACCAGCCAGGCGGGACAGGGATCCAATGGACAATTAGTGGCACGGACCGCCGCAAGGAGCCTGTCCACTTCATCCGGGGCAACTGGATCAAACCGATCCCAGGTAACACCGCAAGACTGCGCACTGGCTCCCCCCGGACCTTCCCCGTCCACGCCAAGTTTGAACCCCAAGCGAATCCGATCGATTTTCTCCACCAGATGGTCAGCAAAGTCCTCAGCCGATCCCTGCCAACCAGGCACAGGCCCCGCCCTACGCAGGAGGGACCTCGTCACCCAAAACAGGGTGGCTGGGCGATTATCAGTGGAGGCAATAAGGGAGGTGAAGTACTGCCTCCTCACCACCCCCATCGCCACTAGGTAGGCCCTAATAGCGGCTCTAGCTAGTGTCCAATCGGAATCGCTGGTGAAACTGGGGGGCCAGAACATGGGACAGATACTAAGCATCGGTCCCGCGTTCCCCGAGTGCGGCCCGCCCCACGTTTCCCGCTATAACGCCCCATGCCCATCACAACCTCTAAATGAGCCCCTGGAACCTCCACCATTAACCCAGATGGAGTGTCGCCTTGCAGCTAGGAAACTGCACAGGCGCAAAGGTTCCAGGTGGGAAACAGCAGCTGTGTGCATGGCAAGGGTGGCAGGACTGAGGAGACTAGCGAGGCGAGGGCAGTGATTTTTGCTCCTGAGCACACAGGAACCGGATCAGGCCCTCATTCTTGGCAAAGACACCAGCTTGGGTTAGTCTCTTTCTCTTCCTCGTATGTTGCTTTCCATGGGATTTGAGTCAAGTAGTTGAGGTGGGTGGATGGGTTCTTGTTCCTGAATCTCTTAATAATGTATGCTCAGAGGTAAGGAAACCTGGCTCAATTTCTGCTCCCTCCCAAAAAAAACCCCTCCACTTACTGTATTTTAAAAAGCAAACAGGACAAGCCGAAGCGACTCAGCGAGCCGAGCAATTCCCCCCCCCAATTAATTCAAGCATAGGGTTAAATGCACAGAGTATCAATTCCTAGAGAGGATGAGAGGAGGTATTCAGTCCTCCACTGGCAAGTGTTCCTGTTTTCTTCCCAGTGTTTCCCAACCTTTGGGTTCTTTTGGGACTTCAGTTCCCAGAAGCCTCAGTCAATTCCCCAAAACACTGATTAGCCAAGGCGCTGACTGAGGCTTCTGGGAATTGAAGTCCCCCTGATCCAGAGGGAAAGAGGATTTTGGACTGTTCTAGAGGGATTTCCAAGGCCAATGGCTGCGTCTCTCCTTTTCAGGGATCTCCTTCGCAAACTCCACCAAGAGTTTACCTATGCCTCTGTATCTGATGTGTATACGTTCATGCCTTGAAGTTTCACGCCTGTGTCTGATGAAGTGGACTTGATCCAGAAAAGCTCACATTAAAAATATAGCAGTTAGTCTTTAAAGTGCTGCAGCGTTTTTGCTTTGTTTTTATTCCTAATACAGTACATCCCTATCCAGCTAGGTAAGATAGTTTGATCCGGGGAGATGCATTGAAGGGAACAGTGGTAGCCCAAGAGATTTTGCCACCAGAGGCAAAGGAGCAAGTGCCCCTCCCTCCCTCCCTCCCAAATGCAGGATCCACCTCAATTGGCACCAGGGCCATAGCCAGGGGGTGGCCAGGGTGGGCTTGGCCCACCCTGAGTTGACAGTTTGCTCACCCTGGCAAAGCATGGTTTGCTCAACCTGGCAAAGCATGGTTTGCTCAACCTGGCAAAGCATGTCAATACCTTGAGTCTTTGCACAAGGACTTTTCTGAAGGTTTTGTGGATATTTTGTCCCTGGAAGTCCCTCAATGGGTCATGAACCCTTTTATGAATATTGAGACAGCAGAGGTTCAGATTCAGGATGAACTGGTTGAACTTTTAACTAATGAAACTTTGAAAGCCAGCTTCCAGAATGGTGATCGTCTCACAGAATTTTGGCTTCAAAGTAACATCACTCGCCTCTACCCCGGATTGTGGACTATCGTAAAAAATTTTTAATTGCCTTCCCTTCCTCCTACCTTGTCAAGCGAGGATTCAGTGCTGTGACTCATCTAATTACAAAAAAAAGAAGTCGTCTCCATATCGTGGAAAGAGGGGACTTGCGCCTTCTTCTCTCTAACAATATTGAACCAAACGTTCAGAAACTGGCTCTGAACCATCAAGCACAACCATCCCATTGACATAATCAAATATGTTTAATTGATATTACTCTTTTAGTGTAATAAAAATAAAGAATAAAAATAAAGAATTTTTAAACATAAAAAAGCATTTGCAAAAATATAAAAAAATAAAAAATAAAAAAGAGCATTAAAAATAAATGTATTTACAGCATTTTGAAATAAACATATTTACATAAAAGTGCATTTAAGCATTTTTTTTGCATTAGTCATTTTATTTTTAATAAAAGGAATGCAATTACAGGATTTTCACAAAGGGGTGGTGTTGAAAAATTTTCTGCTCCTTAAGGGGGTGGCAGCTTTAAAAAGGTTGAGAATCACTGCTCTAATCTTTGGGTTACAACTGAAGCCTCCCTCTCTCCCTACCTTTGCTAAATAAACAACCACATTATAATGTTACTTATACCTCACATGGTGTCCAAAAATTCCTGTATTCAAACTGAAAGAGATATGTTCTCTTTGTTACCAAGTATTGAATTTGTCCCTTGAGATTAATGTGTAACCAGTCTGGAAGGACAAAGCAAGATTAGCTAAACTTCCTTACTGAGAAAGAATTCTAAATGTATGTTGTTTAAACTTCTTTTATGTTGGGAGGGCCAAAAGAAACAAACAACCCTTACCGCTTTGTTTAAATCTCATCCAAAGTCAGTCTCCTATGTAACTACTGCCAATGCAGGTAGGCCAGGGTTCTGGATATCATCCAACCAGAGCGGACTACAACCTAATTGTACCATCTGCTATAGGGGCTCGTCTCTCTAGCAGAAGAAGGAGGGGCTTGCCCTATGGAACGTCCTACCAATAGAGTTAAGGCTGCAGACAGAATTGCTGCCTTTTAGGAAAGGACTCAAAACCTGGCTGGTGGGGCAGGTATGGGGTGTGGATGGTAGAATAACCCCTGCTTGTTGGCTTGTCTAAATGGGTATGTCTTTCCCCTGCCTTTGGTTATGAATGGGGTAGGTGGGGTTTTTAATGTCTTAATATGTCAATATTTTAATTATTTTAGTGGGTTTTATATGTTTTTTATGGGACAATGTTGTGAGCCGCCCAGAGTCGCTTGTCAATTGGGCAGCAATATAAGTTGAACTAACTAACTAACTAAATAAATAAATATCATCGTCATCATTAAAAATAAACAAAGACCCAATAAGATTGTGATCAAAAAGGGTCTCTGTATTTGCCTCTCCCCCACCCTGTCCAAGCAAGCAAATTAGAAACAACTGCCTGCACTAATTTAAAAGTTGATAGCAGCTACCTTTTTCCAGAAAAGAATTTAGCAAAGTAATAATGAAGGCTCCCTCAACACCCAACAAGGTAAAAGAGGAGTCAAAAAAGAATTATTATGAAGGCAGTGTTACATTTGATAAAGATGTTTTAAAAAGTCATTTGTGAGCAGGCATATTCTTCCGAAGGAAAATCTTGGCCTGAATTTCCCATACCAGCAGTCAGAGACAAACTACCTGGGGTACTTGGTTGTGATTGTGGAAACCTGAAAGACTCAAACATACCTATTTAGAGATTTGGTGCTGAAAGCCAATAGCAATGGATAAAGATATCCCCATATTGGTATTGACTTTTCAAAGATTTCCACAAATCCTACACAGTGCTATTCTAGACACACACAAAAAAAGCAGTGAAAAAAAGAGGAACCTCTAAGAAGTTCTTCCCAAATTCCTTCCTTAGGAATTGCAAGTTGTGTTAAGATTCCTTCAAAACTACAGCTATCAATCCCAAATCTAAACCATCATCTTCCTCTTCTTCTCGGTAATTTCTTTATTTAGTGGTGGAGTTTGAGTAAATCATTTCTAACGAAACACAGCTTGTGTCTCTATGTCCTTTCAAATGTCTTCCAAAGCTTCATAAGACAATCCATTTGGTTCAGCAAGATTAGGAGGACACCCATTTTGTTTTGAGTAAATCCCAAATCTCATTAATTCTACCTAATTTGGTTCATCTGGAGCAAATGAGTACCCCAATTTGCAACAACTGTTATGCCAGTGATACAAGTTTAAGACAATTTGGACTAGATGATTAATTGACAGTTGATAGAGGAATTCAGTATTTAGCCAAACAAAGCAAACTATGCAACTCTGAATATAAATACCACTTGATTAGTAATTCAACAGCAGACTCGTCAATGACAAAAATAGAAGGTGTGTAGTACTTACAGAAGTATTTTCTTTTTTCCTGCAGACTTAAAATGCAAGAAGTGTTATAACTGTAATGTGCTTCAAATCACATCACATAGAAATTTCAATTAGCATGAAGATTTGATAATCAGTAACACAGAGGTAGATCACACATTATTGCTTTTCTAGTTCCATGCTTATATAAAAATTATCAGAAAACTTCAATTTAAGAGAAAATTAGCAATTTTAAAACAAACAAAGTAGGAAAGTACTCTCCTGAGACTTCATTAAGGCTTAATAAATGGTTAGCACAATTATGCTAGATGAAATCAATATATTATTTACATTGCGTTGCTCAAAGGTGTATTACACTCTATTATTTCAACAATGAAATGCAATTAATAAATTGTCAAATCATTTTTCATGTTTTATTTGAAAAAGTGTTTCAGCATATTTTAGCATATCATTTTTCAGGGTAGGAAAAATACTCTTACATATAACATTAATAAACAGTGATAGACTTTACTACAAATATTGAATCTGTTGCCAAGTAAAGTTAAATTCAAAATAGAACATTGCAAATAGAAGTCCAGTCATTCTTCTTGAGGTAGAGACATGTGCCTTCTGCATTATTTTAAGATCCCTTTGCACTCTCTGAACTCTGCATGCTAATAAACTAAAGTACGCATCTTGATTTTATATCACAAGTTGGCTGCGGATTGGGAATTAGCACTGTATTTGGTAAGATTAAGATAGTATGGAATCCTGATGAGCGCAATTATTTTCTTCTAACAAAGGTAAAAAGCACTAACAAGACAAAAACACCCATTTTCATATTGAATAAGTTGTCACAGAAATATACTTTAAAAGCTCAACTGTTTCCAGAAATCCAGCATGTGGAGGAGAATGACCTACCCAATCTGTTCCTTGTAGACAAGCTATGTCATTTTTGCAATCTAGCACTTTCATTAAATGGTAAGGTAAAGGTAAAGGTTGGCCTTGCTCAAAAGCCAGTTGTATTAGTGTTGAGTCTGGTGCTTAAGAAGTATTCTGACCAGCAGGATTGGGTCAAACACAAATGATTTATTATTCAGCTCAGAGATACTGGACTGGGGAACATGTACAAGGTTGCCAGCTTATATACAGTGAGAATTGCAGTTACACAGGTTGATACATTTTGGCGAGCTTACGGGGAAGCGGGAAGTTTGTACTGATGAATCAGCTATTTTGATAGTAGTTTGAAATTGGCGTCTTTGCAAAAGGTGCGCTAATTATGCCGTAGACTTTACAGCACTAATAGCGGTTTTAATAAATAATGCTTGGACACAACATTCCCCCCCCCCAACATTCCTCCCCCCACTCTCCCAACCTTTTTGGATGACCACAGGTCTGTCTAGGGCACCCGAAATTTGCAGGACTTAGGGCAGGGGTCACTGGTCATCCAGGAGCTCTGAGACTGTGGCCTGACCTGCTGGACTGTCAAGGCATGCTAGGTCTTTGAGGAGGTTCTCCAGAAACTGGAATTGCTTCTGCAGCTGTACCCGTAGAGCGAGGGACTATCTCTACCACAGACTCGGCAGCAGTCAGTTCTGGGGCACTTTACCTGTACAGAATTGCTTGGCAGTGGCTGAGTGAACCACTCTTCCTCCAGATTGAAATCTGGGAGATTATTTCCGTTTAATGAAAGATCTGGCTCTAGAGGCTGGTGAGCCTCTGTTTCTGTAGTGGTGTTGTGCCCCGGAACCTGGGGATGCATCTGATCTGCATGGTAAAGGTAAAGGTTTAATAATAATAATAATAATAATAATAATAAAGTTTTATTTATATACCGCTTAACCTCACCCGGAAGGCAACTCGAAGCGGTTTACAAATGAGGCATGCTTAAAAGCCAGTCATGTCCAACTCTAGGGTGCAGTGCTCATCTCTGTTTCCAAACTGAAGAGCCAGCGCTGTCTGCTTCTGCAGACATTTCCGTGGTCATGTGGCAGGCATGACTAGACACAGAACGCTGTTACCTTCCCACCAAAGTGTTCCCTGTTTCTTGCTTTAGAACTGCTAGGTTGGCAGGAGCTGGGACAGAGATGGGAGCTCAATCTGTCATGCAATACTCGGGAACTGCACTCTGACCTGCCAGTCATGGAGTTCAGTGTCTTAACCACTTGAGCCACCGCAGCCCCTTTCTTTAAAAGAACTTCCCCCAAAACCCCTGATGTTATTTCCACTAAATTAATAAAGCACAATTTGCTCAGAAGAGTATGGGAAAATGAAAGTGGAACAAGGGGAGAATGACAAAATATTGTGGCATCTTTAAGCTTCTTGCAGAGTTTTAATTTCTGGTAAAATTCCCTTTAGCTGCACAGTAGAAGTCCAAAGACCCACATAATAGAATAGCTACAAGTCTCCCAAAGTACATCCCTTTCTCTTTAACTGGCACTCCAATCTCAACTCTCTCTGAGACATTTGTAGGAGAAATAATAATTTTAAAAATTCTTTACTTTCAGTTGTGTGGTATGACTGGTGTGTGCATGCTGCTTTCTTTACTGCATGCATGCTAGCAACCAACTGAAAAAATCAACAACCTACATCATTACTACCCACTACAGGCACCATGCAAGGTTGTAAATAAAACTCCAATTAAAAACTACCTCTTTGGAAATTGAGAGAGAGAGAGAATGGTAATCCTACCTACAAAATGGCTGAATATTCAAGCAGTATCAAGTTCAGTTTGTATGCATAAACTCCAACTGGATGACAGATTAAGGTTTCCAACCACACTTGGCTGGCATTTGTCAGATTGCTGTGGATACAAGTGGAGCTCCATGCATATAAATAGTGGCTCCACATATTCAAAGCCAGACTTCTAAAAGCTTAAGCATTTAAAGCTATATATACAGCAGGATGATTTTTCACTTTCTCCCATGCTTGCTTATTTGATTAATTAATTTTAGTTTTACCTTTTTGTTTAGCTCCAAGTAAAAAATGAATTATTTGAAAATTTCTCCCATCCATCATACAATTTGAGAGCTCATGCATGGGCTCAGTTTGTGATTCTTCCCTCTACAAAGAAATAGGTCGAAGAAAGAATTGCACATATTAGGCCTACTTCCACCTTAAATTTACCATATAATAGAACCTTGCAAAAGATATAAATATACATTGATAAGTAGATAAGGCAATAAACAAGAGTTGAATTTGTTAATTTTCCAGGGTATATATGAGATCTTTCAGGATCACCATTGCTCACCATTGCTTCCCCCAATAAGTTTCCTGCCTGCGCAGGAATTTAACCTCAGTTCTGGGAACCAGTCCAACACATTATCCACTATTCCACATTGTCTCTCCCAAAAGGCCCTCATGTTGTAGTTAGGATTTGAATCTCTGCAAGAAAACATACCTGTCATGTATCCCGGATTGGCCGGGATTTCCCATATTTCCACGCCACTTCCTCCATTTTCCTGCCACTTTCCCATAATTTGACCAGCAGGGAAAGTAGCTACTGTGTATGTGCAGGTCCCATATTTTCCGGAGCCGTGCTTGACGGGTATGAGAAAATAATATGGAATTTCAAAGTCCAATTCCTTTAACCACTTGGCAGTCATAGTCACCTAACTATTAAAGTTCTGCAAGTACTATCAGTCTTGCTTCATTCCAGATCGTCTTACAAATCACAAACCACTGTCTTGGAGCCAAATGTTGCAACTCCACTGAGCTAGCTGAATATATGTCTCCTTGGAATATCTTACTGTAACTTGGCATTGTCCTGAATGCTTCCTCTAGCTGAAGTCTCTAGCAAATCTTTCACATGTGTTCACACACAAAAATTTGATAGAGTCCAAGTGGTGCAGTGGTTAAGTATCAGTACTGTAGCCAAAACTCTGCTCGTGATCTGGATTCATTTCCAGTAAGCCCAAGGTTGACCCAGCCTTACATCATTCCAAGGTTGGTGAAATGAGTATCCAGCATGTTGAGACAAAAATCCTAATTACCTTGTGAATTACCCAGAGTGAGAGGAGGCAGAAAAGTATAAAAATAGAGAAGCAAGAGACATGTTACAGAGATGCCACACATCTCAAATACCAATAATATACATACCAGCCATTGAGATGTTAAGGAGGAGGCAGGAGCAGCAAAGACATCATGAATTTCCCACTATAGATGAAAATTAGCACATGGGTATCTTGGCTGGAAGAGAGTATTGTTAGCAACTTTTTTGTCTGTCAGACAATGCAAAAAGGATAAGAATCTACTTCTTTTTTTCTACATTTTTTTTCTTCTTGAAGAGATGTCCCTTTTCAGGGTATAAGCGCTTGTGTTTTTGGATTGCACTATAATTGTTTGTAACCTTTACAGCTAATAGCTTAGAAAAATATTTTTCTAACAAGTTTTTCTTTTTTGGTATTTTTGTTTGCAGCTTTTGATCATTGTATCTTGAATTTGGATTATAATAATACCTGCAACTTTTCAGAAGTTGCAAGAACAGATTTCTAAGAAGCTGTGCTTACATTTTTCATAGCTATATGACTAATTTCTTTCTCTCACTTTAAAAAAGGTAAATATCTTTAACAAGTCAATTTTTGAATGTTTTTCGTGCATATGGAACGTAAAAGCAATGTAGATGAATAAAGTTTGTAGAATTAGGCAAGCTGATGTTGCCTGAATAATTTATCTACCTTGTAAAAAGTAAGACATGGAAATTTAGAATTTTCACATCATAGAATCATAGAATAATTGAGTTGGAAAATACCAATGAGGCCATCGAGTCCAGTCCCCTCAAAGGTTTTGAAGAACATACTTCTGTTAAAACAACCTAAATCTAGAGAAGACTTACTTCATCATTAATGAAACAACAGTGGAACTTATTTCACCTTGTTACTCAGATGAATACTGATATGATTGGAGAAGGTTATCTGGTTCACACTGGATTTAACCCTTTCAGTGATAATTGCCACCAGTAGGAATACAAGTTTCTGATTTTTCCTAGAGATTTATAAATATATACAGGGCTCTTAGGAAGATGCTTAAGCATCAGACTTTCTGACCTGACATTTTATTTGTGATTTATTACTGGAGTTTAATATGTCTATATAAAACATAAATGCAGTTTAGATCTAGACATGGCACAAGTTATTGAGTCTAGCTTCTACTGCAAAGTAAGAGTTTACAGCATCTAGTACAAATCTGAGTTGACCACCTTTGGGATAGGTAATAGAAGCAAATGTCCAGTGCAATAAATAAGAAACAGCAGAAATATATAATCAAGAACAGGCAACTTTCGAAGTAATAATCAGTTTTTTAAAAAGCAAAAGCTGTCAGTTTCTCTTATAAGAAACAGGTCTTTCAGAGTCAGAAGCAAGGGTTTTATATAACTTGAGACACCAGGAATGGCCCTTTGTGATTAATTAGCTAGAGCAGAGCCTTTGCAGGCGCACCCCCCAAAGAAAGACTCAGACACCGGTATATGGATAAAGGCATCGGGCCACTTTTATTGAATAATGCCCTAGTCCGAATTATAACTTTCAATTGGTGTAATCATCCAATTGTAATTCTTTAAGGCAAGCAGGCCTCAGTAACACCGGTAAGGTTCCTCCCAAAATGCCAATGGCAATTGGCTACATGTAACTATTTGTATCAATTTGTTTGTTGACACAAACAAATTGTTGACCGGAGTCAATAAACTATCTACTGACCCCACCCTATGACGTGTATCCATTAAATATCAAGGTGATGCAGGCTGTGAAGCTCCTGCCATCACCCCTTGCCTGGTTCGCCCTTGACCGGCCAAACCTATTTCCCCTGTACCTGTCTACATGTTGGCCAGTCAATTGCGAACCTGCCGGATACCTATGGGTCATAAACCTTTACCTTACCAGTGCTACCCGCCACACGGGGAGGCGTCCATGATGCCTCACTGCCCCCCCCCCAGACTGTCAGCTCGGTCACCAGGCCTGCTTGCATATCCTCAAGAAAGAGGTTCATACCTCTGGCCGACAAGTGGACCCCATCTCCCGCATAGAGATCATAATCCTGCAAGCCTATCCTAGGGTGCCGGATGGCTGTCCCCAAGCCCTTGTCTGCCAGGAACCGGGCAACAGCCCTGTTTACCGACCGGCGAGCGTGGTCAAGGGCACGGAGGTCAACCCCTCCCATGTAAGTATGTTGCGGCACCATGTCCGACCATAGCAGCGGCTTGGACGGCCATATGTAATGCAAATAGGCTAGGTCCCTGCAAATCATGAATTTTAAAGAGAGGCCAGTGACCTGGGCGAGGTCATTGCCACCGAGGTGCAGGATAAGGACATCAGGCGGTCCAGCATCCCTGATGGAAAACAGGAATGGCAACAGTTCCCGCCATCTCATACCGTGCTTACCGTACCATCGCATACGTGCGGCTGCACGTAGCCCGAGATGGGGTCCCCACTCTGTCACCGCAGCATACTGCGCTGCCCAGTGCACGTAACTGTGGCCCACCAGCCATACTGCCACTGGTGTGCGGGGACACACAGGGTCTGTAAAAGAAGGAAAAAAGGAATAATGACATAACTGGTACTCATGCATGGAGGGGGCGTACGTACAATGCAAAGCGCATGGATCCTCACCTACCCATCCTGCGTATATCAGCCTCAGAGTACCCGAACGCAGCCACAGTAGATGCGCCGCCTATCCTAAATGAATGGGTGCCATAACGAGCCCCGGGGAGGCCCACACAGTTAAGTGCCATGCCGGTCACCTTCCAAAACTGGAATTTAGTAAGGGGAGACCCATCCTGGTGGCAGAAAAACGGGCCAGGGTGCGTACCACGCACTGCCAAAAACTCATGTAGGGCACCAACCAGACAGATGTCTTGAATGGAACATTGTAGCAGTCTGACTCCACTGCCTACGCCATGCTGATCAACCTTTGAGGACCGTATCCTCAACTGAGCCCACACGTGTGTAACATAGACATCGTTGAGTTCCAGTGCCCTACGAGACGCATCCGCCTTAGACAGTGGTACCAACTCACTGATGCAGAGCGCTCCAAAGAAGGCTACAGTGGTAGCTGCATGAAAAAGAGCCACCTCATACCTATCATAGCATAAGTTATGCCAGCCTCGTGCAAGGTGGGTAAGAACCTCTGGCGAAATCGGGTGACGTGTGTCCGGGCGGCGGCCATGTTCACGTGTCCATCCTTCCAAAACATGACGTATGTGGAAATCATTCACGCAGTCGGCGAAGCCCCGCACCTTGGCCATAAATGCCAGTGCCGAAAGCCTAGAGGCTATAGTACGGGGGGCCAGCCCCTGACCGTGAAGATAAACCATGTATTGTAAAATCTGGTCTACTAGTATTGGCCACACTTCGGGTAACCGTAGTTGCCCACAAAAGTGTATGAAAGCATGTTGATACGCCTTACGCGTGCGAGGTGCCAAAGACATGCCGATCACCCGGTTCACCTCTCCTCGCCAAATGTCCCAATCTTGGCCGGGAGTGGCGTGGGGAATTCCTCTGCTTCCGGAGCCAAGGCACGGAACCGGGAGATCTGCAGGCGGGATAAAGCATCAGCAATATCGTTATTAATGCCTGGTACATGTCTGGCCTTGAACAGCACATTGAGGCATAGGCTTCTCAAAACAAATTGATGGACCAATGTCATGACCCTAGGGGATTTGGACGACTGGGCGTTAATAATGTGCACAACTGCAGCATTGTCATACCAAAAATGGATGACTGAGTTGACCCACTTATCGCCCCATAGCATTAGTGCTCCCAAAATAGGAAAAAATTCCAGGAAAGTAAGATCACGGAGCCGATCCGTGCCCTGCCATGCGTGAGGCCATCGGCCATATGCCCCTCGCCCCTCGAAATAAATCCCATAACCCAGAGAGCCGGAGGCATCCGACTGTGCCTGAAATTTAGGGCAGACCATAAGGTCCAATCTCGAAAAGGAGACCCCGTTTAATTCCTGGAAGAATGTGAGCCAAACCGAAAGGTCTGCCCGTATACCCCTGGTGAGCAGGACCCTGTGGTGGCATTTTAATAGGCCAACCATGGCGTCACACAGACGCCTGGCAAAAGCTCTGCCCAGTGTCACCACCCTGCAGGCAAAGTTGAGGTGGCCGTGAAGGTCCTGTAGCTCATGAAGGGACACCTTACGCTTGGCCATCAGCGCCAGAATCACCGCAGAGATCCGAGTCACCTTGTCCATGGGTAACCTGGATGCCTGTGTGACAGTGTCAATTTCAATGCCTAAAAAGGTGAGCTTGGTGGATGGGCCCTCGGTCTTTTCAGGTGCTAAGGGGACACCCAGTTCCCGCATAAGGGCCTGAAATGTAGTAAGGAGATGCGTACACGTGTCCGAGCCCCATTCACCCCCGAACAAAAAGTCATCAAGGTAATGGGCTACAGACCAGGACCCTGACCTGCGAACAAAGGCCCATTGGAGGAAAGTGCTAAACCATTCGAATGCCGAACATGAAATAGAACAGCCAAAAGGCATGGCCTTATCTACGTAGAAATTTCCCTGGAAATGAAAACCCAATAGTTCAAAGTCCTCGGGGTGCACTGGCAGTAATCGGAATGCCGATTTGATATCACACTTTGCCAGGAGGGCCCCAGGACCACAGGAGCGTACCATCTGTAGGGCCTGATCAAACGACGTGTACCTGACTGAGCAAAGGTCATCAGGAATAGCATCATTGACCGAGGAACCCGCAGGGTAAGAGAGATGGTGAATTAAGTGAAATTCACCTGGGGTCTTTTTCGGGACTAGCCCCAGAGGAGAGACCTTCAAGTTAGGGAATGGTGGTTCAGTAAAGGGCCCCGCAACTCTCATAGCCTGCAACTCCTTAGCTATGCTTTGTGCAGCGACCTCCTCATTACCCTTTAGAGAAATTAAGTTCGGGGCATCCTGCAGTCCTCGAACATCCTAAATGGTATACGAAAGCCAAACTGGAAGCCTTCTAGCAGGTACCTTGCATCATCCCGTCTAGGATAAGCGGAAAGCCATCATTCCAGCATGGGGAGATTAATTGGGGAGGGGGCCTTTTGCATGGCCAGCACCATCAGTGGGAGGTCTGACCGCCCCCTGCCCGCCCCTACCTCTGCCTCGTGACCCACCAGCCCGCAGGCACGCGGAGGCAGCGTGAGGGCCAGAGCAAGAGGGACACTCGTGCCGGAAACGACACTGGCGCTTGTTGCACACGCCGCTAGCTGAGAAGCTCCAACATAGCAGCCGGACTGGAACCCCCTGCCCCGCCGGTTGGCGGGGAACCTGCGTCGCAGCCACCCACTGCATGGCATGGCTGCAATGGTACCTATCACCAGGCGCCGGACTTGTGGGAGTCATATACAAGAGCCACAATGGCTGGCAGGGCTCATCCCACCTCATCTCAGGATGTAGGGCCACCCAAATCCTAAATTCCTCATCGTAAGCCAACCACGACGGGCCAGGAAAATCAACCATCGCCCTATAAATGTTCTCGAGGTATTGCACCATCGGAATGGCCAAATCAGGCTGGGCCCTCAGGTATACTGCCATATATATAAGATATGCCGGCAACCAATTGGCCCAGGTACGCGGTGGCTTACGACGACGGGACAGTTCCTTGTCCCGGTCATCCTGTCCCTCCCTCTCCTCCTTGGTGGGCTCACGATTCAAGAGGGAGAAAATATCCACGTACTCCCCTCGCCAAATCTTATCCCTCGTGGCCTGTGATAGATGATCACCCAGGGGCAAGGAGTAACCAGCCGTCGGCAGAGCCGCTGTTGGCACATGTTGGATGAGGGGTATGCGCAGCGGACCCTGAATAGCCCCTGCAATGCTTGGCATACCCCCAGGGGCGGACACCCCTGCCCTAACCAAGGCGCTATTTGGCAACCAGGAGTTAACAGGGCAGTGTGGAAGCAACTGCCCACCCACAATAACCTGGCATGGCCATGGCCACTGGACCCCCCCAGTATGACTGAACAGTGTCGGTGCACTAAATTGAACCGGATACTCACTAGTTGCACCCCCATGAGCCACCCCCACTGGGGGTTCCTGCCCACGGCGGGCGTCGGAGCTCGCGACAGGCATCGAGGTCTGGGGCCACACCTGACTGCTCCCCGCCGGCAAGTCCGAATGTGCGGGGAGCTGCGAGGCACCAGCCTGGGCTGGCCTGATGGCCTCAAGCAGCTCGACCCTGTTGGCGTCCCACTGGAGAGTCACAGCCAACGTATCTGCCGGGATCAACGAAGGGGCTGTAATAGAAGCAGCAGCTAAACCCCCATCGGGAGGTGGTTGGGCAATGCCCAGTGATGCCTCTAGCACCGAAATGCGTGTGAGAAGCGCATCAACAGTCTCCGAGCCCCCGGTATAAGGTGGGCTGGATGGGCCGGATGGCCCAGTGGTCAATTGCTGGACGGGAAACCCGAATGGGGATCCAGGGCCCGAGTAGGGCCATGCCCAAAACTCTGGCCCGTGGGGGGCCGTAGGAATGGTGGGGTGGAAATCGACACCAGATCCAAGTGGGCCACCCTGTCCCGAGCCCATAAAATGTCCTCCCGTGGCAGGAGTTCCCGAGGGGCCTGCCTGTGCCAGCCCAGCCTGGAAGCTTGTGCCGGGCTGACAGGCAGAAGCCAGATCAGCCCCACTGGCAGCGGTGGGCAAGGCCATCCCACTGCCCAGCTGGGGGGGGTGCAGCCCAAGTCCTCCGACCCGATGGCTGCCCCCCAGTAGAGGGAGGGGTAGGGAAAGCCCTTCCCCTTGGCCGCGGCTTAACCGCTGGAGCCTTACGCTTGGGAGCCATGTCTCC
The DNA here is from genome assembly GCA_035047345.1 of Bradypodion ventrale. NCBI lineage: Eukaryota > Metazoa > Chordata > Lepidosauria > Squamata > Chamaeleonidae > Bradypodion > Bradypodion ventrale. Next base: position 446,571,223 of record JAWDJE010000001.1, on the reverse strand, counting down.
CGAAGAAGCTGCCCACGATGGATCCCTGGCCAGGGATCAGTTCCTGTGCCCTGAGTACCGCAGTAGCGAAGAGCAAAAGAACTCCGTTAAAGCAAAAGTTACGAAGGGCGAAAAAAGCAAGGAACGCAGCGGAGAAAACTTCTAAATGGCAGCTCGGCTGCCTCGTGGCCACCCCTTTTATAGAGGCATGTCCACGCCCCCTAACTAACCCGGATGTCTGAGTCCGGGGGGGGGGGCTGCAAAGAGCGCAGCGGCCATTTTGGCACCGCACTTTCATTTTTGAAGGCAAAAAGGTGCAGGAAAAAGCTGTTGGGCCAGAGCAACAAGAGGGGGGTTACTTAATAGCCTCTTTGTGGAAGCTATAAACAGCATGAAACTAAATAAAGCAGTAGGTATCAATGACATAAGAACAGAGCATATAGAGCAGTATGGTCCTCACACTTTGGAATGGCTCCTGCAATTAATGAACAACTGCATAGATGAAATAAGGTTCCTAAATTGTGGTGACACACTAGAGCTGTTGCTTTATTGAAACCTGGCAAAGAACCACCTTTATAAGACACTGGAACAGATTATTTACAATCATATTCTTGAATTTATTGATGGAAAGATCATGAAGGAGCAAACAGGCTTCAGGCTGGGCAGGTCATGTTGTGGTCAAATCCTTAACTTTACACAACACATTGAGGATGGCTTCAAGCTACTTATGGGGGAGGCTTTTATTGACATAACTGCAGCATATGATACTGTCAATCATAGGATTCTGCTCTACAAAATAAATATTTTTACAAAAGATAACAAGCTTACTAGGGTCATTGGCGGCTTCCTTCAGAACCAGATATTGTATGTCACAATGGATAGAAAGAATGGCAGATGGAATTTGCAGAAGAATGGACCATCTCAAGGAAGTATATTGTTTTGAAAGCTGTATAATATATGATCAACCAGTTCCTGACAATACATAATTGTTCCTTTATGTGGACTATACAGCAGTAGCCATACAAGAATCAAGCTTTGATAAGGTAGCTGGAGCACTTGAAGAATTAGGACAGTATTACAACATCAATCATTTGAAGCCTAATCCAAGCAAGACTCAAGTGTGTGCTTTCCACCTTTGAAACTGAGAGGAAAGGTTTGAGTTGGATGTTACATGGCAAGGGAACAATTACATCATTGTTCAGCACCAAAATACCTCAGTGTGACATTTGACAAGACACTTACTTTTAAGCAGCACTGCCTGAATACCAAAGCCAACATTAGTACAAGGAACAACATCAGGAAAAAACAAACTATACAACCATCCACACTGCATACATCAGTTTTGGCCCTGAACATCTCCAGAGCAGGGTACGCTACTCCAGTATGGAGCACATACACACCTGCAAAACAAGTTGACATCACTGTTAATGAAGCAATGTGTATAGTAACAGGATGCTTCAAACCTACACCAGTTGAGAAAATATACCCTCTTATTAATATCACTCCACCTAAGATCAGGAGAGAAGTAGCAGCAGACACTGAGAGAACTAAGCAAGAGAATGACCCTCTACTCATCTGAATGGATATGAGCCTCAAGTCTACTGGCTCAAATCCAGGAAGAGTTTGATGGCAAGAAGAAACATTCTTGAGGGTATGCAAGAGCAAAAATAAATTATAAGATGGAGGGCAGAGTTCACTGGACAAGGAACAACATTAAAGGAGGATATACCTGAGGAGCTCACCATCCTACAATAGTTGGAGGACTATGAATAGGATGATGGTTGGAGTGCCTAAATGTAAGACCAACATGCTCAAGTGGGAGTGGTTGGCAGACAACACCATGATATGTGAATGTGGAGAGATACAGAATTCTTTGTTTTGGTTAGGTAGCACTGTGATAGAAATATAATTAGTTTTTATTATATTAAATTTAGTAAATATAAGCATATATACACATATTCAAAAATATTTATGAGTTTAGAATAGGATTGAAACTTTGGATAAGAATATATTAAAAGAATGAGAAACATATACTATATTGAAAACTGATTATTAAAATGTATTAAAATGCTTTTACTACGTTATAAAGTAATTTGGTGATGTATTAGATTATTAAATATGTATCTTTTTGTATTTCTTTTGTATGTTTTCAATTTTTTGATGTTGTTTTGTTTTTTGTTCTGTGTGTATTTTTACTTTGAAAAGTTAATAAAAATTATAATAATAATAAAAAGAATTCAGCTCATTTACTGGTCTGCCAATTGCTGCCAGAAACATGCAGCAATGAAGACTTAAGTTTGGTCAGCAGCAAAGCCAAGAAAATGGATTCATTTTGGCAGTCCAGGGTTTGATTGAGACATGAAAGAAGACGAAGAAGAACAGACTTGATAGGAGAGCTTTAGTAAAATAAATAGAAAAGGACAGATGTTTGCAATATGCATAGAATAAAGCAATGTTGTTGTAGATTGAATATGGAGACTATGAGAGAGGAGGAACTGAAAGCAAAGCCAAACTTTCATGCCTCACCAGTGAATGGATGGACTATGCATGCACTATAAACCAGGAAACTACAGTTGGAAGGAAAGATGAGAAATTCACATTTGGACATACTGAGAAAATGATGAGGCATCCAAGGGGAAATATCAGTGAAGGAATAAGTAACCTAATACAAATAAATTTAGAAAGTAGAGTCTCAAAATATCAACTATGGGTTTTTGGATCCAACACCTCTTTCACAATTATCACTCCTTTCATCACACTTTTTTTCACTTGGTCTTTGAAGCAATCTATGGAAATATATATATATTGCTGTGGGAAACCTAAAAGCTTCTTTAGTGAATGATGTAAATCAAGAGATTAGATTGACAAGGAAACATGCACATGTTTGATTTATATACTTGTTTAACTAACAAATTGGATTGTCAAAAGAATGGCAGGAAGATCCTATCAAAACATAAATTTGTGCAACGCAATTAATTGGTTGTTGGATGGAACATTAGCACAATTTCAGTAGAAGCCAGAACATATTGAGATCGAATATTATCTCTGCTAATACAGAGGTACATGAGCTACAACTTTATGACAGAGGTGTATTTTCAAAAGGAGACACTAAATATACATTCATATCTTCTGTAATTTTAATTAATTTATTTTAATATAAGTTGAGGTTCATATTTTAGGAGCACTAATAAAAGCAGTATATTCATTTTAATGACATTTCCTGAGTACTTGATATAAGCACTTGCTGATTAAAGATACAATTACTCATAACAGTTTTTTCCTATTTGTAAAGTGGTTGTCCTATATATAAAGGGAATGACAAATTGGAATGGGTCAATGATACATATAGAAGAATTCATCAATATATGCAGACAAACTGCATGTATTTTTTAAAAAAATAATTATATTTTCTTCTCAAAAGGATCAGTATGAGTCAGCTTTTGAAAAAAAATCTTGTGATGTGGCATTGGAAGGCATTTTTTAAAAAATTTTTAAATTTTAAACAAATCTAATTTTAGTGCTTTTTAAATGTTTTTGTAAAGTTTTTATTTGTTGTATGTGTAAGCCGCCCGGAGTCGCCTTGGTGAGGGGTTGGCAGTAGAAATTTGAGTAATAAATAAATAAAAATAAATAAATAATGAAGCATCACATACAATTAATATATGTAACAGACATGAATTGACAGAAACAGTATTATAGTATTACAGTTCAACTCCTGACATAAAGCCACCATCATTATCCATCTATATCTCTCCATAGAAGTAAATGTTTTGCTGTAAGGAGACATTTTCTGAACATTTATGTATACAACAAAAAAAAGGGAAATTTCATAGAAGATATCATGACTGACAGGATTTCTGGTCATCTTAAATTCTTGTGTCAATGTTACTGTCAATGCAAGACTTCCTACAACAAGGCTCCACATCTTTCTCCATAAAAGCTCTTCAAAAAACCAAATAGTTTCTTAAACCTCATTAAGTCTTACAGCATAGGTACGAAAATGAACTTTGATGTTGCTAAATGTGCTATTATACACTTGTAAAGAGGCAAATTCTCAGGAGTCAGCAACTGCAAGCTCATTAATACTCCTCAATGCATAGAAGAACAGAAACATTATAAATATCTTAAGTATCCATAGAAATCTCAATATAAACCACATGGAACTTATATGGATGGAAGTGGTTGGATCAATTTGCTCAGTGGGAAAGACTGGGAATGACTTCATTTGAAAGATTTGTAACTGGTACAGTACTGAGTCAAATGGACTAATAGTCTGAGCTGGTATAAGGTAACTCCTCATTTTCTTGAGAACAAGACAGAACAAATAAAACTGGTATATCTCCAAGTTTAATTAAGCTGCAAATGTTTTGTTGAACAATTTCCTTCAAAAGAAAAACAGAATAGTGGCATAGTTCCTAATGCTAGAGTCGCAAATAATTAAACAATACCCACACCTATCTCTTTGCTTCCTATCTGTAGTGTGTTATCATGCCTTTTCAGCCATAGATTTTATTGATAGAGTGTATTGCAGGTAGGACAATTAGGACACAAAATCTCTTCTCTCTTGGAGCACTAGTGGTACATATACATGTGTTGCATTGCGTGTGGATTATGCCTGGTGCACAGGTGTTTTCCTGTTTGTTTTTTGGGACCAGATAGCCTTCAGACATGTCGTGGAGGAATGAAGAGAGAGGATATGCGATGATCATGAACTGTTTTTGCCTAGAGAAGAGGCAAGGACATTGATCCTCCCCTGCATTTCTTCCTTTCTTCATCTTTCTCCTTTGCCAATTAGCATAACAGATGTATGATCTGGGAAGTCTTCCAGATTCAGTTTGAAGAAATTAAACACTCAAGATTGGCTATATTTGGAAGGCGTTCTTGCATAGTTACAATTTGATACAGAATGTGGAAGATTGGATCCTGAGCTATGAGAGAATTTGGGCAATCACTTTTGTCTGTGTACAATACATGAATGTATATCAGAGATTCTGGTGGATAAATCTATGTGTTTATGCTAACTTTTTAATACAAAAGATGCATCTGTAAATCTGGCTTTAAGTATGAAATATGTGCCCTCCTGTTGTATGCAAGGGTGTGAGGGTGGAATGATGTTTTGGAGACAACTATGCAAGGGATTAGGAATATATAAGTAGTGTCAGTATGCTTTACTAATCAACTGTCACCACCCACACAGAGAATATGGATTAGGCGGTGACATGAGTTCCAGTTTGGGCCTATAGCCATTGCTGCCGTCCTTGGTTCTTTTGAGGAATAAAATGCTGTCTGGGTGCTGGAAACACACAAAACAGCATTTTCCCCTTGCTCTCATTTCAGGAGATTGCATTGGGAGGAACTGAAGTCTTTATCCCTCTATTTCATACACACCATACACATCCCTCTATTTCATACACACCAATGTCCATTAAGTCTTGGATGTAACCTTTATGATTCTGAGAATATGAAGGGCATTCCAAACAGTCAATTTTTAAAAACTTTCAGAACTGTTCAAAATGGTGACTTCTAGAGAAATTTCTTCTCTACAGTTGAATAACACAACACCTGGGCATGTTGCTTTTTGGGCCTCAATCCCTAAACTCCCCCCAGCTATTGTCTCTCAAGTATGTTGAGCTCTGAAAAGCTCTACTATGTCACCTTTCTTTCTTCCCAGTGGGGGAAGGTTATTGGATAGAAATTGTGTGACAGTATGATTCTGAGTAGCTTTGTTCATTAGTATGTTGACTGAAACAAAGTGTGATCAAGTAAATTCAGTGTCTCTGCCTGATTTCATGTTTGAATACAGAGTACTTTGGGGGTACTGGGGACAAAGATGCAATCTTCAACTCAGCATGTGTTTTTTAATGATATATCTGTTTTAAATCTGCTGTCTTGAATAGATAATCGATCTTATTATCTTTGGTGACAGTTAACACATCTCTCAAGTGATGAGATTTGCAAGTTTATGCATCACTTCTACAACTGTTTCTTTACTTTTTTTAAAAAAACTGCACAACTATTGCTGTAATGACACTGAGAAAATGTCTGTTTATTGCAGACCAAGTAGTTTCCTTAAAAAATTCCAAGCGCATTCAAAGTTCATGAGGTATAATGATTGGACTGTTTCTCTAAGTAGGTGTTCTGTATTTCAGACGATCCATATGTGTCACAAACAGTGAACAATTGGGAACACGCACAATTTTTTGGCAGACTCTTGTTCTGGCAGAATTGTACTGCGGTATTAGTCATTTGCATAGAAAGATCCTAGTGCATGACAGTCATTTATTTGTGGTGCCATCTGCATTTTACGATTTTTTTTAAAAAAAGTAACATTTCAGAGGAAAATGTGCCTGTAGTTGATGGATACTTCTTGATTTGGACAGAATCCTATTACTTTTCAACCAGTATTTGAATAAAATAACAGAGTCAGTATGGCAGTGTCTACAAGAAGAAAAGCTTAAGTGTTAATTAGAAGGAAGGGTGAGGGGGAGATGGAAAAAATCTTATCATCATCCCACAGATATCTCAAAATCAAGTCATGCAAAGTTAAGATGCCTCTTCTTCTTTGTTCCTTTTACAATTCTTATTATTTGACCCTCTTTAGTAGTACTAATACTAATGGGACTGAAGTGTCTTGGTGGTTAGAATGCTGAACTTAATGACAGGAAGGTTGGCAGGTCAGCATTTTGAGACCCAAGTGCTGCATGATGGAGTGAGCTTCCGTCTCTGTCCCAGCTTCTGCCAACCTTGCAGTTCGAAGGCAAGAAATTGCAAGGAGACAAATAGGTACCATTTTGGTGGGAAGGTAAACAGTGTCCCGTGAACTGCCACATGGCCACAGAAATGTCTGCAGAGACAGACAACACTGGCTCTTTGGCTGTAAACAGAGATGAACACCGAACCCTAGAGTTAGATACAACTGGCTTTCAAGCAAGAGCAACCTTTACCTTTACTAGTAATACTAATATTTCTTTTATCAAATGGTCCCATTCTGCTCTTTAAATGATACTAGTGCTATCTAATAATCAATATTCAATGGGTCCCATAATTTTACTTTTCTTCTCAAGCATCTTAGTCATCCTTCCTGTGCAGTCAGCAGAATGGAAGTCAAGGAGGAGTGGAAGTTTAATTCCTCTTTCTTGAAGAACAAACAAATAACAAAAGCAAAGCAAAAATGATTTCTTTCCCACTGCAACCAATGTGAGGAAATTGTTTATGGCAGCTTGAAGGCTTGTATAAATTTCCCTCTTTCTCATGGGACTATCTGAGGCCAGTATCCCCTGCTATGACATAACAGCTACCAACACTGGAGAAGTAAAGGCTGTGGAAGTTTCTGCTCACATCTCCTCATTTAATTTAACTCTCTTTATTATTTTGTGGCCATAACAGAGTTTAGGAGGTTACCTTTTGAAAGTAATTAGCCACTGCTATAATTCTAAGAGCAACCCACCTTAATTTCTTAGCAGCCATTATAACTACAATTAAAATAAACAAATCTTTACCCATTTCTGAAAGAAGTTGAAATAAAAGTTTGGTTCCTTTAGAAAAGGGGTTCCCAACCTATGGCCCATGGGCCTAATTCGGCCTGTGCATCTCATTAATCCAGCCTGTGGTGGAAACCCCAGCACCTCTAGACCTGCCCCACCACCACCACCACCACCACTGGAAATGAAAATACATCACTTACTGCGGCAGCAGCAGGAATCGCCCAATTTCAGTGTTGTTGTTTTTTTGCACAGCCTCTGCTGCTTCCCAGGGTGGCTGGAAGCTTTTCAGAGCAATTTCAAATTTTTGCCACTTCTTCACTGTGCTTTGGCAGCCAAACCATGGTGGTTGGTGACTTCTGGTGCCAGGTGTAGCTTACGTCAGTGCCTGGGTTCCCAGCACAGAAGCAGGAAACTGCCACAGTTTGGCTGCTGAAGCACAATGGAAAGTGATGGGAAAAAAATCCAAAAATGGAGCAAAATTGCTCCAAAAAGCCTCCCGCCATCCTAGGAAGTGGCAGAGGCTGTTACAAAAAGCTGCTGAAACAGCACAATTCCCACCGCTGATGCTGCCAATACTGCCACCAATGACAACAAAAAATGTAAGTAGTGGGTGCAGCTATGCCTCTGGCCCCCACATCTGAGCGTTGTAGTGGGAACTGGTCCCTGGCCAGAAAATGCTGGGGAACCCTGCTTTAGAATCTGAATGCTGGCCTGTGAAACAATGGGATTTCCCTCTTTCCCATTTTGCTGTCAGTTTAGCACTCATAATAGATTAAGATGCTGCATCACTGGAATCCTGTTGCAATCTTCCACCACCAATTAGAGAGGCCATGCCTATGAAAATATGAAAGCAAGTTACGCCACAAGAACAATAAAGTTATTTTAATTCAGGTTAGAATTGTAATGTAGATGTCCCTTAATCAGGAAATAAATAAATTCCAGAATAACAAGGAGTTTGCCATTAGTTACTTCCAAACATTGAGTCACAAGGCAACTGAAAGCCAATGGTGTCTACAGAAAATATGTTATATATTTTTAATAATTTATTTCCCATTGAGGCTTGTCAGTGCTATATTTCAAAAGAGTTTGATTTTAGGTAAGCATAGATGATTGCTGTAAGTTTTTATAGCACTGCAGTTTACTTAGTTCAGGACCTCCAGAAGGATTATTTCAGAGGTCTTAAAGAACTGTTGCTAAAACAGCAAATCAAATCAATGTTTGAGTGACACCATGCAGAGAAATAATGCTACAAATGATGTGTAGGTGGTGCATCAAAACACCTACTTGTTTAGACTGTTTGTACTTCACAGGAGATCCAATTTGAATAGCTAAAGTGGAAAGTATCAAGCCTTGCTTGCCAACAAATCCTAGCACATTAGAGCAGCATAAGGAACAGAACAGATAATTCCTTGTTCACTATAGGCCCACTAAGAATGAGGATCTACCTGTTAATTTTGATGAGGATTTTTTTATAGAGAGGAGGGAATGCTTTTCATCACTGCATGTTGATTGTGGGCATGTTTTATATGGCACTTCATCCAATGAAATAAGTTGTTCATCAATATTATTTTAGAATTCTGCTCAGGGATATTGTTTTCAATATTATCAAATCTTCAGCATTTTCTTTATAGGGATTCTATCATGTTTTGTCTAAACCAGAAGTTCTCAACCTTTTAAAGCTGGGGGCCTGGTCATGCTCCCTCAGACAGCTTTGGGGGCCAGATGGCCATTTTGCCCTTCCTCCACCACATGGCACTTCTGGGTGTGGTGGAGGTGGTGGTGGGACCACATGAAATGGTGCCACAGGCCTCATCTGGCCCATGGGCCACAGGTTGAGAGTCACTGGTCTAAACCTTGGAATTTGTTTGAAAATAAGGATATATAGCAATTACACTTATATACTGCCCCATAGTGCTTCGTGCTCTCTCTGGACAGTTCACAAGTTAATTAGCATTTTGCCCTCAACAGGGGAGCAAAGGAGTCCTTACATTAAAAAGCTAAATATCCTTTTTTTTCTGTGCATTTTCTTTCTCCCCCCCCCCCGCCCCCGGATATTGCTCCTATGCCAAATTTTTAATAAGGAATATCTGTCTCAAGGATATTTCCTGGCGGAGTTGCTTTTTCATGTGTTCTTCTCTAGAAATTTCTGGGTCCTACTGGCTGCACATTTTGTTGACAGATGAACATCTGTTCAGTGAATATCTGGGCCTTCTTTGTGGTAGCCCCATCAGCTTGGAACATTTTATCATCTTACATGTTTCAGGCCTACTCTCTTCAAAGGCTTCACAAGTTGGCAAAGGTGGAACTTTCCAAAGAGGCAATCAAATATTGTCTATAAAATTGGAGATATCTCCTAAAATAGCCTTCTTAAGGATTTTGGAAATATGCAGATAGAATGGAATAAGAAAAGGATGATTGTTATATTTGTTACAGCTTTGAGATTGGCTATTATTAAAAATGGAAAGTAGATTGTGAATTTTAATTTGATGATTGGTATAAAGAGATATGGCATATAGCTATAAATGATAAATTAACATGTGAGTTGAAAGTAAAAAAGATATTAATTAAAAAAACTAATTTTGGAGAAACATGGGGAGAAATTTTAGATTATGTATTAGTGAAAAGGATAGGGGTAAAGCCAGAGCAAGTTGTATTAGCTTTTTTGGAACAAGGGGACAAACATAACATTTTATGATATTGAGAATATTTTATTGAGAAATTTTATAAGTCCCACTGGTGGCGGGTGCACATAGTAGTTATATTGTATTACTGTATATGTAATTTTGTTGAGATTGTTTATTTATTTTATTTATTGGACTTATACCGCTCCTTGATGTTTTATTTGTTTGTTTGTTATTCTCTCTGTGTGTATTTTAATAAAATAAAATAAAAACATTCAGAGAGGCATTTAGTAATATTTGGTGATTATTTTAGTCTGGACCTAGATGTTTGACTGCTGTTTACCAGTTATGCATTGGTTTTAAATGGTTACTATTTGATAATATTTATGCTGTTTTAAAACTTTATTTTGATTATGTCTATTTCATTAGGTTGGGTGTGTTATGGTTTTAATTCTGTATGTGAACTACCCAGAATGGATTTTGTCAGCTGTGTGTTATATAAATCTAATAAATAAATAAATATAGAAATAAATATAGAAATCCATCCATTATGATGAACAAAGTTTGCTAGACAGTGCATCAGAATAAACAGCCCCATTTTGATTCATGTAACTCACTAGAACTAGGTCAGGATCCCCTTGTTGTCTGCCTCCCTAATGGAAAATTTTATTAACTGGTTTATATTTATAATTGACCTTACTATGCATAATGGCAATCAAGACATTTTGGCAATAAAACCACAGCACACCATGTAGCCTCATCAAACCGACTATATGATATATTGACCTCTAATTTTCGGGGTTTCTGCAGTATAAAACTGTCAGGTTTAAAAACATGGTGCCTATGCATAGGCAATTTTGAAAAATGAAGGCCTAAACTCAGTTATTAGTTTTAAATAGAGTAAAACCACTGAATTAAAGGCAAGTTGGGAAGTTGCTGTTTTTGTAGGTTTTACCAATTTAATGTGTCAGCTTTAACTGTGAGTGACAATTGGGTTTACAACTGCAAACATGGAGAAAGATACATGAAAGAGTGGAAAGTATGTTTTCTCAAAAATTGGTTTATTTGCTCAATTGGCAATTTTTGCAATTAAAAACTAAAGCTTTGAAGAATTTATTCTGGGACTACGAAAACCATGTTAACTTTTTCAGAGTTTAAGAACCTTGAAAAGTACAAACACACACATATTACATTTTAAATGGAATCTATTTCTGACTGTTTGATGGTTCCGCCATATAAAACTCAGTCTTCTTCATGCAGTTTCTGTTGCTCATTGCATGTTTTCCTGCCGAGGAGTACTAATTTCTTCCAACATACATTTTTCTACTTGTTATGTTAGAAAGGAGCCTACTGGACATTTAAAAAGGAAGGACGTCAAAATAGTACCATATTGGGCAGCACAAATATTTGTCATGTTGATTTAGTGACATGGGAAGCTAGCTCATAAAAATTCAAACAGCATTTGCGAAATGATTATGAAGCTAGAAGATTGGGTGTTAGACAGAATACCCACACAGTAGGAGAGTACAAGTGAGCACACCTACGCAGATGTCGGCTACAAGAACAGAACAGCCACTGGGATATATAATAGAAATGCACAAAATGAAGTGTCGTCTATAAGTGGTGCTTAACTTTATTAAGCCATGAGAACTATTGCTGAAATTCTGTACATAACAAAGGCAGATTGCTTTGTCGTAATCATATATAGGAGGTGTCTTAGGCAGGCAAAGGCTTGTTGTTCATTTCAATTAAACTACAGCCCTCAAAATGCTAATTAGATTATCTGAAGTGCCTTTTAGTATTTCCCCTTTTAAAGTTCCAATCATTTTCTATTAAATATATCTATTTTCTTCGCTGAGAATGAAAAGGTATATTTTAAAAGTAATTTGTAATTTGCCTTGTTGAGGAAACATAACTAATTTCATAACTTATATCATTATGTGTTGTATTTTTGTTGCTTCTTTGGTTACTTTTTTCCTTCTTTTTATTTTTTTATTTATTGATGTAAGAAAATGAAATGGCTTAGCATTTTGGAAGGGAACTCATCAGATTCATTTTTAGCCCAATCTCTCCTATCACATGGAAAAAGTAAAGATCTTACCAATCATTATATTATTTTGCATTAAAATCCCTTCTCACTCCAAAAGTTAGCAGTATTACAGATAATGTGCATAAATTTCAGGCTCTTTCTCATCATGTTATGCTGATATAATATTTTCTCATAAATAATAATTATTGTGTTAAATGAAATAAAAGAAAAAGCTAAAATATTATTAAATCTATAACAGGAGTTCTCAACCTATGGGCTGCAGGCCGGCCCTGGCCTGCGACACCATTTCATGTGGCCCTTGTCACCACCACCACCAGAAGTGGAAGTGGACACATTTACGACAGCTGTAAGTGCACCCATGGCTGTCATAAATGCATTTAAGACAGCCACAGATGCATTTTACAGTAGTGTTTATGGCAGGGGAACCACTAGTCCAGTCCACTCAGCTGTCTGAGGGGGTATGGTCCAGCCCACAGCTTAAAAGGGTTGAGAACCCTGATCTATAGTAATTATGTAAAGTAGCATAGCTATTTGGAAAAACAACAACACTCTATTAAAGACAACAGAAAAATGAGCAGAGGAGGAACTCTGATTCCCAATAGTCATGGAGGCAGAAGAGACCATGCCAGATGGACTGGTTGTGAAGGCGCACCTTGTCCATATCCTCAAGGCTGTGCCAAATCATTGCAGTCCCAGTGTTAAATCCTGCTTGTCTCATTTCATGTGTGCTGCAGGAGATGGCTCCGTGATCATAGTGTGTGGGTCACTTCATGGCAAGCTGGGACCGGGACTCCTTGCTCATGGTCATACATGCTCTGGTCACATAAAGACTTGACTATTGTAATGCGCTCTACATGGGGCTGCCCTTGATGACCATTCGGAGGCTGCAACTGGTCCAGAATGCGGCTGATCAGGTGGTGATGGGGTGCAGGCATTATGCCTGTGCCTCGCCATTGCTTTGGGAGCTGCACTGGTTGCTAGTGTGCCTCTGGGTGCAATTCAAGGTGCTGGTGATTACCTTTAAAGCCCTACATGGTAGTGGACTAGGGTACTTAAGAGACTGCATCACCCCAAAGACAACTGCCCGTCTCACTAGAGCAGACTGGAGGAGCTCTCTGATAGTTCCATCTGCTAGAGAGGCTCGCCTCTCTAGCAAAAGAAGGAGGGCCTTCTCTGTGTCTGCTCTGGCCCTGTGGAACCTTATCCCAACTGAACTTCGTCTCCAGGCAGAGCTTTTATCCTTTCGCAAGAGCCTTAAGACCTGGCATGCATATCAGGTATGGAGGGGACGTCTGGGGAGATAGCCATCCCGGGCAGGCTTGTTTAAGTATTGCCTGGCTGTCAGCTTTTGAAAAATCTTGTGATGCAGCACTGGAGGCCTTTTTTTAAAAAAAAGATATATTTTTTAAACAAATCAAATTTGTAATGCTTTTTAAATGTTTTTGTAAAGTTTTATTTGTTTTATGTGTAAGCCGCCCGGAGTTGCCTTGGCGAGGGGACGGTGGTAGAAATGTGGATAATAAATAAATAAATAAATCCACCTTAAATAAATTCACGCTAATGACATTTTTCCTGCTTCAGGAAAAAATGCATTCTCGGATATGAATTGCAGTCAACAACAAGTTAATAAAAAGCCTAAATGTAAGTTTTAAATTGCTTTCAAAACAGTATTTTCTACCTTCCACAAATATGAAGCTGTTTTAGCTGATGCTGTGGACCCAAAGGTTGGAAATTCAATTCCTCCTTGTGCCTACTGAGAAAAGAGCCAGACTGTGTGGTCTTTAGCAAGCTGTACAGTTCCAGAGCACCCTAGAAGAAGGGAATGGTATACCAATTTTTAGTATTCTCTACCTAGAAAATCCTGGAAAGGTTTGATAGAAGTCCGAATTGCCTTGACAGCATGCAGTTATTATTATTTGTCATACAAATCAGGATTGCCAAATCTTCAGCTGATTCAGAGGTGGTCAGAATAAATTTGTTTTCAATTGAGTTGAGGTTGGGGAGCAAAGGAAAATTTAAAATGTGGGGGGAAATGGTTGTGATCTGGATGGAGAGGGGTCTCTGAAGTGACTTTTGCAATAATGGAGACCTTTAAATTTTTGAAAAGCTCCTTCCATTTTGATTATTTGCTTGCTTCTTTCCTTCCCCCATACCCTACAACCATACTCATGGAGCCATTTCTCAGTTTAAAATAAACTGTAGAGATAGAAGGAACCCTATAGATCATCATATCCAGCTCCTGTCAAGGAGGCACAGTGGGGAATTTAATTCCCAACCTCTGGCTCCACTACCATATACTCAAACCTCTGAGCTCTCTTTTCAATTTTGCTACTGGACATAATTTATTGTTTCTGTTCTTTTTGCTGTTCTTTCCAAGCTACTTCATCACAGATCATACTGCTTAAACATGGAAGAATTAGTTCATTGAAACCAATGGTACAATGACAGAAATTGGGGTACACAGAAAGAGCCTTGTTGAAGATTGTGGCATTTTTGAACCACAATTGGTCATACCCTGCAACATGCTGGGTTTTGTTTTCACTGGGGTTGACCTAAAAGTAGTTGAAATTGTGAGATTACTCTACCTCTCTGTGTGTGTTTGGGTGCATATCTCCATAAACCCACTCCTGTGTACCAACATACATTTCAATAGCGTGTTCTAAACACAAGGGGATTTTCCACCAACATAGGAACATGGAGTTCACTATTTTTGTAATGGCAATCCTTGCACAAATGGTATGTTCCCATATTATTATATTAGCAGACTTTCCACTCTGCAGAAGCTCAATAGGATATTCAAAAAGGTCTTTGTAGCAATCTTTGCAGCATTGTAATACCCTGCAATACATGACACCTGTCATCCTTCCTCAGTCCCATAATTACACTCAGTCCCATAATTACACTACCTTTCATTTGAAAAACCATCAGGCATCAATAAGCCTGCAGGTAACTTGGAATGGCACTGGGCTTAAACATTGCAACACCCCCAAAATACCTGGGAGTTACCCTGGATCTAACTCTCACTTTCAAGACCCACTGCCTCAATACCAAACAATATTCTGAGGAAAATAACAGGCACAAGTTGGGGTGCCGAACCACCCACATTAAGAACTTCTGCACTAGCTTTATGTTACTCTGCAGGAGAGTATGCTAGTCCAGTGTGGTGCAGATCAAAGCATGCAGGGCAGGTGGATGTGGCCCTAAATGAAATAGCAAGATTGGTCACAGGATGCCTAAAACCAACCACAATACAAAAAGTGTATTAGTTAGCTGGCATCCCTCCATCAAAATTCCATCGAGAAAGTGCTGCTCGGAAAGATTGGGTCAATGCAAGTTCCTTGGAAACACACCGGCTCTTTGATAACCAACCACCAAAGCAAAGTCTGAAATCAAGGCATAGCTTCCTCACAACTTTTGCCCCTCCTAACAACCAGCCCCCACAGACCACCTTAGAACTATGGAAGGCGAGCAAGGAGTTACCAGAGATCTGAGCAGACCCACATGACTCTCTACTGCCTGGCCAAGAACAACCATGGCTTGTGTGGAAAGTTCTAAATAGACTGCGTGCAGGGGTAGGAAGATCAAGGGCTAATCTGAGAAAGTGGAGTTTCCCTATAGATGACAGCCTGTGTGAATGCAGAGAAGTACAAACTATCTCCCATATGATACAATGCACATGATGCCTCTCAATGTGCACTGAGGAGGACCTTATGTTGCCAAGAGGAAATGCTGTTGATGCAGCCCGATATTGGGAGGATGTTATCTAGTCCTTTTAATTCTATTTTGTTTTAGATGTGTTAATTTTAGCTTTGTATGTTATTATACACTGGTGGTGCATGTGACACGAATAAAGAAAGAATAATTACATTTACAATATGGCTAAAAAGTATTCTCTTCAAATGGTGTGGCATCATTTGGAAACAAATAGGATTATGGGTGATAGCTTTTCACTTTGGCAGTGGGAAAGACTTGTTGATCTCCAAATAGCTTCCTTAGACTCACACAGCATAAAGATTATGGCAAAAGTTGGGGATTTCAAATTGGAAGTTTTAGGTTTGTCCCTACACTAATGTCCTGAGGACATAGAGATACAGACCAAGGAAAGGGTGTGTGATCCTGTTCTTCTTCCTCTGTGTATTCATCAGAACATGTGGAAAGGACTAATATACAAATATTGTGAAGGGAATGGGCATATGTGAGACATTTGATCCCTTAACTCTTTCAATAGCACCTCTAGCCTGCTGTGAACTAAGTGACTCTTAGCAGGTAATTAAGTAACTGAGCTATTTGAAGTATTATATGGCAGCCACCACCTCTACATCTTAGTGCTTTCCAGCCATCTTTGAAGCAAAAAGAAAAGTCATTGTACTACTTTCTCCTTTGAAGCAGTTTCAGCCAATTGCTGTGATTCTGAGAACCTAGGATACAGTTACATTAGCAGCTTTTAAAAAAATATGAAAATCTAACTTTAGATCACATGTCTCAAGCAACTTAATTGCACCAGGCAAACCAATTTCTTGACAACTTTTCTATATTTCCTGATGATAATTCTATTTTTACATGTATTTTTAAAGTGCTGATTTCTCCTTCAAACATGTAGATGACTTTCATCACACTGACAGTGTGTGTTTATTTTTAGAGACTTCACAGGAATCCCCGCCTGCCTGCCCTAACACAGATAGGTAGTAATATTTCTATTGCTGTTCTCAGCCATACTTGTTAATTAGAGATTTAGGACCCTTTTTAAACACATACATATACACTTGCTCACATGCAGCATTTTTGACATGATAAAATATTATGTCAGTCCCAAGACAGCAAATTGGGTGGTGAAAAAAGACAACCTGATATAAAACATGCATACTTCCCTTACTAGCTTAGTAGGAAACCGATTCTTCCTTCTGTTGCTTTTGTTTGTAGGCATTCCTCTTAGCAGCTAACAATGTTGTGTTCTTCAGATGTATTTAAATATATATCTCCTTGTTGATCTCTCAGCTTTGGGAGTCATCTCCATCCCCCCCCCCCCAATTTGTCCAGATGTATTTTCATCCATACCCTATTTCTTGAACCCTGTCACTTGTCTTCAAGTGACTATTAGCCTTTTAATGCAGTTGGGTTTCAAAGGAACAGGTGAGAGAGTCGCCGGTGTTGTGCCTCACGGCACTGCTGTTCATCCTCAACGCTTCGCACAATGTGGGAATGTTTAATAATTCCAACCCAAGCTACAGATAAAAATCTTGGGCATCACAGCACAAGTGGAAGGGCTGGTGTGAGATTTGCAATAAAACAATATTCCAGCTCTAGCAATCAATTACCAAAATGAAATAGCAGAACTGAGCTGGGCGGAAAGAGGTGGAGAGCATGGGGAGGTAAACATTTTTAATCATTTGGTATCATTTTTGTCAATTATAATGGAGCAACTAAAATGCGTAATGCTTAGCAGCAAAACAGCAAGAGTGCAAGGAATGTTACAAGAAAGCTCACTTCTTTAAGCTATTTCTGAAATCTACTTTTCTTTTTCTTTCTTTCTTTTTAAAAAAATCATCCACTTGAATATTAAACCTTTAAAGATGGCAAATCCAGCAGATTACAAAATATAAATAAGCATCCCCTCCACATAAAGTGTCGGCAATAGGGGTGGGAGAGGACAGGCGGCCCTATTTTATTCCCTCTAATCACCAGAAACTTCACACACACGCAAAGTCTCTGGGGAGATTTCTGGCTGGGAAAAAGATCCTCTCAGCTCAGTTTTAATCAGTCCATCCCATCTGTAATGGCTTTAGAAAATTGTTAATGACATAAAGTGACAGTCAAAAAGCTTTCTGGTCTGTCAGGATAGAGTTTCTGTGAGATCTCTAACAAACTACAGCAACACAGGCCTCAAAGCTTCTAGAAAAATCATCTGGATTACAGAGGAATAAATTTTATATGTCAGCAATCACAGACAAGCATCTAAAAAGAAAAAGCTTCCTAAATGCTGTCCTTTTTAGCTACATATGAAAAAATTAAGATATAGCTGGCTTACACAAGCCATGTAAGGCTGCAGTTGATATTAGAGATATAGGACAGCTTAGCAGAAAATTGTAAAGTATAAACATATCTGAATGAGCAGTTAAGAATGGAAACTAATACAAATTAGAAAAAATAAAATAAATAAACTTATGCAAACATTTAATGAATATGCATTGCATTATGAAACCCTTTAAGGTCAAAAATCTACTGATTATGCTCAATACTAAATAGCTTTTGAATGAGTAATGCTGTTTACTCATTTAAATATTCAGAGAACATACTAATAGAAACATGAACACAATTTTTGACCAGGCACTGTTCCATAATTAACATTGGAAAATGTACATTTTGGTGCTCACGACAACAGCAATAACTACTATGGCTACTATTAATTTGATTAATAAAAACCAGCTCATCCATTTCTAGCACATTGTGCATCAATTATTTCATGTGTAAAAAATGAGAATAATGCATTAAAAAATCAAAATCAAAACCACTGCAATTTGATGCACAATTCAATGTGCAAAAAGATCAAATAGTACAATAACATTGACCATTATATAAACTACGTGGTGAAATTCAGTCTAATTTGCAAGTAACTGAATTTAGGGAACTTGCTCTTTTATCCCATTTATCAATGAGATCAGAATCCAGCTTGCTGTTCTTGGCTGTTTTTGGCTTGGTGAACATACTTGCATCTATGCACTTCACTTAGTAACCATTGGACAGAAGGTATTTCAGAGGAAATTCGTCCACTATCTATGCTGCAGAAGGAAGCATAATTTCTTCTCCTTTATAGTTTAGATTTCCAGATGAAATTTGCTTTGTTAATGACAACAAAGTAATGTTAACATTCCTGTGTGGATATATGTAGCCAAGACTGAAATATTATGGTGAAACTAGATTTTAGATACACCATCAGACTAGTCCCTACATGCAAAACTGAGCAGATTTTGCTAATTTTCATAAGGAAGAACAGTAGAAAAGGTCAGTGTAACACCAAACTGTGTCATTCTCCAGACAGTGGAAAGAGAAAAAGAAGGAAAAATTAAAGAAAACATCCAGTTTTGCACAGTGCTGTTGCCTAGTCAGAAGCCTTTCAGTTCTGCCTTCATCATTCAGTCTAAAATCTGATCATGGAGTACACCTTTCCTTATTGATGAGAAAAGGAATTTTCTGAAGAAAAACGAAATACACAAATGTTGAGCCAGATCCAGCACTGAAGTGTATCCAAAAAGGTTATAGAGTGGGCCAGGCACCACCTATGTGCCCTTCTTTAGCCATGGCATGAGGTGAGGGAGCAATGCACATCCCAAGTTGAAGCATTGAAAGCTGTATGACCTGGCCTTCATTGCAATATAAGTAAACTGCAAAATCTGGGGTCTGTGCCATCAAGGCTGGGCCATTTCTCCAGTTAAGGAGTTGATGTTTAGACAGTTAGCCAAAAGTTCAATCTAATAAACCATTCACCTTGTCACACAGAGAGCAGGCTCAAGCAAGGTCATCAGTCAATCTTGGTCACAGGGAGCTCCATGAAGTCTGGGCAGGCAGAAAGGGTATGGTCAGTTTCTGATGGGGCCTGTGGACCAGGTCCGGCCCCCAACGTGAATTCATCCAGCCCACGCTGCCCTCGTCACTCCTGGAAGCAGAAGTAAAACATGCCTACATGGGCACATTTTACTTCCCCTTCCAGGAGCAACGAGGGCAGCGCGGGCTGGATGAATTCATGTCGGGGCTGGATCTGGCCCATGGGCCGTAGTTTGGCCACCCCTAGTTTAAGAAGAGGAAATGGCAGCCTAAATCTATCTCATCCTGTTGAAAAAGATATCTGTTGCTGTTGTGTTCTAATGGTTTTACTTTCCACTTGGATTACAATGTATCTGAGCCAATGTAACCTTGCCTATAGCAACAATGTAACCTACAGCTGTATCATATAAACCCTGTAAGAGGACGCGAGCTAATGACCACCAGCTGGCAGCAGCGAGCGTCCAAGCTCTCTTGGTCCGAACTCATCAAAGGCAACAGCGCGGGAAGCTTTCCCGCCACCACCTACACCTGGACAAGAAGGGCGTGACTCGCAATGACGTCACGCAGGCAGTAGCCAATGGGCTACCATGGCACCACGTTAAAATGTATTACTGCTGTATATAAAGAGCTATCGATCCGCCATTACCTCATGTTCCCTCTGTCCACGATGCAATAAACCTGAGTTAACCCAGCCCGAGGCTGTGTCCTGTGTCTTGGTTTTCATACACCAAATTGGCGACGAAGGTGGGATGATGGATTCCCAAGGAGCCAGGACACAGAGCGGGTTCAATATTACCAAGCCGCAAGACTGGACCATCTTTAACATGGATTTCAAGGCGGCATTGGTGGAACTCAAAGTCAAAGACGACGAGGAGAGGAAGAGGGCCATCCTCACCCGAATGCTGGGAGTAGAGACCAAGCGGACGCTGGTGGGCATGATCGAACCGAAGACGATGGATGACTTCAAAACCGACGACATACTAAAGCTGCTGCGTGAGCGTTTCCAACCCTCGAAGGCAATGTTTCCCGCTAGGAGTGCGTTTTGGAGGCGAGTCCAAGCGCCGGATGAGTCGGTGGAGGCTTTCGTGGAGGCCCTGAGGGTAGCCGCCGCCCCCTGCAAGTGGGACAACCTGGAGATGACCATGAGGGACGTCGTGCTGTGTGGCCTGAAGGACAAGGAAGTGCAGCGCAGCCTGATGAACAGGGAGCCGCCACCCACGCTGGCCGAGGTCGTAGAGACCGCGGAATCCGCGGAATCCACGAATGCGGGAGTGGACGAAATACACGAGTGGCGTGAGTGGCGTCCTAGGGCCAGCAAAGCGGAAAGCTCGGTGCGCGGCAAGTCAGGACAGTCGGTGCACGCGACCCGACGAACCTCGAGATCCTCTACAGAAGGCAGCGACGGCGAAGAGGTTCAGAAGGTCCGAAAAGGGGGGCGCCGCTGCGATGGTTGTGGGGCGGCCCACGATCGCGCGAAGTGCCCATTCAGGAAAGCCGAATGTTACAACTGTGGCCGGCGCGGGCACATCGCCAGGGCGTGCAAAAATCGGCAAGAGGGCCGGAGGCAGTCGAAAGACCGTTCGGCCAGACCGGACCGTCCAGCGAGACTCCAAGATGGCGCCCGAACCACGAGGAAGCAGGACGGCGTGGGTCGCGTCTCGGACGGCAGTGAGGACGAGGCCCCCGTTTTCAGCGTGTCCGCGGGGCAAAACCATTACTTCGTTGAGGTACTAGTACAAGGGGCCCCTGTTAGGATGGAAATTGACTCGGGGTCCTATTATTCCATAATTCCCCAGAAAGAGTTCTTGAAGATCGACCCCCAAGTGCGGCCCAAACTTAAGACTCTGAGGTCCACGCTACGAGACGTACAAGGGAACAGCATTCCAGTGCTGGGGGTCGGGAAATTTCGGGTTCGTTATAAAAGACATTCTGCAGAACTCCCTTTAGTCGTTCTCAAGGGGGGGAATTGTAGCCTCCTCGGGACTCAGTGGTTTCAGCCTTTGGGTTTGTTCATAGGGGGGGTGCATGCCGTGGGCGCGGATCCGATACAAGCGGTGTGTGACGCGCACCCCGCCGTTTTTAAAAAAGGACTTGGAAAGTTCAAGGGACCCCCCGTAGCGTTCGACCTGGACCCGGAGGTCCGCCCGATAAGACTCAAGCCACGAAGGGTGCCGTTCGCACTCAAGGACAAAATAGAGGCGGAACTGGACAAACTGGTGGGCCAGGGGATTCTTATTCCTGTTGATTCCGCGGAGTGGGAAACTCCAATCGTAACAGCACTAAAGGCTAACGGGGAGGTGCGCATTTGCGCTGACTATAAGTGTACAATTAACAAGGCCATCCGCCCTAATGCATATCCGGTGCCCGTGGTCAGCCACCTTCTGGCCAGACTAAATGGGGGCAAGTGTTTCGCTAAGCTCGACTTAGCACAGGCCTATCAGCAACTTCCCGTTACCCCCGCCACGGCAGCGGCCCAAACAATAGTCACACATAAAGGGGCGTTCCAGGTGTCGCGTTTACAGTTCGGCGTAAACTCGGCACCCGGCCTTTTCCAGTCGCTTGTGGAACGCCTCCTGAAGGGGTTGGAGGGGGTGTTGCCTTATTTTGATGACGTATTGATAACAGGGGGGAGTGAGGCCGAACTGGCCCAGAGATTGGATAAGGTGCTGACGGTGTTCGAGAAGGCGGGGCTGCGGCTCAGAAAAGACAAATGTGTTTTTTTCGAAACAGAGGTCGAATTTCTAGGGTTCCGCGTCACACCCGAGGGAATTAAGCCCTCCCAATCAAAAGTAGCCGCCATCAAGAAGGCTCCCCGCCCCACATCCAAAACCGAGCTACAGTCATTCCTGGGGCTCTTAAATTTTTACCACACTTTCCTTCCTCGGAAGGCGTCCGTGGCCGAACCGCTCCATCGGCTGCTTAAAAAAGAGGAGGCATGGCTGTGGGGGGATGAGCAGGAGAGGGCTTTTAAAGAGTTGAAGCAACTCCTAATGTCCGAAGCGATCCTAACCCATTTTGATCCCAAACGGCCAGTGGTCCTAGTTTGCGATGCATCCCCGGTGGGGGTGGGGGCGGTGCTTTGCCACGTATTGAAAGACGGGAGGGAAGCCCCGGTAGCTTTTTATTCAAGGTCCCTGTCCCAGGCGGAGCGGAATTACGCACAAACCGACAGGGAGGCATTAGCGATAGTAGCGGGCACAAAGAAATTTCACGACTTTCTGTATGGTCGCCCGTTTACGATCGTGACTGATCACAAACCCCTGCTAGGAATCTTTACTGCAAATAAGCCCACGCCACAGATCCTGTCCCCGAGAATGCTGAGGTGGGCTATTTTCCTTAACGCTTACCAACATGAGTTGGAATACCGGCCAGGAAAGGAGATCAGTCACGCAGATGCGCTCTCGAGGTCTCCTCTGCCATTGTCGGGCAGCCAACAGGCAGGGATAGAGAAGGACCGCCAGGTATTGCTGATAGAGGTGTTAGAGGCACCCCCGATAGTACCGGCCGACATCGCCAGGGCGACAGGAAAAGATAAAACGCTGGAGAAAGTGAGCTCGTGGGTACAGAAGGGGTGGCCGGCGTCTTCCCCGGGTCCAGAATTCGACCCATTCTTTAGGAAAAAGATAGAGTTGTCCCTAGAAAGGGGATGCCTGTTGTGGGGTCAAAGGGTGGTGGTCCCCACATCCCTGCGATCGAGGGTGCTTAAGCTGCTGCACGTCAGCCACCCGGGCATCGTCCGCTCCAAGGCGCTGGCCCGGAGCTACTTTTGGTGGCCCCAGTTGGACACTGATATAGAGTACATGGTCGGCACCTGTGAAGCCTGCCAGGCCTCCCGACCGGAGGCGACCCGACTTCCGCACAGGGAATGGGACACAGCAAGGGGGCCATGGTCCAGAGTGCACATTGATTTTGCTGGCCCGTTTCGAGGAACCCTTTTTCTCCTAGTAGTGGATGCGTACTCCAAGTGGCTGGAGGTGATACCGGTCAAGAGCACGTCCTCCACCACCACGATAAATCAGTTAAGGCGAATTTTTTCTACGTTCGGTTTACCCGACACTTTGATCAGCGATAACGCCAGTTGTTTCACGTCCACGGAGTTCAGGGCATTCACCGAGGCTAATGCCATTCGGCACGGCACGTCCGCGCCGTTTCACCCGGCCACGAATGGCCAAGTGGAACGGTTGGTGCGCACGACAAAGGATGCGTTGCGGCGCATGGGCCCCGGGGACCTGAATCACCAAATTTGTCAGTTCCTACTAGCGTATAGGGTGACCCCCTTAGCGTCAGGATACTCGCCGGCAGAGTTGTTGATGAGGAGGAAGCTGACCACACTTCTGACCAGGCTAGACCCGACGAGGGTCGAGGACAAAGGGAGGAACGTGGAGCTAGCAGTATCGAAAAGTTTTGCAGCCGGCGATCTGGTACATTGCAGGAACTATACTAGTGGAGGGCCGGCCTGGGTGCCAGGAAGGATCGTAGAGCAGACGGGACCGGTGTCTTATAGGGTAGAAACGGGCACCGGCCTGCTCTGGAGACGGCATGCAGATCAACTCCGCAGCCGCGTTCCCGAAAAGCAGCCCACGGACGGCGCGGAAAACGCCTCAGCGGTAGGGTCCTCCTCCACCCGTGTAGCCCAAGGGGGAGACAACGAGGGGCATCAGTCCCAAACAGGGGGGGGAAAGCAATCGGACTCATATCCTTTTGATACGGCAGTTCTGTCAGGGACCGGGGAAGAGGGAGATGAGTTTGCGACTGCTGCCCCCGATTTTGATTTTCAGTTACCGAGCCGGGGGGGGTTTTGGGAGTGTTCCCCCACCCATCCAAGCGAGAAGAGGGGTTTTTCGTTAGTCCCCAGTGCCCCCGGTTCAACCACAGCCCAGCATTCACCTCCCCAAGAAGCCGCAGAACCGCGGCAAGTTACTAACAAGTCTCCCTCTCCAATTTCAGGACAGGAAGACAGGGGACAGAGTGAAGGTAGCAAACCCGGAGCAGGGCAGCCCGCACCGAGACCCCAACGTGTTCGAAATAAGCCATCTTGGCTGAGAGACTTCGTCTCATCCTAGGGGGGAGGGGTGTTGTGTTCTAATGGTTTTACTTTCCACTTGGATTACAATGTATCTGAGCCAATGTAACCTTGCCTATAGCAACAATGTAACCTACAGCTGTATCATATAAACCCTGTAAGAGGACGCGAGCTAATGACCACCAGCTGGCAGCAGCGAGCGTCCAAGCTCTCTTGGTCCGAACTCATCAAAGGCAACAGCGCGGGAAGCTTTCCCGCCACCACCTACACCTGGACAAGAAGGGCGTGACTCGCAATGACGTCACGCAGGCAGTAGCCAATGGGCTACCATGGCACCACGTTCAAATGTATTACTGCTGTATATAAAGAGCTATCGATCCGCCATTACCTCATGTTCCCTCTGTCCACGATGCAATAAACCTGAGTTAACCCAGCCCGAGGCTGTGTCCTGTGTCTTGGTTTTCATACACCAAAGTTGCAAAACAGATTGCAAGGCACGTTTTACTTCCACTTCAGGTAGGAGGAACCACGTGACCAACCCATTGAACCATGCGGCCGGCCTGCTGAACCATGTGACTGGCCCACGGCCCGAAAGGTTTGGACACTTCTGGTTTAAAAGGTTCAGGTTCACAACTAGCCAACTGAGGCAGCAGAATTTACAACTGTCACTGTACATTACCCAGCTGCTCCTGCTCTGGGTGTTCCTTTGGGCAAATAGCTTTCACATTTGTCAGGGTCTCATGTCTTTCCTGGCAGAATTGGCCTCTGCATTTCCCTTCTGAGCTTCTGAGAAGGTTCTCTCAGATAGATCGCTGAGTTCTCCTTTTTCATTGGCTTCCTGTGACTGTGAGAGATCTTCCATTTCTAATGATGACTCAATCTGGTGAGGCAAGACACCTAGCTTTAGACTGAAGGGGTACTTACCACTTCGGAATCAACTCTAGGCCTTCATTGTGGCCTACCAACCAATGTAGTTAATTTACCTACTCCAAGGGTTCTCAGGCTAAGGCCCTATGGGCCACATCTGGCCTGTGGCACCATTTCATGTGGCCCCCACCCCTCCAAGGGTATTTGAGAAACAAAATGGCTACCCTCTTTGAAGCTGTTGGGATAAAATGGACACCCCCTTCATGCAGGCAGGGCAAAATGGCCATCTGGCCCTCATAGCTGACTGGGAGAGTATGACCCGGCCCCCCAGCTTGAAAAGGTTGGGAACCCCTGACCTACTCAAATCAATGTTAGGCTTCAAAGTGCTTGGCTGAAGATAGATGTTGCCTGAAATAGAATAGCAAAAAAGTGTCTGCCTATTTAAGCTACATTATATACATACAGCTTGTCAAGATGTTTTGGCACGTGAGGTAGAAAATTCTAAAAGCACCTTTCTCCCAAGTGTAAAAATACATTGAAGATCAAAACAGTTTGCTGCCTTTTCATGAAATCCAAAATATGCTTCCTGAGATGGCTGCCACATCTTGCCTAGTGGTGGCTGGATCTGGTCCGTATTTGTTTACTTAAAAAATAAAACAAAAATCAATTAAAAGTGTCCAAAGTAATTAAAACATGCAGATGAAAAATAACTGAGCATGTTTTACAAGATTACTTAGACATGAGCTGACTCTAAATAAAGAAGATAACTGTAACCCTGGAAATTTACTTCTAATGGACAAATCAATATTTCTTCACACACACACACACACACACACACACACACACACACACACACACACACACACACACACACACACACACGCACACACGCACGCACGCACGCACGCCTTCTCCCCTAGCAATGACTGCAGCATTCATCAGAACCTGAATATATTTGGAAATAGCTTTTGTACTTGAACATTGAATGTGATCAATTTCTTTATCAGCAGTACTTCCCTTGGCTATTTCACTAAATTACATATTCCATTGCAAAAATTATATTCCATTGCCAAGGCATTAGTCACTATCCACAGCTTGTATTTTAATATAACAAGAGGTCTTTTTGTATGCCATTGTAGGTAGACTACTAAAATACCTTAGGGATAATTGAGTCCATTCTTGAAAATGTAATTCTGCCTTATTTAAAAAGGTGTCCTCAGCATAAATGAACATGTTTAGGGAAGAGGAAAACCTGCTATTTTTTGTGGAGAAAGAAATCAGTCTGCAAGTTAGCTACATGTTGAATTCAGCTAAAAACTGCATTCTTCTTGTCTGTGGCTATACCCTAAGTGAGCTTTTCCCATTTCATGCTGCCATCCATTTCTTTCTTCTGCATAATTATTTAAGGTTAATACTTTACAACTTGAAACTTTCCTCATCAAGGAAGCCTTTAAGAATATCATGCCTTGGCTTTGATAATAGGTAAGCTGTCCAATTTTGAGCTGGCTTGCCCACAGACACCATCAGGTATTAATTTTGTTGTTTGTTTTGTTGTTTGTTTTAATACGTTGCTGTTGAATATTTTTCTGGACACCACCCTGAATGTGAAATATCCCAGATGGGTGGTAAGGAAATGTAGTAAATAAACAACATAAATTAATTAATTAAATCACATGCAAAACTAATATAACAATTTTGCCTGTTTTATTCCTTAGTATTATTAATAATACTAATTAACTAATCATTAATTATTAATTATTAATACTGCATAATGGAGTCAGGGCCATAGCCACCCCCACCCCCACCCCCACTCCGGGATGCTTCGATGCAACGGGAGAGGAGGAAGGGGCTGCTGAGAGGTGAATCACGGCTGCTTTTCCTGGTGAAGCCCCGTACAAACTGGTGGTGCCCTTTGTGCCCTATTGTGCCTGGTCAGGAGGTGCTCCTTGCCATGGTTTTATTTGGCTCACCCACCTGAGGTAACCAGCGAGTTCTCTCCTCAAAATCTATGGATGGTGGGAAGGGTGTGTGTGCATGCATGCATGCTTGACATTGTTGCCCCTCCTGAAATCTAGAATCTATTGCCCTCCACAATCTAGAATCTTGGCTATGGCCCTAGATGGAGTGAGCTCCCATCTCTGTCCCAGCTCCTGCCAACCTAGCAGTTTGAAAGCAAGAAATTGCAAGTAGATAAATAGGTACCACTTCGGTGGGAAGATAAACAGCATTCCATGCACTCCGTTGTTGAGGCATCCCTGCCATGTGTTCACGGAAATGTCTGCAGATGCAGACAGCTCTGGCTCTTTGGCTATAAACAGAGATGAGCACTGAACCCTAGAGTTGGATATGACTGGCTTTTGAGCAAGGGTGACCTTTACCTTTACTATTATTAATAATTAACAGTTATTATAATTAGGGACTCTTTCAATTTAGATATCAGAACAAGTAACTTTGGTTAGAAGTTATTTATAAACTTTCAATTAGAGAAGCTCAGTTACCATCTTTATGTCGATTATTGTACTTAATCTCAAGTTACTCAAATAGAAGTGGCATATCCAAGTTATCTAGATTTATACAATGCCCTGCAAAGATGTGTGTGCTCACGCTCCCCACTCTCATGTAACTGCTTGTTGAAATGGAGTCTCTCTGGATCAGGATGGAGGATTGAAATAGTAGTTGCAAGGATATCTCTCTGAACCTGTGTAACAGAAATGTTACTCCTAAATAATAACTATTCAGTGTCAAACATATTAATAGTATCTGCAGATATGAATACTTTGGACAGAGAGCAATGTCCCACTTCTGCATCCAACCAATACACACCAGGGTAAAAATCCAAGTCTGTTTCTTTTTGTTAAAATGTCCCCCAGCTCAGTCAAGTACACCTGAGTTGACATTTTCCTTCCTTCCGTCCTCTCTCTTGGCAAATTGTGTCCATCTAGAAGGATTAATTGCCAGCGCACATTCCAGGCATTTTATTATGAGCAGATTGCCAATTAAGGTGGCACCCAGAACCCAGCATGAGCACTTGGAAAGGCATGCTGTCATGACTTAAAAGTTATTCACTGCAAAATCATACAAAAGAGACCTAACAAGAGAGGGGCTGGGGGGAGAAATTTAGGTCCACTCCCTGCCATGTTTTCTTGTTAGAAGCTTTCTGCAACTTCTTTCTTGATGTTCTATGCTGAAACATCGCTGAAACATTGATGGATGCATTACATCATGTGACTACTTCCAATGAGAAGACCACATATGAAGGCTTCCCTTTAAAAGCTTCTACTATGTAAGGGGGAATGCTTGCAAGAATGGGTTTATTATGAGTGATGCCAAAATGTCTGATAGGGTTAATTTCAAGGTTATGTTGATTCTTTCTGAATGTAGATCATTTATAACAAGGCAAACAAAATATGGATACCCCTTTTCACATACGAACTTCTGATGTTGGATAAAGAAAATCTCAACTAAAGTGAATGCTGCTGAAGTGAATGCCACTGATTTCTGGTTAATGTTGAACCTTGCACCAGTGTTGTAGGGGATGACTTCAAACAAGGAATGTGCTTCACAATTGAATATTTTTTTAATGAAGTAAGAGGAATAGTTCATATCTGAACTCATCTGAAGAGAAGCATGGAGCTCTCAGGGCTCTCCAAAGTGCTGGATTTTACTTTAGAGGTTAAAAATTCAAGCCAGTAGCATTTATTTCAGATAATCTGGAATGTCTGGTCCCTGAGCAGCAATGCCTAGCTAACACAGAATGGATTTATGGAAGAGTGGGGAACTGAACAAAATGGATGTGCGGTGCCAAAATGGCTGGCGTGTGCTTTGCTGGCCCCACCCCTGAGGCGCGGGCACAGTGAAAAGGCAGGGGCGTGGCTGGACACCCTTTATAAGGGGCGGCTCAGCCAACGATCCCCCTCCTTTTGATTTGGCTGGCCCCGGGTGCGCTTGCTGCCCTTCGCCAGCCTTCCTCCATCGGCTGGCCTTGCCCGGGCATGGGCCCGACAAGCCGTGCGGTTTTTTTGACGGCTGCCAGCCACACGTGACCAACCCGAGCCGGCCGGCTCGGGTAACCTCCTCGCACCGTTTGCGGCGTGGTCGGCTTTTGGCGCCTGGCCTTGCCCGGGAGCAGGCTTTGTCAGGGTGTTCTCCCACCGCCGAAAGGGCTCGCGCTCCCGCCCGCTCTCCCTTTGGGGCACCATGGCGCCTAGGAAGAGGCCCCTACAAGGGGCCTGTACCGGCACGCAGTGTGCACGTGCTCCGGCACGGCCCGCGCCTCCCTCCTCTCCAGGCCATCGGCCCGCATCGCCCCCTAGTCACAGGCAATGCCGGGCTGTGGGCCGGGCCACCCAGGGTGGCTGCCTGCCTTCGCCTCAGGTGGGCCCCGCAGCCGCGGGAGCGCCCCCTCCAGTGGCACCACCTGGCCCTGTTGCTGAGGTGGTGTCCTCTCCTTCTGTCCCCATGGCGACTCCTCCGGCGTCGGTGAAGGGCCGGTTCGCTGCCCTTGAGAGGGCTTTGGGTATCCCACCGGCGGCCGGGGCCCCGGGACATGAGGCCACCCTAGGTGGCGACCAGGGAGCCCAGGATCTGGCAGCGGTGGAGTGGCGCCTGGCCAGGCTTGAGGCTGCACTATTGGCCAGGCTGGCGATGGGTGCCATCTCAGTTGGCCCCCCAACTGATCTGCGGGCACCCGGGCCTCCTGTGGTGGCCGGCGCTACTTCGGGGACAGGGGCCGTGAGCTCAACTGCGGTCATGAGCTCCGACGCCCACTCCCGGTCAGAACCCCCGGTGGGGGCGCTGGAGGGGGTGCAGCCGGTGAGTATGCTAGTCAAGTGAACACATCAAACACACTCCCTCTTGTTTTGCCGGCGGCCCCTCACCCGTTGCCCCTCCACAACCAGGCTGCATGGCCCTGGCCGTTGTCGCAAACTGCGGTACCTCCTGTGCAGGTGGCCCCACCTATTATGGCGGGCCAGGGTATGCAGGGCGTTTGGCGCACACCTTACCCTCCACCCCCACAGGGTGCACACGTGGCCGGTCCCTCGCTACCTTACCCGACATGGCCTTACGGCCCCCCTACTAATCCCGAGTATCACTCTGTACACTCCTCGGCTTTGCCGTCTGCGGGGTTGATCCTTCCCTTGGGTGACCATCTCCTCCCGGTGACCAGGGATAAAATCTGGCGCAGGGAGTATGTGGATCTTTTCAGCCTCCTCAATAGGGAGCCTACCCGCGATGAGAAGGACAAGGAGGATGAGAAGGACGAGGAGCTGGCCCGCCGTAGGAAACCCCAGCGTACCTGGGCCAATTGGCTCCCAGCATACTTGATTTATGCGGTCGTCTCCCTGAGGGCGCAGCCTGACTTGGCGATTCCCCTGTTCCAGTACCTCGACATCATCTATCGAGTGTACGTTGACTTCCCCGGCACCACGTGGCTAGCGTACGATGAGGAATTTCGTATGCGCACCGCATTACACCCGGAGATGCATTGGGATGAACCCAACCAGCTCCTGTGGCTGTACTATATGACGCCCTCCTGCCCCGCCACGGGCGCTTGCTTCCATTCAGGCCACGCCGTACAATGGCCTGGCCTCGCACTGTTTCCCCACCAGACGGGTTCCAGCCCGCCTGGTGTGCTGGCGGTACTCCTCTGTGGCAGGGTGTTCCAGGCGCAACTGTAGGTACCTGCATGAGTGTCCCAACTGTTACGGCCCTCACCCAGCCTCTGCCTGCCCACGACCTGGGAGAACCCAGGCCAGGGGCAGGGGCTCTCAGGGCGCCCCCCAGCCCGGTAGTGAACCGGGCCTGCCTCCAAAAGGCCCCCTCCCCAATTAAGTTAGCGATTCTGGAACATTGGTTACGGGTTTACCCTAAGCGTTCTGATGCGGAGTATATCCGCACGGGTTTTTCCGAGGGTTTTCGGATCCCTTTTGTTGGTCCCCGTACATCCCAGGACGCCCCTAACTTGTTATCTCATCGTGGCAGGGAAGAGGTGGCTAGGGAGCAGATTTTCAAGGAAGTCAAAGGGGGTAGAATAGCTGGACCTTTTGATGAGCCCCCCTTTTCCTAATTTGAAGGTTTCCCCCCTTGGTCTAGTCCCTAAGAAAGTGCCAGGTGAATTTAGGTTGATTCACCATTTGTCTTTTCCTGCTGGCACGTCTGTCAACGATGCGATACTGGACGAACTCTATTCGGTCCGCTATACTTCGTTTGACCAGGCCCTTGCTATGGTTAGGGCGTGCGGGCCGGGGGCGCTCTTGGCCAAATGTGACATCAAGTCAGCCTTACGCCTCCTTCCCATTCACCCGGCCGACTTTGAGTTGCTGGGTTTCCGCTTTCAAGGCAGATATTTTGTCGACAAGGCCATGCCGGTTGGGTGCTCTGTTTCTTGCTCGGCCTTTGAGCATTTCAGTTCATTCCTTCATTGGGCCTTTGTCTGGTGGTCGGAGACGGCTTCGGTCACCCACTACCTGGACGATTTTCTTTTCGGTGCCCCAGCGGGCTCCGATGAATGTGTGCGCCTCCTTTCCACCTTCCAGGTTCTTATGGCTGAATTCGGTGTCCCTCTGGCTCCTGAGAAGACCAAGGGCCCGGCCACCACTTTGGTTTTTCTGGGGATCGAGATTGATACTGTAGCGCAGACATCCAGGTTGCCCCCTGATAAAATAACCCGGATTTCTGGCACCATTCTGTCCCTATTGGCCCAGCGTAAGGCCTCCCTTAAGGAACTGCAGGTGCTCCATGGTTACCTTAATTTTGCTTGCAGGGTGGTGGCTCCTGGCAGGGATTTCGCCAGGCGCCTCTGTGACGCCATGGTGGGGTTGACCAGGAGGCACCATCGTGTACGCCTGACCAAGGGCATCAAGGATGATCTCAGGGTCTGGCTGGGATTTCTTTCTGACTTTAACGGGACCTCTTTTTGGCGTGCATGCAGTGACTCCCGCGTTCCAGGTGCAGTTGGATGCATCCGGGACCTTCGGCTATGGGATGTACTTCAATGGCCACTGGGCCTATGGCAATTGGCCGGAGTCATGGCATGATTCCGGCGTACTTTGGGACCTCACCTTTCTCGAATTTTCCCCCATTTTAGGTGCCCTTCTCCTCTGGGGTGAGGCATGGTCCAACTCAGTTGTGCATTTTTGGTGTGACAATGCCGCAGTGGTACATATTGTCAACGCACAGACTTCCCGGTCCCCTAGGGTTATGGGCATGGTGCACCATTTTGTTTTGTGCGCTCTTCACCGCAATATTTTGTTTCGAACCAGACACGTCCCGGGTATCAATATAGATATTGCTGATGCTTTGTCTCGCTTACAGATCGACCGCTTCTGGGCGCTGGCACCGGAGGCCAACGAGCTGCCTATACTGCTCCCTGCAGTGATGTGGAGTTTTGGCGCGTAGAGGTGAACCGCGTCATAGGACTTTCTTTAGCTCCTGGCACCCGCAGGGCCTATGCGCGTGCCCTCCTTACCTTCAAAGAGTTCCACTGAGCGGCCGGCCTCCCTATGGATTGGCCTGCCCCTGTTGACCACTTGCTCCAATTTATGGTGGTTTTGCATGGTCGAGGTTCGGCTCCCCGGACGATTGCTGGCCGCCTGTCCGCTTTGGCTTTCCATACGAAGGTCAATGGCTTCCCCAATACTACAACTGATTGTAGGGTGCGTAGGGTGCTCGAGGGTTGGGGGCAGGAACGCGGCCCTCTCTGGGACACACGCAGACCCATTTCTCCTTTGATTCTCCGGCAGATGTCGGAGGTTTGGCACCAGGTTTGCAGGGACCCTTACTAGGTGCTCCTTTTCTGCTCTGCTACCATGCTCGCCTTTTTCGCGGCCCTCCGGGTCAGCGAGCTGGTGATGGGGTCGGCGGGGATGCTTCTCGTAGAGCACTTGAGTTGAATGACATTAGGGTCGGTGCCGACAGGGTCCACGTCACTATTCGCTTCTCCAAGACTGACCAAGTGGGCAGAGGCAGCGTGGTTACTCTGCTCCGGTGTGGGGATTTGGCTATTTGCCCAGTGGCAGCGCTTACCGCCTTTTTGGCTGTTCTCGGCCCAGCCCAGGGTCCCCTATTCCGACACTGCAATGGTTCCCCGCTCACCAGGTTCCAGTTTTCGAAGGTCACAGGCTGGGCGCTAGCCAGGTTGGGGCTGGCCGGGGTACGCTTTGGGACCCACTCCTTTCGCATCGGGGTGGCTTCTACTGCTGCAGTACAGGGTTACCTGGCAGCTGACATCCGCTCCTTGGGGAGCTGGGGTTTGGATCGTTTTAAGGTTTATGTGCGTCCTCTCCAGCAGTAGTTCCTCCCACATTCCCCCTTTCTTCTTTTCTTTTGTTTCAGGCATCGAGCGTCTCCGTGCACCAATGAGGGTTTGGATCATCGGGCACAGTTATGTGTACTGGGCCGCCCGTCACGCGGCTTCCACCTCATGGGGTCCTCACCTCGGTGTTGGTGCCGTTGCCTCACTCCGTTGGTTCAGCTACAGGGGAATGCGTTGGAGTCACCTGTTACCGCTGGTCAGGTCAATGATGGGTCAATGCCCCCCGGAGGTCCTGGTTTTACACCTGGGCGGCAACGATTTGGCTCAGGTACCTTGTCTACACCTGATTTGTGATATTCGCAGGGACTTGGCGTTGCTGGCTCAGTTTTGGCCGGGTGTCCGTATTATGTGGTCCCAAATGGTCCCACGGTTTTCCTATTGGGGTGGGGTGAATGCCTCTGCCGTGGACTGAGACCGTAGATCAGTGAACCAGGCTGTGGCATGCTTCCTTTATGCGCACACGCTGGGATCCTTGGTTCCGCACCCCCTGATACGCAGGCATGATGAGCGCCTATACAGGAGTGACGGGGTGCACCTGTCGAGCCAAGGCCTTGATCTCTTCCTGGCAGCACTGCAAACGGGCCTGTTGACCACATGTGCAGTTGGGCCGGGGTGTTGAGTCGCTTACTCTGCCCCGGAGTGTGGCCGTGTGCTGGTTTTGGTTAGGGCGTCGAGTCGCTTACTCCGCCCTGGGTGTGGTTGTGTGTTGTTTGGTGGTAGGGCAGGATTCGCTTACTCCTCCCCTTGGTGGCGGATAGCACTGGTAAGGGGCAACTGCATTAGTAATTAATAAGGCAAGGCAATTGGCTGGCCATAGGGAGGACAAGGTTAACCAGATTTGTATGGCCAGTCAACTTGCTGGGAATAAGTTACAGCTGAAAGGGGTCAACAACATGCTGAAAATGGCCGCCGCGTGCTTTGCTGGCCCCGCCCCTGAGGCGCGGGCACAGTGACAAGGCAGGGGGCGTGGCTGGATGCCCTTTATAAGTGGCAGCTCAGCCAATGATCCCCCTCCTTTTGATTTGGCTGGCCCCGGGCGCGCTTGCCCACCACCCCCTCCCTTAGGTCACAGTGTGACTCGTTTGGTCGCTTCGGGGCCGAGTGGGAATTTTTAGCGGGGACCTGATTGGCACATTGGTTCTCGTTTTTTCACCCACTCCACACTGTCTGCCGACGGGTGACTTACGGGGTGTTTCTGTGCGCCTTTGGTCACTTGGCGGATAGCACTGGTAAGGGGCAACTGCATTAGTAATTCATAAGCAAGGCAATTGGCTGGCCATAGGGAGGACAAGGTTAACCAGATTTGTATGGCCAGTCAACTTGCTGGGAATAAGTTACAGCTGAAAGGGGTCAACGACATGCTGATGAGGAAGCATGTTGTTGACGGAAGCTTACACCCAGTTGCCGCTGCAACAGGTGCTTTTAGTTAGTGTTTTAGTTATAATTTTAATTTGCCCCTTGCCAGTGCTATTTCGGCCCGTTTGAGCCTTAACCATTGTTAAGGTAGGCCTATTTGATTATCAATAAAAGTGGCCCGATTTTTCATCCATAAATTATGTGTCCGCGTCGTTATTGGGGTGTGGGTACAGCAAAGTAAATTCTATGACTGCAGAAGGAAGGAAACTGGTGGGAACGTGGGTTTCCTCTGGAGTCTGAGAAATAGTTGATGATACTGAGTCCCTGCATTTCATGTCAGAACCTTTTCCTTTCCAAATGTTAATAATTTCATGATTTGGATGAATAAAAATACAGTACTTACAACTATTTCAAATATTCAGAAACAAACTAAAGGATATAAATCAGCTCAGGACAAATCCTCAGCTCCGTATACTGTAGATTAGCTGGGGGGCGCACACAGGGGCATGCTAGCTATGCTAAAAGGGCACTGGACAGGGAAGGAGGGGCGGTACCTATCGGGGTACTGCATGTCATCATGGATTGTAGCCACCAGGTGACATACTTCTGCCCACCTCTGGGGGGGGGGGTGCCAGTCACCAAGATGAATCAGGTCTTGTCCCTTTGTCCCACATGGCCAGCACGGCCCTGTGTGTGTGTGTTTTGGTAGGGCAGCTTTGATGGAGGTGGTATCTATAAGGATAAATTATTTCAGGGGAATTCTGAATAGCAAAGCTGACATACAGTTTGCCCTTTAACAGCAGCAGAAGCCAAAGCAGTGGTATCTAGTGTCCGAAAGAGAGCCTGGATATGACCTTGTCAACAACCCACTTTTCATAGCTTTTAAAGGAAGCCTTTG
Source organism: Bradypodion ventrale (assembly GCA_035047345.1). Taxonomy (NCBI): domain Eukaryota; kingdom Metazoa; phylum Chordata; class Lepidosauria; order Squamata; family Chamaeleonidae; genus Bradypodion; species Bradypodion ventrale. The sequence continues at coordinate 446,535,092 of JAWDJE010000001.1, read as the reverse complement.
TGTAACCTTGGGTAAGTTGCATAGTTCTAGAACACCACTCAAAGAAGGAACTGGAATACCACATTTGAATATTACATGTCCAATAAATGCTCACAAGTGTCCTTGTTAAGAGCTCATTATTATTATATTAAAAAAACCTAATAATTAGAGCCACACTCAAGGACTGGTATAAAATTAATAGCTCAAGACCCAACCAAGGACCTAAGAACTGTTAAGGTAACATATAAGTACACTGTATAGGCATTTCCTGGTAAAGTTGGTACACAGAAAGAATCTCCTCAAATATTGTGGTATTTTAAACCACAATCGAGCATACCTTTGGGCAACAGCCACCTTGTGCCAGCTAATCTTTCTCACACTAGGTCGAGCAAAAGGATCTGTAAAATGAACTCACCAAAAAGTGGCTTCATTTTGGAAGTTTCACATCTGGCCTAGACATGAAAGAAGTATAGTTGTTGTTGTTGTTTTTAGAGTTAGGATGTTCAAGTATTATTATTATTATTCATGTTATTGTTATAGCCCTGGTGGCACAGTTGTTAAACTGCTGTACTGTAGCCAGAACACTATGAGTTTGATCCTGATTGGACACAAGGGTGACTCATCCTTCCAAGGTTGGTAAAATGAGGACCGACCAGGCATGCTGGGGGGAAATGCTAATTACCTTGTAAACTGCCCAGACAGTGCAGTAAGCACTATGGATTGGTATATAACAACAACAATAACAACAACAATTTTATGTCAGAAATTATTCTGGGTTGAAAGGATTTTTGATGGAGAAACCCTGCTCAGGGGATGCCCGAATGAGGCTTCTTTCAGGTCCCCAAGATCTTTTCCCATCAAAGTGGCCCCTATTTATCTACTTGCAATTTCTTGCTTTCAAACTGCTAGGCTGGCAGGAGCTGGGACAGAGACATGTGCTCAAACTGTCATGCAGTACCCAGGTCTCAAACTGCCAGCTTGGCAGCCTGACAGCTAAGAAGGTGAGCTTCTTAACCACTGAGCCCCCACAGCCTCCACAGGGTGGTATATAAATGTAATTGATATTGCTAATTGCTATGACAAGAGCTCAAAATGGTGTCTGAAATGACAGGACTCTTCTACAAAAACAGTGGACGTCTATTCATCACAAGTGCATTTGTGAGGCTGATTAGAAGAAACCCAAGCTCAGTCTCATCCTTTCTGTAAAAGAATGGGTTTGAAAATGTGGATGGCTTTATTGCATTTGTTAATTACAAACAATTTTTAACCCAGTCACATATTAATCGAAACATCCACCACTACATTTTAGTCCATGTATAAGGGGTTTATTTTGGTCTTAAAGAAAGGCTACCTGACCACAAGATGAACAGAATACTTTGAAATGATATTTTAATTTAGGGTTAATTACTATTATCCTTTGCAGGTTCTCTGGGACTGCTATCTTACCTTCAACTTTTACAAACATAAATAGTGGCTGGCAGACTCTGTACTAAATGGGCAAACTGTACTGGCTAACCTTGCAAAACTTAACTCTTTTGTGCCAAGAGCAATCATTATTAGGTAATGAAAGAGTGTATAAGAAAGTAGTTGATTATTTATGATAGAAACAAAATGAAACTAATGGGACAAGATTTGAAAGCTGCCATGCATGAAAGGTACTATAGAAGGGGCTTTGGCACCATGACAAGTCCAGAGAAAAGCTCAGTTGGAAGTAACAGTGTGAACACAACTACCCAGAAGAAAGAATACATGTACTGACAAAATCCTTGCCATCTGGTGTTTATTTAATACACAAAGAAGGTCAAATGGCTACTGATCTTTTCTCCATTTATCCAGTGACTACAAGAATGGAAGGAATCAATGGGTTTATCAATAAGTGTGGGAAGATTTCACCCTATGATCTGATGGAGTTAATATTATTGGAATGACAGACACATTAATATTTCAAATCAGTAGCTAAGGCTCAGAGAAAAGGAAAGGTTTCAGAATCTATGCACAGCAACTGCATTGTGTTGTAAATCAGATTGTCCACATCTATCTCTCCCAAGCTACCTATGTTAAACTAGGTGGCCTTAATATTACTGTTAAGAACAGTCATATTTTATACTTGTTGGAACTTTTTAATCCCATTCCTTAGGTTTCCTTCCCTACCTTGTCTTCTTTTCTTTCAACTAGATTGGCTACACACCTATTTTATATATTATTCCTCTGGGATACATTAACTTGGGTGAAATATGTTTGTTAGGCACTATATGTAAACAACATACTCTATGAGTAAATCTTATGTATATTTAACTATTATTTTACATCACACTCTTTTCCCCACAGCTCATTCCAGTTAAGTATGCCTGTAAAAAACACTATACTGTACTCAAATAAACACGGTGCCATCTGATATATCATGCATTACACTAGTATCATGCCTGCAGAGTAGAGGAGTTGCATTACTATTTAAAGGCTGTAGAGGCTAGCTTGAAACACAATTGTTGTTGTTTATCTTTTTTGCAAAACAACAGAGAGGAGAATTAAATCAATGATATATTTAGAAGATATTAGGAAGGGTAATACATTGGTCCTTTGGAAGGGACCACATGGGTCCCAAGAAACTGCAGACCTTCCCCTCCATGGGCAGTAGTGGAGGTCCACCTGCATGGAAGCAGGAATTTTGTTCACTGTCTGAATGCAGCCAGTATAGATGCAATAAGAGTGTTTTCCAGGGAGTTATGCAAAAGTCGTCGTTGGTTGCAACTCGTATGTGAGAATGCATTTTTTCCTGAAGCAGGAAAAAATCATTGGTGTGAATTTGTTTAAAGTGGATCCCAGCTTGCCATGAAGTGACCTGTACACTATGATCATATCTGATTGAACCTAATTTTGTAAAATAAGGAAGCATATTTAGAATTTAAAAATCCAAGATTTAGCTAAGGACTAAAAACTTGTTTTTATCCTCTTTCTCTTCTACCCTCCACACTGATCTTCCTAATATATGCTGCCAGGTGCTTTTTGATTTGGTGTGTGTGTGTGTGTGTGTGTGTGTGTGTGTGTGTGTGTGTGTGTGTGTGTGTGTGTGTGTGAAAAGTCTAGAATTAATTGATATAACTTCTTCTGTTAGTGAAAGGAGGAACAATGTACTTGACATTATAGAGAAAAGAATGCATTGCTATTTGTCACATGAGAACTTCACATTTTGAGTGATTCAAGAAGGTGAAGTATGTCAAGCTGTAGGCAACAGTGAAATGCTATGTCAGTTTTTGCCAGTAACTGACACTGGGGGGGAATTCAAAAATTAATACTTGTCAAAGAAATGCTAACTTCTGTGTGCTGGCATTTATTTAAAACATTTCAAGAACGTTGCATGTTTATATTTAATGTGATACCCTGCTATTAATCATAAGATTCTAAAGCCCCAGATTCTAAAGAGCTTGCTACACTTTAACATGCCAAAAATCAGTTTCCATGCAGGTACAAATGTTGTTATCATGGTCACAAATATCAGCCAAATATGCAGGAGTTCTGTGTAGCTATGCCTGAACAAGCCAACTAAAGATATTTCAACTACAGATGAGTTCCAGATTTGGATAAAAGTGTCAAAACAAGGTATCGCATGGATGTTTGCATGATACTGGAAACTATACAGAATGGTTAAAGGAGCTCACTCAAGCTTGAGTCAGTTAAGGCACACTTACAAATCAAAGAATTTTGCTTGGTCTGAGTTATTGTAGCCAAAGAAGGAAGCCCCAAAGCAGAGGAAGATTGACAGCCGAATCCCCAATGGATGATGAAACCTTTCCTGGAAACTCCAGCCATTGCAAGCGTGGCGCCAAAATGGCCGCCACACTCTTTGCGGGGGCCCCCAACCAGACTCAGACATCCGGGTGAGTTAGGGTGTGTGGCCACCCCTCTTTAAAAGGGGTGGCCATGAGGCAGCCGAGCTGCCATTTTGGAAAAGCGACGGAGAGGAGAAGTTTTCTCCGTCACTCCCTCCCCTTTTCGCCTCTTTCCAAGAGGCTTGATTTTGCTAGCCTCTGTTCGAGGCTTCGTTTTCTTCTTGCCTCTGTGCTAGAGGCTTGATTGGCTTTTAGAAGCGACGGGGCAGAGAAATTTGCTCCGTCGCTTCCTCCTCTGTTAGCCTCTGTTCAAGGCTTCTTTTTACCTTTGCTTGCCTCTTTGCAAGAGGCTTGATTTCGCTCCCCCTTTTTCTCTAGGCTGCAGCCAAAAGGGAGGAATTTGCCTCCGTGGCTGCGTCCCTGTAACCGAGCTTCACGATCCCCATACAGGGATCTTTCTATTTAGCTCGTAGGGGGACCGTGGTGGCTCAAGTGGCTAAGACACGGAGTGTTAAGTGCCTAAGACGCTGACTGGGAAGTGGAAGGTCAGTGGTTCACTTCCTGCATACTGCAGGACAGAATGAGCTCCCGTTTTCAGCCCCAGGCCAGCCCTTCAGAGGATCCGGCCCTCGGCCCATGGCTGCCGGCCACGGGCCGGAACGATTGGGGGGAGGGCCTGGTGCTGGCTCACAGCATGTTTTACCCCATTAGGGGCTGGAGTTTTGGGCATGGCCTTATTCTGGCCCAGGCTCTCAAATTAGGGCCTCTGGCCCAATCCCTAGCGGGCTGTCTGGCCCACCTGGCCCACCTACTAGGGGTTTTCATGGCAGGGGATGCCTGGTTAGCACGTTTGGCTGTGCTGGAGGCATCCTTAGCTATCCAGTGGGTGGGGGCCCCTTCCCTATCTACCAGGCCCCTTTGTGTCTGCTGGCTACTTCGACTGCTGCCACTATGCAACAGGCGGCCAGCTGGGTCGAGCTTCTCGAGACACTCCGGCCTGTGCCCGCCGCTGTCTCGCAGCTCCCCGTTTGTCCAGAACTGCGGCTGGAGTGCGTTGGAGGTCGCCCCAGAGCTCGATTTCGGTCGCGAGCTCCGACGCCCACCGTGGGCCGGAACCCCCAGTGGGGGCGGCTCACGGGGGTGCAACTAGTGAGTATTAGGTTCAAGTTGAATGCACACACATCACAGTCCATTTCCAGTGGTGGGGTTCAGTGCTCATTGCCTCGCCAATCGAGGCTGGTGGGCATCACTTGCCATCCTATCCCAGTGCCCCTTGGTTGCATTCTGGCATGTCGTTGGGGGTGGGGGTTTCCGCTCCCGGGGCAGTACGTGGCGTCACAGGGGCTGTCCAGGTCCCGCTGTGTATGCCCTGTGTGCATCATGTACCGGCAATGGCCTTGCCGACGACTGGTTATTCATGGCCCCCCGGTGATCATCTGACCCAGATCATGAGGGAAAAGATTTGGTGGGGGGGAGTATGTGGATATATTCTCCCTATGAACTGAGATCCCAATAAGGATAGGAGGTACGGACAGGAGGACAGAGACATTGTGTGGTCCCGCCGTAGTAAGCCACCACGCACTGGGGTGTCCGCCCCCGGGACAGTGCTGAGCATCGCAGGGGCTGTCTGGATCCTGCTGCGTAGGCCCTTTATACAGAACATGCCATCAAGGGCTTTGCCGATGGCCGGCTATTACTTGCCCCGGTTGATTATTGGCCGCAGGCCATGAGGGGTAAGGGCTGGAGGGGGACATGTGGATATTCTCCCTATTGAACTGCGAGCCCACTGGGAGGAGAGAGAAGGACAGGACGGCTGAGACGAAGAGATGTCCCATCGTCGTTAGCCATCGCGCACCTTGGGGCCAACTGGTTGTCGGCATACCTTGTACGTATTGTGGTATGCCGCAGGGCTTGACCTGTTTAGGCCATCCTGATGTCGATCGGATGGGCCCATGACAGTTGGCTCATGGTGAGGAATGTGGACGAGGGTGGCTCTATATCCCGAGGGAAGGTGGGATGAGTCCTGTCAGCAAGGGTGCTCGTGTACATCATTCCCACGGGACTGGTGCCTGCTGTTGGGTACCATGGTGGTCATGTTGAGCAACGGACTGTTCAGACACTGGCTCCATGCAAACTGGTCAGGCGGGGGGTTCCGGCCCGCCTACTGTGTTTGGCCTGCTCAGCTGACGATGTGTGTACTAAGCACCACGGTCGTTACCAACTTAGTGCCCCCTTTTTGCGCTGGCCCTCACACCACCTCCGCGTGCCCGCGGGTTGGTGGGTTACGGGGCAGAGGTGGGGGTGCACAGGGGCGATCAGAGCTCCGTATGAAGCAACTAACTTGTTCTAAGCCCCCTGCCCCAATTATAGTCAGCCTGGAGGGATGTCACTCAGTTCATCCAAGTAGGGATGGGGCGGGAGACCTGCTGGAGGGTTTTCAATGGGGCTTTTGTATCCATTCGGGGGTGTTGGGGGCTCCAGGATGCTACTAATCTGGTTCCCTTCCAGGGTAACGGAGAGGGGGCTCCACTGTCCACAGCTAAGGAAGTTGGGGGCTATGAGAGTAGCGGGGGCCCTTCTTGGAACCACCTTTCCTTAGTCGAATGTATCCCCCATGAAGCTCATACTGAGCTAGAAAACAGGGTGAATGTCATATAATCCTCCATTCAGCTTACCCTGTGGGTGCTCCATTCAGGGATGCCCTTCCTGATGACCTTGTTCAGTCAGGTACTCATAGTTGCCTCAGCTACTATGGGTAGCGTGCTCACGCAATTCTGGTGCTGTTTTGGCACAGTGTGATATGCACTCGGCTTTCAGTTTTTTGCCAGTGCACCCATGATTTAGACCTATCGGGTTTTTAGGTTTCGAGGGGAATTTTAATTAGATAAGGCCAACCCCCTTCTGACTGCGTTAATTCAGGTTCAGCACCCGACCGATGTGGGACTTTCATTCAGTGGGCATTTGCTCACAGGTTGGGGTCTCGGTCTCCAGCCCATTACCTCGACGACTTTTGGTTAAAAAGGGGCTTGGACACGTGTACGCGTCTCCTCATCACAATTCAGACACTCAGGTAGGAACTGGGTGTCCCCTTGGCGCCTGAATAGACCGAGGTCCCATCTTCTAACCTCACATTTCTGCCTCGATGCTGTCGCGCGGGCATCCAGGTTAACCATTGATACGGTGGCTTGGATATCCATGGCGATTTTGGCATTGATTGCCAAACATAAAGTGTGCCCTGGGGAATTGTAGTTAATTCATTGCCCCCTTAATTTGTTTGCTCTGGCTCACATTACTCCTGGGTTTAGAGGGGTCGCTTATGGGAGATCAGACCTAGTGGTCTGCCCTAGATATCTAGTAGGGTCAGATACCTCCGGCTCTCTGACTTATGGGGTTTACTCTGAGGGTGGGTGCACGGATCGTCCCCGCGATCACCTTCATCGCGTTTCCTCCCATTTTAGAGAGCACTGATGCTATGGTGCAATGAGTGGTCCAATTTCGGCATGACAATGCGGCAGTGGGCACATTGTCAACACCCAGACATGCAAATCCCCCGGGTCGTGACATTAGTTTGTCTATTCTTTTGAGAAGCCTACGCCTAAATGTGCTGTTCCAGGCCAGACATGTTCTAGGTATGAATAATGATATTACTGCTGCTTTCCCCCACCTGCAGATCACCCGGTTCCGTGCCTTACTCTGGACGCAGAGGGATTCCTCTCGCCACGTTTGGCCGATAGCTGGACTTTAGGCGAGCTGAAGGGAACCGGACATGTCATTGGCACCTCACACGTGTAAGGCGTATCACTATGAATTCATGCGTCGTGTTGGGGAGGGGTGGACACGGGAACGTGTCCGCGGCCCCTACATGCATCACTCCTTTCCCCAGAGTTTTTGACCCACCTTGCACGAGGCTGGCATTACTTAGATACAGATAGGTGGGAGGTGGCTCTTAGCCACGCAGCTACCATGGTAGCCTTTTTGGAGCGCTCCGCATCAGTGAGAGGGTGCCGGAGTTGGTACCACCTGTGTAAGGCGGAGGTGTCTCGTAGGGCACTGGAACTCGAAGATGTCTCTGTCACACATGAGTGGGCTCGAGTGGGGATACGGTCCTCACGGGTGGTTCAGCATGGTAGGCAGTGGTGTATACTGCTACTAAGTTTTCAAGACATCTGTCCGGTTGGTGCCCTACATGATTTTTCGACAGTGCCTGCTGCGCACCCCAGCCTGTTTTCTGCCACCGGGATGGGTCTACACTTACCATAGTACAGTCCCTGAGGGTGACCGGTGCCGCGTTTCGCGGTGTGGGGCCCGTTTTGGCACCATTTACTTAAGGTAGGCGTCGTGCTGATCGCGGCTACGTTTGGGGTACTCCGAGGTGGATATGCGTCTACGCGCAATTTCAGATATGTACGTCCCCTCATTGTATGAGTACCTGTTTATGCCCTTCACCTTTTTTCTCCTCTTTTACAGATCCTAGGGGTCTCAACACACCGGTGGCGGGGGGCTGGTGGGCCGCAGCTATGAACACTGGGCAGCAGTATATGCTGCAGCGACAGAGAGTGGACCCCGGCCGGGCGGTGTGCATCCGCACGTATGCTATGGTATGGTATGCGCGGCACATGGGGGCGGGAACTGAGGCCATTCCTGCTGTCTGACAGGGATGATGGACCGCCCTATGTTTTACAGGCACCCCGGTGGCAGCGATATTATACGGATCACTGCTGTTACTAAACCGTCGGGGGACTGTGACCTGGCTTTTTATATCACGTATGGCTTACATACGGTCGCTATGGTCTAACATCGTGCCGAGACACCAATTTAGGGGAGATGCGGATCTCCCTAGTTCGGACTGTTCCGGCAGTCAGCGGACGGGGCTGAGGCTCCATCCCGTTCTGAGCATGGCTGTAAGACGGCCATTGGATACCGGATGATAGGATTAGACAAAATTTTGCTGGTAAGCGGGAGAAGGGGTCCACCTGTCGGCTAGAGGTATGTACCTTGTTCTTGGTGTGATGCAAGCAGGCCTGGCGACCGAGATGACGGTCTTGGGGGGGGGCGGTGAGTCATCATGGATGCCTCCCCGTGTGGCGGGTAGCACTGGTAAGGTAAATATTTATGACCCACAGGTATCCGGCAGGTTCGCAATTGACTGGCCAACACTTAGACAGGTACAGGTGTAATAACGTTGACCGGTCAACGACGAACCAGGCAAGGGGGTGATGGCAGGAGCTCTTCAGCATGCATCACCCCGTGATTTTACAGATACATGTCAGAGGGTGGGGTCAGTAGATAGTTTATTGACTACGGTCAACAATTTGTTTGTCTCAACAAACAAATTGATACAAATGGATACATTGTAGCCAATTGCCATTGGCAATTTTGGGAGGAACCTTACCAGTGTTACTGTGGCCTGCTTGCCTTAAGAATTATAATTGGCTGAGTACCAATTGAAAGTTATAATTCGGACTAGGGCATGATTCAATAAATGTGGCCCAATGCCGTTATCCACACATACCGGTGTCTGAGTCCTTCTTTGGGGGGTGCGCCTGCAATGCAAGCGCAGCGCCAAAATGGCTGCCGTGCTCTTTGCGGGGCCCCCCACCCGGACTCAGACATCTGGGTGAGTTAGGGGGCATGGCCACCCCTCTTTAAAAGGGGTGGCCATGAGGCAGCCGAGCTGCCATTTTGGAAGAGCGACGGAGAGGAGAAGTTTTTCCCTCCACCCCCTCCCTATTGAACAGTGTGATATTTTGGTCGCTTCGGGGCCGGGTGGGAATTTTTGGCTGGAACCTACAATTGGCATCCTGGTTCTGGCTTTTTTGCCCATCCCACACTGTTGCTATGGTTTGATACAGGGGTTCTTGCTCTTGACTTTGGTCACATGGGCGGGTAGCACTGGTAAGGTAAATATTATGACCCACAGGTATCCGGCAGGTTCGCAATTGACTGGCCAACACTTAGACAGGTACAGGTGTAATAACGTTGACCGGTCAACGACGAACCAGGCAAGGGGGTGATGGCAGGAGCTCTTCAGCATGCATCACCCCGTGATTTTACGGATACACGTCAGAGGGTGGGGTCAGTAGATAGTTTATTGACTACGGTCAACAATTTGTTTGTCTCAACAAACAAATTGATACAAATGGATACATTGTAGCCAATTGCCATTGGCAATTTTGGGAGGAACCTTACCAGTGTTACTGTGGCCTGCTTGCCTTAAGAATTATAATTGGTTGAGTACCAATTGAAATTTATAATTCGGACTAGGGCATGATTCAATAAATGTGGCCCAATGCCGTTATCCACATATACCGGTGTCTGAGTCCTTCTTTGGGGGGGGTGTGTGCCTGCAATGAGCTATGGGAATCAACTCTCATCAGACTCTATTATTCCCCAGCTACCTGACTGAGCAACTGCTATGTATCTAGGCTTACCAGATTGATAAAACCAAGAACAATTTATGTTGGAGGTGCAAGAAAAGTGTAGGGACTTACATACACATGTGGTGGCACTTTAACGTGACCAAGGAATTTTGGGAAGATATTGGAAGAGAAATTGAAGGGATATTAGGTGTAGAAATTAAGTTGGGACCAGATATCATCATGTTGAATATATTAACCTAGATAAAGATACAAAGGATTTGATATCGATTATGATGACGACAGGGAGACAGTGCATTGCAAGGAAGTGGAAGAATGACGAGAACATTAGACTGGAGGAATGGTATAAGGAAATGTGGCGTTTGGCTCTGAATGATAAATTGACATGGGAATTGAAGGAAAAGAAAGGTTTAATGAAAGAGAACAGATTTTGGAAGATATGGAAACCGTTTGTGGACTATGCACTGAGAAAAGGAGATGATAGTTGTCCAGTACCTGATCAAAAAAGTTTTTGGATTCATTGAAACAAGGATGAGATATGCTGCATCCCCCTAGAGCATTGTATACATCACAAGGTGCAATCAACTTTGATGTTTTGTTTTGATTTTGAAGGTGAATATTTTAAAAATTTCAAAAATATTGCTGTACGTTTTAGAGTATACTATACGAAAATAGGGAAGCAAAAATAGTTAGATTGTTTTATATCATAATAAAAACCTTTTCAATAAGTATAATTATAACAACATTCTAAGATGTTAATAATTATTCAGTATGATATAGGTTTTTTATCTTTATGGGTTTTTGGTGTTTTTTTGTTTTTTGTCTTCTTTTCTCTTTTTCTCTCTCTTTTCTTTTCTACAAATTTTTGGTTTTCATTGTTATTTTTAAAATATTTTTGTAATTGTATGTTGTTTCATTGTTCTACATGTATGTTTGAAAAACTTAATAAAATTAATTTTAAAAGAATGAATAACTTACTCTCCTTATATGGGCTTTGATTGGGTAGGTCACTGGTGGCAAACCTATGGCACGCATGTCAGAGGGAACACTCAGAGCCCTATCTGTGGGCACATGCACCATCACCCCAGCACAGAGTATGCCCCACCCAGCAGTTGAATGGGAGCACTTCCTTCCTTCCCCCAGCACTGAATTTGCCCCACCCCTCTGCCCAGCAACCCACTGGGAGCACTTCCTCCCTCCTCTCAGCACAGAGTTCACCCAGCCCCTCTGTGGCGCTTTCGGCAAACTGCTGAGTTTGGGTACTCAGTCTCTAAAAGGTTCACCATCACTAGTAGGTCAAAATATAGTTAGGTTTTATTTTTCTCACCCTCCTCTTGCTTTCTGTTTTCTTTTATTTTAATGCCTGCTGGTTGTGTTTATTTGCAAATTCATTTTCTACCTTAATTTGGGTGACTGTGCATGTCCTGAATAGAACAGCACTAAGATTTGGGCAAGCCAAGTGTATACATGTTGGCAAGTCGAACTACTGCCAGATGGAAACTATGGGGATATAGTCTTCACTGCTACCATGTATTCCTCAGCTTAGCTTCCAGAAGAAAGGGGGAAAGTAAGACATTGGTGGGAGCTTTGCCTGCAAAGTGGTAGTGTTCCCAGTGATGCTCTGCAAAAAAAATTTACTACCCCCACCATGGGCGTGGCTAACACTGTGGGAGTGGCTAACTCTGTGGGCCATGCTCACTTGGCCTCCCTACACCATGGTCTGGGGTAGGGAGGTGGGCGTGGCCAGCCAAGTGGGCATGGCCTGAGGAAATTTCCGCTACCATTGCCCGGGCACCTGTGGGCACCGGGAGCAGCTCAACACTATCCACCACCAATGTTAATGACAGTGCACAGTGCCTTTCACCAAACCAAGGTCATAATCCAGAAACATAGAAATAAGAGTATTTAGGCACCTGTAGATAAGTTCATGACGAGTCAAATATGCATTGCAAATAAATGAAGCCACTGCCTTCTCTTTGAAAGACTTCAACAAGAATGGCAGTGGCAAGACTTGGGTTGTGTGTGTGTGTGTGTGTGTGTGTGTGTGTGTGTGTGTGTGTGGGTGTGTGTGTGTAATGATTCACTAATCCATATAGGGTCTTCACAAACTGGAAGCAATTTGATGACACAAAGATACAGGAGCAGAATGTAATGGACAGATGCATTGTCTGAATCCCTAAGAAACCTATCAATTAATTCCTTCACAATGCATATAAGAATCAACCTTACTACCACACAATGAAAACATAGTGCAAATAATGCCATGAAAATGAAAGAAACAATTTAAAGAGAGATTAACAATTTTAAAAAAAGATTAAAAAACAATTATTTTGCATAACTGTATGGAGGCACTGATGAAGGTGATTCACTAGTAAAGAATACATTCAACATAACTGCAATTGTGGAAATTAACCAACAGCTGCTCCTCAATAATAATAAAATAAGACTGTAATGAACAAGAGCATGCTGTATGGTGCTTGTGGTCATTTCAACACACTTATAACTCTCTTTGCACTTTATGGGGCATTCTGGTTAAAACTCTGAGATTGACAACTGGAAGATCGGCAGTTCAGCAGTTTGTGAACCAAGTGCTGTGCGATGGAGTGAGTGCCCATTGTCTGTCCCAGCTCCTGCCATCCTAGCAGTTCAAAAGCAAGAAATTGCAAGTAGATAAATAGGCCCCAGTTTGGTGGGAAAGGTAACAGTGTCACATGACCAAAGAAATAGCTGTAGATGCAGACAGAGCTGGCTCCTTCTTTGTAAATGTAAACAGAGATGAGTATCACCCTCTATAGTCGGACATGACTGGCTTTTGAATGACTTTATCTTTACCTTTATCTTTGCCTTGCACTTTAAACTGATTAAAGACATACCTGATTCTCACATAAGGATATTTCACTGGAGTCTTAGGCGAAGATCATTTCCAATATGCTATTCCCAATTAATAGGTACATTTATCAAAACTGAACACTGAAGAAAGCTGATAGAGGGAGAAAATGGCTCATTTGTAGTGTACCATTGGAAGAGAGTTTTGTGGATACCATGGACAGCCAGAAAGACAATCACTGGGCTATAAAGATCAGGGGTTCTCAATCTTTTAAAGCCGGGGACTTGATCACACACCCCTCAGGCTGTTGATGGGACAGACTGGTGTCCCCAGTCTTTGGCAGCGGCAGTGGCAGTGGGACCGCCATGAGCCCCCACCACTTCCTCCCCCCATGCAGCCACTGCTGCCACCAACACTCCCCCACACACTAAAAGTCTGGCCTGTAAACACTCGCCCACATGCCGCTTCCCTTCTTATCGGCCTGCCATGGATGATGGAGGGGTCGTGTCTATCCTTGCCCACACTCAGCCAGAGTGGCACCTGGCAAGGTCATGAACAGACGTGTGTGTCTGCCGCTTCTACTGCCACTGTCCTTTCTCCCCTCCAAATGGCTTGGCATGTCTATAATGCCAATCTGTAGCAGGGCGGATGTTGTAAGCTTTCTTACAACATTTGCTCTGCTATGGAGCAGCATTAGGGACACACCAAGCCAGGCAGAGTGGGAAAGAGTGACCAAGGTGGTGGGGGCAGCGGGAGTGAGGCTGTGTTGTTGTTCAGTCACACAGTCGATTCCGACCCTTTGCGACCCTATGGACCATTGATCTCCAGGTATCCCTGTCCTCCACCATCCTCCTCAGCCCGCTCAGCTCGGTGCCCGCTGCATCCAGCCATCTAATTCTTGGCCATCCCCTTTTTCTTTTGCCCTCCACCTTTCTCGGCATCAAGGCTTTCTCAAGTGAATCCTCTCTTTTCATTTGGTGTCCAAAGTACTTCAGCTTCATCTTTACTATTTGACCTTCTAAGGAGCAGTCAGGACTAATTTCTTTCAAGATTGACTTATTTGTTCTCCTTGCTGTCCAGGGTACTCTCAAAACTCTCCTCCAACACCACATCTCAAAGGCGTCTATTCTTCTGCGCTCAGCCTTCCTAATGATCCAGCTCTCACATCCATACATTACCACCGGGAATACCATTGCTTTGACTATACGGATTTTTGTTTGCAAGGTGATGTCTCTACTTTTCACTATGTTCCCCAGGTTTCTCATGGCTTGTCTTCCTAGAATCAGTCGCCTCTTTATTTCATGGCTGCAGTCACCATCTGCAGTGATCCTAGATCCCAAGAAAGTAAAATCCGTCACTGCTTCTACTTCTTCCCCATCTACTTTCCAGGTACTGATAGGGCCTGTTGCCATTATCTTGGTTTTCTTGATGTTAAGTCTCAGGCCAGCTTTTGCACTCTCTTCTTTCAACCTAATCACTAGGTTCTTTAAATCTTCCTCACTTTCTGCCATTGGGGTGGTATCGTCTGCATATCTCAAACTGTTGATGTTTCTCCCAGCAATTTCTATCCCATATTGTGATTCCTCCATCCCTGCATTGCGCATTATGTGCTCTGTGTATAGGTTGAAAAGGTAGGGTGATAAAATGCAGCCTTGTCTTACTCCTTTTCCTATTCCAAACCATTCTGTCATTCCGTGTTCTGTCCTAACTGTTGCTTCTTGACTATTGTACAGATTTCTCATGAGGCATATGAGGTGTTCTGGTATTCCCATTTCTTTAAGTACTTGCCACATTTTATTGTGGTCCATGCAGTCAAAGGCCTTGGTGTAGTCAATAAAGCAGAGGTATACTTGTTTCTGATATTCTTTTGTTTTCTCCATGATCGACCGTATATTAGCAATGTGGTCTCTAGTCCCCCTGCCTCTTCTGAAACCCGCCTGCACCTCTGGCAATTCTCTCTCCACGTGCTGCTGAAGTCTATCCTGTATTATCTTGAGCATCACCTTGCTAGCGTGTGGGATGAGCGCAATTGTTCGATAATTTGAACACTCTTTGGCACTACCCCAGATAGTGGCACTACCCCAGATAGAAATAACCAGGGAGGAGGTCCTTGCATGTCTTGTTAAACTAAACACTAACAAATCACCAGGACCAGATGGTATCCATCCACGAGTTCTCAGGGAACTTAAAGATGAAATTGCTGATCTCCTAGCCAAAATATATAATCTTTCCCTCAAATCAGGCTTTGTGCCTGATGACTGGAAGGTAGCGAATGTAACACCAATTTTCAAAAAAGGATCCAGGGGTGATCCAGGGAATTACCGACCTGTCAGTTTGACATGTGTCCCAGGTAAAGTGATGGAAACCATCCTAAAAGATAGAATTAATAGGCACATAGAAGAGAAGGCACTGCTAAAGGAGAGCCAACATGGCTTTTGCAAGGGCAAATCATGCCTCACTAATCTGTTGGAATTTTTTGAGAGTGTCAACAAGCATGTGGATAAGGGGGATCCAGTTGACATTGTTTATCTGGACTTTCAGAAGGCTTTTGACAAGGTCCCACACCAAAGGCTCTTGAATAAACTTACCAGTCATGGAATAAAGGGACAGGTCTTGTCCTGGATCAGCAACTGGCTAAGGGACAGGAAACAGAGGGTAGCACTAAATGGACACTTCTCCAAGTGGAGGGAAGTAAAGAGTGGGGTCCCCCAAGGTTCAGTACTGGAACCCCTGCTTTCAACCTCTTCATAAATGATCTAGAGGTAGGAGTAAAAAGCAAGGTAGCCAAATTTGCTGATGACACTAAATTATACAGGGTAGTGAAAACTGTGAGAGATTGTGAGGAGCTCCAGAGGGATCTCTCGACACTGGGGGAGTGGGCAAAACAGTGGCAAATGAGTTTCAACATTAGTAAGTGCAGAGTGATGCATGTTGGGGCAAAGAACCCCAATTACATTTGTAAACTGATGGGGTCTGAACTCTCTGCGACAAACCAGGAAAGGGACCTTGGTGTCCTGGTGGACAACTCAATGAAGGTGTCAACCCAGTGTGCCTCAGCAGTGAAAAAAGCAAACTCAATGCTAGGGATCATTAGGAAGGGTATAGAAAATAAGTCAGCAAGTGTCATTTTGCCTCTTTATAAATCTATGGTGAGGCCCCACCTGGAATACTGTGTACAGTTCTGGTCGCCATACCTCCAGAAGGATATTATGGAGCTGGAAAAAGTGCAGAGGAGGGCAACCAGAATGATTAGGGGACTGGAACACCTTCCTTACCATCTGAGGCTGCAACGGTTGGGCCTCTTCACTCTTGAACGACGACGTCTAAGAGGTGACCTGATTGAAGTTTATAAAATCATGCACGGTGTGGACAAAGTAGATAAGGAAAAACTGTTTTCCCTATCGCATAACACTAGAACTAGGGGACACTCCATGAAACTTTTGGGTACTAGTTCTCAAACAAATAAGAGAAAGTACTTTTTCACCCAGAGGATTACTGGTCTATGGAACTCCCTGCCAGAAGAAGTGGTGACAGCTGTCAGTCTTGACAGCTTTAAGAAAGGATTAGACAAGTTCATGGAGGACAAGAGAATCAATGGCTATAATTATGGATACTTAAGGACAACCTCCGGGTTGGAGAGATAGGCAGGATATCTCTCAATATCATTTCCAGGGAATCCTAAGCAGGCATCTGCTTGGGAATGCCCTGAAGGAAATGGTGAGCCACTGTGTGAGACAGAATGCTGGACTGGATGGGCTGTGGCCTGTTCCAGCAAGGCTGTTCTTATGTACCCTTCTTTGGGATTGGAACGTATACTGATCTTTTCCAATCCTGTGACCACTGTTTTGATTTCCAGATCTGCTGGCATATCGAATGCAATAATTTGATTCCATCATCTTTTAGAGCTTTGAAAAATTCAACTGGGATATCGTCATCTCCACTAGCTTTGTTGTTTGCAGTGCTTTTTAGGGCCTTTCTGACTTCACTCTCTAGGATGTCTGGCTCAAGTTCAATGTTCTCATCATTGTGATTATCAGTGGTGTTGAGGTCCTTTTTGTAAAGTTCCTCTGTGTATTCTTTCCATCTTTTCTTAATCTCTTCTGCATCAGCTAACTCCTTGCCGTCTTTGTCCCTTATCATGGTCATTTTTGCTTTGAATGTTCCCTTGATTTCCCCAATTTTTTTGAAAAGATCTCTAGTCGAGCCTCTTGTGTTGCTTTCCTCTATTTCTTTGAACTGTTCATTTAAATAGATTTCCTTGTCTCTCCTTGCTTTTCTTTGAAATTCTGTGTTCAAGTGAATGTATTTTTTCTTTTATCCTTTGCCTTTTGCATTCCTTCTTTCCTCTGCTATTTTTAGAGTCTCATCAGACAACCACTTTGGTCTCATCAGACAACCACTTTGCTTTCTTATGCTTCTTTTCTTTTGGTATGGTTTTCCTTGCTGCCTCCTGCATGATGTCCCGCACATCTGTCCATAATTCTTCTGGCACTCTGTCTATCAATTCCAAACCATTAAATCTGTTCCTCACCTCCACCGTGTATTCCTTAGGGATGTTGTCTAGGTCATATCTGTCTGGCCTGATTGTTTTCCCTATTTTCTTTAGTCTAAGTCTGAATTTTGCTATTAGTAGGTTGTGATCTGAGCCACAGTCTGCTCCAGGTCTTGTTTTTGCTGACTGTATAGAGGTTCTCCATCTTTGGCTGCAGATTATATAATCAATCTGGTTTCGATGTTGGCCATCTGGTGATGTCCATGTGTAAAGTTGCCTCTTGTGTGCTGGAAGAGGGTGTTTGCTATGACCAGAGTGTTATCTTGACAGAACTCTATCAATCTTAGCCCTGCTTCATTCTGTGTTCCAAGACCAAACTTGCCTGTTATTCCATTTACTTTTTGATTTCATACTTTGGCATTCCAATCTCCCAAGATAATGTGGACATCATTTCCTGGTGTCTGTTCTATGAGGTCTTGTAGGTCCTCATAGAACTGGTCCACTGTGGCTTCATCTGCGCCCGTGGTTGGTGCGTATATTTGGATTACAGTGATATTAAAAGGTTTGCCTTGTATTCTGACTGACATCATTCTATCATTTTTGAGATTGTATCCCATTACTGCTTTTCTCACTCTTTTGTTGACAATTATGGCTACTCCATTTTTTCTGAAGTTTTCTTGACCACAGTAGTAGATGTGATGGTTTCCCGAGTTGAATTCACCCATCCCTGTCCATGAGGCTGTGGGCTGGATCAAATGATGCTGCAAGCTAGATTCAACACACAGGCTGTAGGTTGAGAATCCCTGATCTAGATCAAATAAACTTTAAATTCTCATTAGAATGAAATATCATTAAACTGGGACTACTGCACTTTGGACATTTGAGAAAGGAGAGTCACTGGAAAGAACACCATTGCTAACAAAAGTTGAAGGCAGTGGGAAAAGTGAGTGAGCCATCACAAAGAGGATTGACTTGATAAAAGGAAACCATGTCACTGAGTTTGCTTGACCCCGAGGAAGAGTTTGAATGACAGCATTCCTACAGTTATCATAAAACAGAAATAACTTTACAGATATAACAACTGGAAAACATGCTTGATATTACAAGATAATATTCTTGGCATAGAATTTTTTTCAGAATGCTGTGCAATTGAAGGTGAGTGATTATTACACAATCATACTATACATAAATTTAGAAAAGTAAGGGTACTTGGCATGTAATAGGTTTGCATTTCAAGTATGAATAGCAGCTAAAAACCCATACCCATTTTCAAAGGGAGAGGTAATACAAGTGACATTGTGATTTGGCATCTGCCAAAGCCTTAGATCTCAGAATCTAACTTAAAGAGTGTACAGCTTTAGGATATCCTATATCCCAAATTGAAATCCCAGTGCTCAGCGAAACAGAATATGGAAGACCCAGTGATGTGATGTCTACCTTGAAGACTGAGGTATCAGAGGGAAATACCATACATTCAAGATATTATTTTTTTATTTCTAGATAGTAACTCTTCCTTAACTATAGTGTCTTATTTTTCTATTATAGATATGCATGTGAGAACTACCAGAGGTGCAGGCTGGTTTCAGAAGAGGCAGGGGGCTAGAGACCACATTGCCAACATATGTTGGATCATGGAAAAAACAAAGGGATATCAGATACAAGTCTACCTCTGTTTAATTGACTACACCAAGGCTTTGACTGTATGGATCACAACAAAATGTGACAAGTAATTAAAGAGATGGGAATACCAGAACACCTTATATGCCTCATGAGAAATCTGTACATGAGTCAAGAAGCAACAGCTAGGACAGAATACGGAATGACGGAGTGGTTTGGAATAGGAAAAGGAGTAAGACAAGGCTGCATTTTGTCACCCTGCTTATTCAACTTATACATAGAGCACATAATGCACAATGCAGGGATGGACGAATCACAAGTTGGGATCAAAATTGCTGGGAAAAACATCAACAATCTGAGATATGCAGCTGATTCTACCCTAATGGCAGAAAGTGAGGAAGGCGTAAAAAAAAATCCTGCTTAGGTTGAAATAAGAAAGTGCAAAAGCTGGTTTAAGACTCAACATCAAGAAAACCAAGATAATGGCAACAGGCCCTATCAGTCCCTGATAAATAGATGGGGAAGAAGTAGAAGCAGTGACAGACTTTACTTTTTAGGATCTAAGATCACTGCAGATGGTGATTGCAGCCATGAAATCTCACTCTGAAGAACGTTGGTCTGTTGTCCCTGTTCTAAGCACAAAACATGTGAGACAGGGTAAGGAAAATTCTAACAGTCAACACTGATAAAATGCAAAATGGGCCTTCGACTTCAAATGGATTATTCAAATTTGAGTTATAGGAATGCATCATTTACAGGAGAAAAGATGCATTTAGGTAATGCCCATTATCATGCCAGATTTATTTACACTCCTTCTTTTTTCTCATCAGAAAGAAAAACAGGTAAAAAAAATCTCATCCTCATTTACGAAGACAGAAATGATGTGTGAGTGCTAGTGCACTCATGCCAACGCTTTCTACTTGAATGTACCTTTTAAGTGTATCATTCTCTAGGAAAGGTAGAGGAAATGATTTCCTCAAATGTTTCATAGAAATGGCTTTTCTCAAGCTCTGCATGGGGAGATAATTTTTTAAAGAGTAACATCGGAAGAACTAGATTTCTTCATTGTGGTTTTGTTGCATAACCAAGATTTTCTAAATTACAGGGTTGCAGTACTGCCCTTAGGAAAATTTGAGCTTTTCTTAGAGAGTAGCACAGTGTGGCAAGATCTGCCTCAAGGGAGATAAGGTTAAACCATCTTGGAAATGACATGAAAGCAGAACATCCTATCCTTAACAGAAGTGACAGGACAGAAGTTTCCATATCTTCCAGTTACCAATTCTGGGGTTAGATCCAGAATTCATCATATCTATACTAGATGCATTAAAATCTCTGAGGCATTAGTTATAATACCAAACTTAAATACTATTAATTTCAATAGGTGTGCTACAAGAGTCTGATTCAAGCTGTCTTTCCAAGGACATTTTAAAATAGGGGTTGGTAACCTTTGGTCCTTCAGATGTTTGGTGTTGAAGGTCTACAACTTTTTAATGTGTTGTCAAATTGATTCCAATTTATCGTAACCCTTTCCAGGGTCTCCCATTCAGAAATAAATTCTCACACCAGTTCTTCATTGGAAATGCCCTGGGACTGTACAGCTTGCCCAAGGCTGTACAGTCTGGTTCTATTCCAGGGATGCACAATGGAGAATTGAACCCCCAACTTCTAACTCACTAAGCTATCAGGCAACATCTCTATATACTGTGGGCCATATTGGCTGGGGCTTCAGGCAGCTTATAAGTAGAACAACTGGAAGGTCAAAGGCAACATAAGGAAAAGGAGGTAGTTGCTGCCAGAACCCCATGTTTAGTTATGATTTTAATATAACACGAACTCAGTTATACTGTAGAGCAGTGGTTCCCAAAGTGGGCCCTACGCCCCACAGGGGACTTCAATTCCCAGAAGCCTAAGTCAGTATATTGGCTGATCAGTGCTTTGAGGAATTGACTTAGGCTTCTGGGAAATGGAGTCCAAGAACCAAAGTTTGGGAAACACTGCTGTAGAGGCATGCTAAGAGACCTCTGTACATCTTTGCCACTCCTCTGAAAAATTACTGCTGACACTCTTAGCCAACATTGACCACCACTACCACCAGCGGCTTAAAATGACCTTGACACTGCAGACAAAACTACTTCATCAGGAACATTTCTCACATTCAGTATTCTCTATGGCTTTAACATGTCTTAATGTGTTATTAATGTATGAGTGTATATAATTGACACTATTGTATCCAATTGTCATCTCTGCTTCTTAGTCACCCTTCTGAAAGCCACATCCTTGTAAAAACAGGTAACACGTAATCAGGGTAGCTACTTTATATCAGTAAATCATCACTTTGAATGATTTTCAGAAGAAAGTAATTCATTTCAAAGTGACTTTTCTTTGAAGAACTATTCAGGTTAAATATCAAAAGCACAGGAAGGGTTCAAAATGGCCCTTCAACAATTAGCAGCTGATCAGAACATTGTGAAGATGAATGGGCAAATTTCTTTACTATGCTGAAATGTACAAAAGTTCTGTTTAAATTACAATAATTATTTTAAAATAAGCATCTTTATATAAATGTTGCATGTACAACTTCAATGAGTCTGTGCTTGCTTCTTTTCAAGGACTTCAGATTATTTGCAGTGAGTCAAGCAAAAGAAATTAACAAGATTTTGTATGTCAGTGATATATAGAACATATTTCCATCAAAGAAGTTTAAAATCCATTCCTTTGTAGAATTCTGTACAACTTGAAAGAGTTGTGTTCTTGGACTATCACATCCAGAATTCGCCATCCATGATGGCCATTGGAATGGATTGGAGCTCTAGGCTATGTTCATTTTAAATCTGCTGCCAAAAATCTGCTTGCTAACTCAGATTTTCTAAATCAAAGGTCCAGATGAGCAAAATTACATTGGTCAGTGGGAAATATTCATTTCATTTTATTGTCATTTTGCTTTACTCTGTAGTGCTTAGAACCCTCTCTGGGAAGTTTACAAGGAAATTAACATTTTTGCCCCCAACATGCTGGGTACTCATTTTACTGATATTGGAAGGATGGAGTGTTGAGTCAACCTGGAACCCATTAGGATTGAACTCACAATGTCAGGAGTTTTGGATGCAGTATTATAGTTTAACCACTGTGCCACTGGGGCTCCTCCTTCACCATAGTACAATTACTAAACATATTAGATTACTTTTGCCCAGTCATGGATAACATCAAGAGATTTGTGATAGCTGACTGCAATTGCACTGGGCTAGTGTATTTGCCTTCAGAGTAGCATAGGACCAAAGATGTTGTTAGTGCTTGTGGCTATATGCCTTTACTGGCTATTACAGCTTTCGTACAATCTTATTCTTTTCGGAGACATTTGGCTTTGTATTTCAGCAGTGGTTCTTACAGGTAAATGTACAATGCAAGGTAAAACACAGGTACTGGGAGCCAAAACAATGATCTAAGTCAGGATTTCTCAATCTTGGGCTACCATGTGTTCTTGCACATCAGTTACCAGAAACTGAAGTCAATAACCTGCTGATCAGGACTTCTGGGAATCTAAGTTCAAGAATATCTGTTGCCCCAAGGTTAAGAAACCCTGATTTAGGTAGATACCTTTATAAGTAAACTGAAGTTTCCAAGATGTCTGCTTGTTTCTCATGAGGACTGTACATATTTCAGTTTTAGTAGGGTTCATTTCTAACATCATTGGCATCAGATTCTTCTAATGTATCTGTTAGAAAATGTTCTACCACTTAAAAGCTGCCTGAATAACCAGTATGTGTCAGATTGTCAGAATAAATAAAGTGTTTTGGTATCATGAGGAAGTGGGAGACATGAAGGAAGGCTTCCTGAAGAAGGTCAAAACATCTGAGCATCCTCAGCAACAGTATTGTCCTTTCTGGTCAGTTCTGCATTTTCATTACATGTGCTTAGTAGAAAAGCCCCAATTTACTCATTTTTGCTTTAGTGAGACTTCAAGTTTGACTTGATTAAACATCAACTTTTTTGCCTTTCTGTCTACGATATATGTAAGTTGCTCATCCAATACTACATTTCAGATGAGTTGATACCCCCCACCAGCCATCTTTCTTCCCTTTCTTCATTTAATATTAGATGGATAGTTTTGACCTTGGTCTCCAATGACAATCTGTGCTAACTCCTAAATCTATCTTTTAATAATGTCAAAAGACAAGGAGATATCTTTTTAAAAACATGCATGCTAAATGTTTGTAGAGTTTTTGGTTCAATTTAGTTTTTCTTCCTCAGATTGCCTAACCCAAGGAAAGAGTTTGGAAATTAAAACATAGCATTCTTGTCTACGGTTTCTGTTTGCAGTGATGTAATGGATCAAAGCTAACAAGCTGACACTGAATCTGGGTGGTCTGGGTCCCAGGTTGGATGGGATTGCTCTCTCCCCTAGGGATCAGGTTCACAATTTAGGGATCATATTAGATCTGTGCTTGACCCTAGAAGCACAAATTGTGGCAGTGAGCAAAGCCAATTTTTTTCAAACTGTATCAAATAGCTCAGTTGGATCCCTACTTGGGCAGGCAATCCCTCTCAACACTATTTATCTCACTGGTAATCTCATGTATTGATTACTGTAATGCTCTTTAGATGGGGCTTCCTTCATCCCTGATATGGAAGATTCAACTAGTGCAAAATTCAGTGGCCAGGCTGATTACTGGAATGAAAAATGTGAACATATATCTCCAGCCTTGTCAGGGCTGCATTGGTTACCTGTCCTTTTTCATATCAGGTACAAGGTATTAGTTATAACATTTAAGGCCCTAAATGGTTTGGGACCTTCTTACCTAGCAGACTGTCTTCTCTTCAGAACATCAGCCTGCTTCTCCTATTTCTCCCAGACAGCACAGCTCCAGGTGCTGGGGTTAGTAAGAAAGGCTGTGACTCAGAAAGGAGCCTTCTCAGTGGCAGCTTCAACTTTAGGGAAACCTCTACCTGTTGAGCTGCACCAGGTTCCATCTTTACCTATATTTTTTTTTAAAAAAACAACTGAAATCCTTTCTCTTTAAAGAGGCTTTTAAAGAGATCTTACCAATTGTCGAACAATTGGGTCAACTCTTATACTTTACCATCACCAATATGTGTTGTTTTGGGGGCATTGTTATTGGGTTTTTTTTGCCCATAATTTATTAGGATTGGTTTATTGTTTATGTTTAATTTTACATTGTTATTTGGGGGGACCTTTTAATTTGTTTTATGCCACCAAGAGTGGGAGGATATCTCAGATGGGCAGGATATAAACACATGAACAAATAAATAAATAGTCTACATTTTGTGGAGAGGGCACAACAACATTAGTTTACTTGAGTGGTCAAAGGGTGTCTCTGTTTCTCTGTTATATGTATTGTACTTACTCATATCTTTGTTTCACCATTTCATGAAGTCCAAAATAGCTCTTAGAAATATTTTGGCATAGAGGGATTATAACCAGATCCCAGATGTCCTTGCTTCTTTCCTCTTCCAGCAACCATAGTACAGATAATGCACTCATCTTCTGGAATTCTACAGTGTTTCTTAAACTTTGATTTTTGACTTCAATTCCCAGAAGCCTAAGCCAATTCCGCAAAGCACTTTATCAGCCAATGTACTGATTGAAGAGTCTAGGAATTGAAGTCCATCGGTGTTCCACGGAACATAGTTTGGGAAACATTGTGTGGTAGCACATGAGGGAAGTTTGTCTTAGAATATATGTGTAGTATATGTATACTAAAACTTCCATTTAAAAGCAGATAAATTCAGTTATTTTTTTACAACCCTGCAGTTTATGAATGTGGGATATTATGCATCTGTAACCATGATTTAAAATGCCATGAAATGGCCCAATATTACTAAACAAAAAATAGCAAAGAGGAGCCTGAATGTTGATGGTAGCAGTAAAGACAGTCTACATTCACAGAAAGAAAAGTAATTTCACATAATGCCATTCGCACAGAGACACCATGTAAGGGAAAATCCCAGAAACCGATTCCTTTTTTCATCAGTTAACCACTCTTCACCCAAACAAAAAGCAAATGTGTCACTCCTTTTTTTGACACGTATGAATGGTAGTGAATACAAGAGCATGTTCTGTAGACCATCTTGACTGCTGCCATTGGTATTGCTAATATTCAGGCTGACCTTTGCTATGAATTGCTAGTCATCCATTTTTTTCTGCTGGCAACGTGGGTACAATACTGTGCAACAATATCAGGCCGTTTCCTGACATTATAAATCATGCAGAAGCACAATATACCACATTCATAATCAGGAGTGCTTTTTTTGAAGTATTAGTATAAATCAAGTCTAATTCTACTTAGGCAAAGGTATAGCAAGGCTTGATGCATTCATGAATGAATGATTGAATGATTTTATTTATTATGGTTCAAAATCAGCATTCTTGGCTCATGCAGAGTATTCACTTTTCCACTCAGGTATATCTTTCATGTTTCCCCCTAACCCCACATTGCTTCCTTGAATGTACAGTACTGTCTCTGTTTCATGTCTCTTTAGACATGAAAACCCAATCCATCCACATGAAAAAAATTCATATCAACAAAATTATTTTGGACATGGATACATCTACCCTCCTCTGAAATCTATTTATTCAGAGGCCATTACCATCCATTATTCAAGCGGTGAATCCATTAACAATTTGCTGAGAATATGTGAGCAAAATTTCAATAGTCGTTTGCTTTTAAAAAATAACAGCATGCAGGGTTGTCTATAAAAGACTACAGTATTTTAATAAAATTTATATAAATACTTAGAAGAATCTTATTTTGTATACAGAAATCCCTTAAACATATTGCTCTTCATTATGTTTATATACTTAAGAATGTTTTACACTGGCTTTTTATTATCTTCTCCCTTAAATGTGAGAATAGTTTCCTTTAAGCAGAGAAAATGGCAGGATAAAATTTATCTCATCCTGTTGTAAAACACAGATTGCAAGGCACATTTTACTTCTGTTTCCAGTGGGAGGACCCACGTGACCGGCCCGTTGAACCAAGTGACCAGCCTGCAGCCTGAAAGTTTGGGCACCCCTGTTTTAGAGTCCCAGGGCTGAGAAAAAATGCCTTTAAAATGGGTAATTAGTGGCAAGTGACTAAGAAGGACCCAGTGCTGAGAGGTCGAGCCTAAGCCTCTTGAAAAGTCTTCCTATAAACAAGTCAAACCACATCACTCATTATTCCTCTTTTGTTTACTGGGAGAAAAGTTCAAACAATTTAATGAGAGGATTACCCATACTTCAAGTCTATTGAGAAAGATTAATTGATATTTTCCTGTTAGGGGTTTAACCACTTGGATTTGGCCTCCTATCCCCTATTGTTATTGATGCTGTGATCAGCAGAGCAAAGTTGCTTAAAGGTTAGACAAACTTTGCAGCATAAATTACATGAACTAATTTATGTTAACATCCTGGGGGAAGAGAACTCTGAGTGGATCTAGCCAAGTATGGCATTTAACTGGTGAGAAAATGTAAGAGCCTTCAGTCACAGAAATCTGTTCAAAACTTTATATATATATATTAGAATTGTCAGTACCACATTTTATTATAAGGTGAAAAAATATCTTTTAAAATAATATCACATGAGTGTAAAGAACACATTGCAGGGCGATTAGCATCCCGCACCTTTAAATATACTTGTTTTAGCACAGCCTAACAACTTCTTTTCTAACTGTGTGCATTGAGGACATATGGCTGCATATTTGGATAACCCTATTTGCATTTTTCAAATGTGTAATATTTTTAACCACTCATTTGGCTTTTGCTTTAAGAAAAGTAGATAGTCAGTGTAATCATTTTGAACAGGCAGTTTACTTAATTCTTTCCAGAGGACATGAAGTAGATGATATTTGTGTTCATGAGTCATTTTAGCTTAGATGTTTGTGTTTTTATGCCAGGAAATGTAAACTGATGAAATTATTTTTAAAAGGTACAATGGGAAAAAAACAAAGATTCCTGGAGAAAGGGAGAAAGTGGAAAGAATACTGGATGCACCATCAAAATGAAAAAAAGTCTTGAATGACTTTTGGATGATGGTGCAAAGTGTGAAATAATTCAGGAGAAAAATAAATCCACATTCCATAGATCTCCAGATATCTATTTTTAAGCATATAAAACAAATGGGGGAGAAAATAATAATAATTTCATGTCAGAGATTATTCTGGGTTGAAAGGATTTTTTTGCTGGACAAACTCTGCTCCCCCTACACCCGAATGAGGCTCCTTTCATGTCCCCAAGTGCAGCCCTCAAGTATCGAAGCCTAAACTCCCAGTCTCCAGCACACCATCTTAACCACTGAGCCACCAGAGGAGCTGGTGGGGAGAAAATAACAGAGTATCTATTCGCAGTACCAATAAATAGGTATAATCTCTACCTTCCAAGAGGAAGGAATATTTTTTTGCTGAAAATAGATTTGTAAATAGTTTTTAGGCTGGGGAAAAAAATCTTATGTTGAGGAAATGTTACTTTTCTGATAGACGAAAATAATTAGCAAAACATACATTGCACATACATAGCATAGCCATGATGCTTAGATTTATTGCAATTTATATACTTGAGAAACGAGTGCATAATATATTTCTTGCTTATTCAGTGTCTGATCTGCCCAACTGGTGATATTTTACAAGTACAAACAAATATATCTGAAGCTTTCTAAGAATCACACAAGGTGTGCATATTCAGCGTACTATATACTAAGATATACAGTAGTCTGCAATATTGTGCACACATTGGGACATATTGGAGATACATTTGGACATATTGCAGGCACATTTCATTTGAATATTTCAGTGACTCTTTTAAATGACACAATCTCAGTGTACTTGAGTTTCTCTAAAATCCTTCAATCTGCTTCAAAGAGAACACACTATTTTAATGGAATTATTAATGATTATATATTAATTCCCATAAATGGGTTTGATTAGTTGACAACAGATTGACAATGGAGCAAATACCACCATGTATGCAACTCTTGGTTCAAAACACATTCACACTTTATTGACTTTCATCTGGGTAAATGTAGTAAAACTTATTGATTAATTCAAGCCATTTGAAATGGAAAGAAAACTGTATCATCACAAAACAGTATAGCGTGTTCCCTGTCTTGATTTCTTCAGCCTTCTCAGCTTTAAAGCACAGTTGAATATTGACCGTATTGATGCAGCCAAAGAGTTTCTGTAATGATAAATATTACATTCTTACTGTAAGTCTCTGCAGCCATATTAGGTGTTTGGAGAATGCAGTTGTAATCAGAGGAGGCTCTGTGAAAGGTAATCTTTCTTTATTCTCCTCCACTGAGGCAGAGACAAGGTCCAAGGGACAGAAGTAATTGCTGCTGTTGATCTCATAAAATCTCTTTACTTAGTGCCCAAGTAGAACCACTGCTAAACATTTTAGTATTTATTATCCTGAAGACAGAAGTTTCAGAAGCATGCACTAATGCAATTAACGTCAATGGATTGCTTGTTTCAGCAATTCAAAGCAGAATTTTTTTATTAAAAAACCCCCAACATGTATGTATCAAAACATTGCTTTCAACTGAAACAGACAGAATGCTCATACTTTAATTTTGTGTCTTGGATAATCTAAAATAAAACCCTATACAGTACTTTTGGTTGGCGAAGGGACTTGGTACTCCTATGCTACTAGCAGTGTGTAGGGTTGGGGGAGGGGGGGAGGTCAAGACAGAAAAATTATTTCACTTGCTGTTTCATCTTTTGCATTTTTCTTTTTGTTTATACCAATCACAGTATCTACATCTCTGAATATATACTTATCACAGGTAGGTTTTCCAAGTAGCAAGAAAAGATGTGTACTTTAGCAGAGTTTGAAAAACACACAATAGCAGCAGCAGTGGCAGCAACACAATTATGTCTCCCCTTTTAAAGGCAAGAATTTAACAGAAGGAATACAAGACTTAAACAAAGCAGAAGACAGATGTCCAGAAATTGTCATTAGCGACAGCACACAGATTGTGATTAAATTTTAATGTGGCATTTAACTTAAGTAAAGATTTTTTGCTTATCAGAGGGAAAGAAGCCTGGGTAAAATATTGTTATTGATTTCGTTGCTTTAAATGTAACTGATCTTTTAAGTATATTTTCCCCTTGGTTTCCATGTCACTTTTAAATGTCTGCTTCAAGCGAAGGAGTCATTAGAGGGCATGTTCATTTAAAATTCTGTGTCTAATGAATAAATTGTTCTCCAGTGTCCTCCAAATTCTGTCTGTAGGAAACAAAACAAAGCACTCAAATCTACTGAATAACAGAAACACAACGGTGTATGGGGTGAGGGCGTGGGCTGTGTAAATTAAATGCCAATAAATATGCCTGGATTAAATATGGAAATTTATTTGCATGTGTTTAAACAATATTGATGCATGTGAGGTCATATAGATTTGCCAATGTATCTCATATATCTTCTTATCTATAATACCATGGCAGCTATTATAAATAAAACAACCAGGTGAGTAAAAAGGATTATAAAATAATTTTAATATCTACTGCATGTTATTAGAGTGATGATACAATAAAAGGAAAGATGGGTTTTAGCTACTCCATGAAGTGTTTGTTCCATATCATTTTGATGGAGAGAAAAAAGTTAAAATTATACAGCCATAATAGGATGATTATATTCTGATATTTCATCAAACATCAAGTGAAGGTAGAGATGGCTAAGATTAAAAGGGCTCACTCGCTTTAGCTCTAATGTGTCAGCATTGAATAAGCAAAAAGTAATAACTTTATCAACCACAGTATTGACTAAATATTATTATTATTATTATTATTATTATTATTATTATTATTATTATTATTATTATTATTATTATTATTATTATTATTATTATTATTATTATTATTATTATTATTATTATTATTATATTCACATTTCTATACCGCTTTACTTCCCCTAAGGGAACTCAAAGCGGTTTACATGTAAAATACAATATCCACAATACAGAAACAGTATACAAATCTAAATTCAAACAAAATCCAAAAACACAATTATACAATTATAAGATAATATATAAACATCAATTAATCACATCAAAAAGTACACAGTATAAAAAATACAAAAAGATGTTTATGGCCATGTAATCAGCCATGTAGCATGCACTGTACTGTATTTAAAATCCACTGTATAATAACAGATTTTTTAAAGAGAAAGTTGATAACAATCCAATCATGCCTAGATACATGGAAATCATTGATGGTATATAACAGTAATGGCTAACCTTGGCATGCCAGGTGTTCTTGGACTTCAATTACCAGAAGCCCAAGTCAGCACTCCGGCTGATCGGGGTTTCTAGGAATTGAAGTTCAAGAACACTTGGAGTGCCAAGGTTAGCCATCACTGGTATAAACTGTATAATAATTGTATAATAATGAGCCACACAAATACTCCAATTTAATCCATAATGTGGTCCCTTAAACTTGACGCATATTTTAAAAAAAATTGGCTCAGATTGTGGGTTGCCCAGGCCACTGATTGGACAGCTACCTTTCCCAATGGGTTTGTCAGGCTATGCAAACAAGCCCGAGACCATCCTGGTTCGACCGGAAAGGAAACTGGGCAGTGGGCAAATGAGTAATAGGGAGCAATAGTGACTCCATGTTTCCTTGGCTGAGGGCATTGAGAGAAGTAGGACAAGTGTCATGAGGAAAGAGACCCAAGGTCTCGTAAACAGCATACGGTATCTAGCTCACGTCCGTGTAAAGGGCTGAGCAGGCACCAACCACAGCTAGACTAAATAGCTATGCATAGGTACACAGAGTCTTCTAGGACTTAGATAACATGAGATCAATGAGTCTCACCGCAATCCTCTGATTAAGTCTGCCTATGGGCAACCTGGGCACACAGGCTGGTAAGTGTAACCCAACCAGCCGAGTAGTGCGTGTTGACTCCCAATTGTAATCAATAAATATAGACCACCTGTGGACTCAGGGCTGGCTTTTACATCAGTCTCGTGTGCCTTCCTTGAGTTCAGCACCTCGACTCCCACGGACCATTACAACATCAGATGTTTCACTAACACAGGTGAAAAGTTCCCTGTTGTTCACTGCACTTGCAGTGTGGGCAGAATCCATATTGTCTTAGGTTCATCTTGGTTCATCTCTTAAAGCTGGGGTTCTCAAAGTTTTTCAGCTGTGGGCTGGACCACGTCCCCTTAATCAGTTGAGCAGCCTGGACTGGTGGTCTCCCCCCCCCACTATAAATACTGCTGTCAAATGTGCCCATGGCTGTCATAAACGCATTTACAATGGCCAAGGAGTCATTTATGGATGTAGTAAATGCATTTATGACAGCCGCGGACTCATTTACAGCTGTAGTGAAAACATTTGCGATGGCTGCTGACTCATTTACAGCTGTCATAAATGCATTTACGAAGACGGTATATAAGTCCACGGCCAATTCCGTCAGTGACGGTGGAGGCTGTGGGGGCAGCTAGAGTGAGATCAGGGGCCAGATTATTTGGCGCTGTGGGTTCGATTCAGCCCACAGGCCATAGGCTAAGAACCCCTGTTTTAAAGCATCAATCTCTTACTTTGCAACACTAAGCAGTAAGAATGTCACTTGCACTCCTCTTTGGTGCCCAGTATCTATCCTAGACACATACTCCCAGACATTTCTCCTCTCCAAAATCATTGGTGAGAAAAAGAAGAAAGGCTATTTCTAGAATGTCTCCTTTAAATAGAACATGTCCATG
The DNA here is from genome assembly GCA_035047345.1 of Bradypodion ventrale. Taxonomy (NCBI): domain Eukaryota; kingdom Metazoa; phylum Chordata; class Lepidosauria; order Squamata; family Chamaeleonidae; genus Bradypodion; species Bradypodion ventrale. The sequence goes on along the minus strand of JAWDJE010000001.1, from coordinate 446,503,272 downwards.
CTGCACCTAATCTAAAGCCTTTTAAAATGTAGAAAACTGGGAGTGTCCATCTAGCCAGTTCTGGTTTCATCTCCTCAGTGTTGTAAACACTTTGCAGAAGGATTAGTGTGTCCCACAGGGAGGACCAAGGCAGAAAATTAGCTTTTAGAATCCCTTGAGCTTTCCTGATTCTGCAATACGGCATTTATGTTTTAACGGAATATTGTAATAAAGACCTTTGAAGGAACAGCATTCAGCAGGTATTAGCCTCACAATGCAATTGGTTATTTTAAACTTCTTGCTGGAATATCTCTTGACAAATCACTTATATTAACTGGTCTAAATCCTGGTTAGGAATGTCAGCACTGAAATCATTGGATTTAGCAGACCTAGTCATGCAATGTTTAAAAAAATGTTACTTGCTTAATGATATAATTCAGAATTTCCATATTTTAGAATTGAAATGACCTTCACAATTTTGTTCCTGTGTAATTTTTGGCTCTGGAACCATCACTGATGTACTGCCTCTTTCCACGTGATTATGTAGCCATCTGGCTAAAGTGTCAACATTAACATTCCACACCCCCAGATTTCTGTGCTTAATGGTGAAGTCAAAGTTCTTGTGATCCTACAGCCCACCTGCATTAGTATTGGCTGAGCAATTTCAGTGACTAGTATTTGGATAAGCAGCCTATTGGTTGAGCAAGTCAAATGACTGACACTTGGATAAGCAACCAATGGCTTGAATAATTTCAGTTACTTGACATGCTATAGCACATCTATGTTTTTAACCTCTGGTGCTTGTCCACTCACTGTTTTTGCTCTGGAATGGTTTGTCAGTTTCTCTTGGGGTTTAAATGACAGTCAGTGTTATTATTTCCTTTGCAGTAAGGTAAAATGGATTAAAGTCTTTGGTAGAAGAAGCAAACTTGAAAGCTTAGGGATCCTAAGCTTTACAAAAATCCTGTTGGCTATACTGTCAACTTTGCAAGAGTGAGGAAATGTGCCTCTTTTGACAGGAACATGAACTATTTACAGATTTTTAAGACATGTGGAGGGGTATACATTATAATATGTATACCCCTCAGGGATACCTCAGGGACCTCAGGGACCGCATCGTCTCTAGGACATCGGCCCATCCCATGAGAGCAAACTAAGAGGGCCCCCTTCAGGTACCATCTGTTGGGGAGGCTCGCCTGTCCAGGATGAGGAAAGGGGCCTTCTCAGTCATAGCCCCCACACTATGGAACCTCCTCCTGGTAGAACTACGCCTCCAGGCCCAGTTGCTACCATTTAGGAAAGAACTGAAGACATGGTTGGCAAAATGGGTTTGGGGGCTGGAATTGTCAACAAGCTCCCCTTTCTGGCTCATCTGAGGCTCCCCCCCTCCTGTAATTAATTTTTAACATTAAGGTTATGCCATTTTAATATTTGTTTTTAGATAGTAATGGCACAACGATGGGCAATACTTCTATGTTCTTGAGGGTTTTTAATTGTTTTATATTGGTTTTAACTTGTGTACACCGCCCAGAGTCCATCGGATTAGGGTGGTGTATAAATCTATCTATTAAATTAAATTAAAACAAACAGAAAACTTATTTTCTAAACTAGGACAATTAAAGCAAAAATTGATCACAGGCATGCCTTCCAATGTTACTATAAAATCAGTGATTTGGGTGGACATCAAATGTCATGTTAGTGGCTCACCAATGCTGTGACAGGACTGTCTTCCTCACTACAGTCCTTCCCCCAACACCTACAAACTTGTTCCAACTGTTTCTCCTTTCTCTGGAGCCAGCGTTGATTGTTGGGGGGGGGGGGGGGGTTTGTCATGTGGAAAGGTGCAGGAAGAATAGAAATTTCCCCTTCCCACTTCTCCTGACAGAAAGACTTCTGTCAGCATAACTATTACATTGGATTCTGCCTGTTGTTTTAATACAAATGCTGTAGTAGTTGTTCCAATTAGCAATTGGTTACATCAAGCCAGTAGAAAAAAGCACCAAAAGAAAGAAAAGAGTGTGGTATCCACGAGCACAATTGGCATAACTGTCCCTGACAGAGGCTACACCGGTCGAGAAGGCTCCTGGTCACTGGGCTCTGCGGGGACAGAAATTGGGGAGCGGATTAATAGTCATAAGATTGATTCACCCATATCTGACCTGACAGGCAGTTCGGCAAAAGGAAGTTAAATATCTAATTTGCGTTAGGAATTAGGTAATTCCACACTTGCAGATTAGCCCAAGCCCTAGCGCAAATAGTGGCCATGTTTACTCTTGTGCAAGCCATGAACAATGGATTTCCCCTGTCAGTATTTGCCTTAGTTAATTAACTTCCCCAAGAGAGATTCCCAATTAACCCGGGTAAACAGGTGATGTGATTTTCTGTCAGATGACGATTCTATCACACGCTGCCTTGAATTCCTATATATGATGATGATTTTCCCTCAATAAACCACTGGTCTTCGCTCCATCTTGTCTCATGTCGTTACTTGACCAGTCTCCTCCGGGACCTCACGGCCGCCCCGCGGCCCCGATCCAACAAAAGAGATTATCAACTTCTTCAAGTATAGATAAAGAGCAAGAAGTCAGAAATGTTTCCGAGTACAATAATCTTTTCTTACACATAGGGCCAAATCTAATGAATAGCCCTAACTAGAATGGACACATTGATTCAAATGGATTGTTTGTGTATGGATTCCATTGATATGTCTTAGTTGCATTAACACTTGGTTTAACCCAGAATTTCTTCTGCCTATCTATATGACTCAACGTGCGATATAATCTAGGTCTGAGCTGAACGTCCACATCACTACATATCAGATTGTGTCGTTATCCCAATGCATTGGGATCTTGAGCTTCGTAGGAGGATATGTGCATTTTCATACATTTCTGTAGGTCCTCACTAAGTGAGAAATAACAAAATGCATATGAATGGTGATGACAGTTGCCATCTGCATTCCATTACCAATGTAAGGTATCTCTTCACTTTCTTCTCATCTAATCAAGCTGGTTACTGCCAAGATCCCTAATGATGAATGTTGCTCTGGCAGTACTCTGACAGATGACCATAAGGGGTGAGCTGCCACCAGCTCTTAAGAACTCCAGAACAGACTATTTTCTAAGATTGTGATTCTCCATGTAAGCTTTTGAGGTATTGTCTGTTGTTCTGAAGCAATTGGTTACTGACTGTAATATCTGAGCAAACTATGTGCAGCAGGAGCCTATAGGTTTAAGTCACTACAGTAAAAGTGGTATAAAGCATCTGTAATCATAAAGTGTAGGCACAGTTTTAGTCCCAGAATAACTAGGAAGGTTTATTATAACCCTAAAACTTCACAGTCTCCAAAGAAGTGACCATAACACAGATTTCCACACAGGGAGAGCCCAGCTGACAATGACCCAAATCCTCTTGCCAGGGGTGACCATGAGCCAGGGGTGACCAACCTATGACCCATGGTCCGGCCCCTGCCCACGGCACCATTTCAGAAGTGGAAGCGGACGCATTTACGACAGCCATAAAACATGCATGCGTAAACATACCTGTGCAGACCATAAACACTGCCATAAATGCACCCATGGCTATCTTAAATGTGTTTTGTACCTCGCGGTGCAAAAAGGTTGAGAACCCCTACCCTATGCCATGGGATTAACATTATCATCAGCGCCAGACTGCAGTTGACTAAAAACCTCTTTTTTCTATTTCAGGGTGTGCACAGCTTGTGGTATGGACTGTGGTGTCTTAATGGTTAAGATGCTGAACTTGACGACTGGAAGGTCGGTAGGTCAGAAGTTCGAGATCTGAGTGCTGAATGACTGAGTGAGCTCCTGTCACTGTCCCAGCTCCTGCCAGCCTAGCAGTATAAAAGAAAGAAATTGCAATTAGCATTCCATGTCTAGTCATGACTGCCACAGAAATGTCTGCAGACTCAGTCAGCACTGGCTCTTTGGCTATAAATGGAGATGATCACCGAACCCTAGAGTCTGATACGACTGGCTTTTGAGCAAGGGTTACCTTTACCTACATACAGCTTGTATGCAATGAGGCAAAGCTTCATGCACCTGAAGATTGATAAATTAAGTTTTTAATCAATAGCCATGATGCTGATGGCATTTCCATCTCACAGACAGAGCCAACCCAAAAGGATTATGGATACTGAGCCTCTGTCTCTGGATGGAGCTTCATTTACCCATCTTGTGACACAGATGACTTCTACTCCAGTGCCATGTTTAGAGACTGGAGGAGATTTCCTAACCCTGCCAAAGTTGACAGCTGAGTAATAGAACAGAATCTGCTGCAACCACAATTACCTCCTTTACCTATTTGTAGCTCTTAATAGTTAAGACACTGAGCTTGACAACCAGAAGGTTCTCAGGCCAGCAGTTTGAGACTTGAGTACTGTTTGATGGAGTGAGTTCTTGTTGTCTGTCCCAGCTCCTGCCAACCAAACAGTTCAAAAACAAGAAATTGCAAGGAGATAAATAGGTACTGCTCTGGTGAGAAAGGTAATGGTGTTCTATGCAATCCGGTGTCTTGTCATGCCTTCCACGTGACCATGGAAACATCAGGAAGCCCACACTGTGTGCAGGGAAGAATGAAAACTGGAGATGCATGTTATATAGCTGTGACACCACCTACCAAAATGACAGATATAAAATCACCCACCAACTGTGTATTGATATTAAATGGTACTACTTAACCTGGTAGTTCCTCACATGGTAAAGCAAGGCTTACACAGTGTTACACCTTAAAATCATTCAATCATATGGGCATGTTTTACTTCCACTTCCAGGAGTGATGAGAGCGGTGTGGGCCGTATGAATTGCAGCAAACCAATTTGTGTGGATTCACAGGGGCTTGGGCTTCTGGGAATTGAAGTCCAAGAACATCTGGAGTGCCAAGGTTCACCATCACGGCTATAGGATCTGACCCATCAGTTATTATATGGTCCAAGTTTTTATATTATGAAAGCATAGCATATCTAGAAGAATCATCCAGGCCACCTGTTGTCTTTCAGATATTTCAGAATGAGAACTGTAATAATTCTGGAGTACTGACTGGGTCTTGATGGAATTGTAGTCCTAAACACTTAAAGGACCCCAGGTTGTCTACTCTTGTATTTTTAAGTACAATAACTTAAGATGGCTTCAGTTCCAGACAATGGATTGATGAACTCTTGATGCTGCCATGGCTCCAGAAATATTGGGGTATTTGTGTGTGTCTTCATTGCTTTCTTAGCCCTCCATAAACTGATTTCCCGGAAGACTCCTCTCACAGAATTAATGCTTTGTATGGTATTATAACTCTCTCTCTCTAGGCAGCCAAACAGCAGTATGGTTTGTGAACTGGCAGCTCTGTTTTCTGAAGAAGGTGCCAAACAGCGGTACAGAGCTGTTGACACGGCATGCTGTTAACTCAAGTGCAGCAAAAGCATTGTCTCTGGGCATTCATGAAAGCTGGAAGGCCTTTACCCCACCCGCTTCCTCAACCCCAGCAAGCAGCTGCAAACCAAAGTAGATAGTACCTCAAACTCGGCATGCATTGCCGCATGGAGTTTTGAAAGCAATTTCTCTTGACACTGTTTTCCTCTTCTCTTGTAAAGCACTGATAAGACTATTTTTATCAGGCGGTTATAGTATTTTTGATGGCCTTTTATAAAGAACTTGAGTAGGCATCAATTCTTTTTGTGCTTGTGTGAATAGGATGCTCAGTCCTATTTCTTTCTCCTGATTATTGGGAAAGCAGCAGGACGAAGATATAAATATGAGTTGAATCTGTTTCTGAAAGCCAGTATTTTACATAGCGCTAAATGGTAGTGCTGCTTAAAATTAGATGCTTTCTGCTGCAAATAAGGTTAAAGCAACAAAGGAGCAGAATATTGAGGGAGTCCTAGGGGCTTCACACAATTCTTTCAGGTCAGATACTGTTTTATTTGAAAGAACAGCTGTTTATGGCCCATTTGTCAATTTAAATTAAATTACAACTTTGAAGATACTAACTTGAAAACTTAAAGAAAGCCATATGATATTATGCATTACATCTTCTGCCCATTAAGGGATCTTGGAGTAAAGTAACCAAAGACAGAAAATACTGGTTCGAATTTCAACCCACAAGAAGTGTGAATATACCCTCAATTTAATAAATGTATAATGTAACTTCCTGCGGCTTGAATTTCTTACAATTGCTCTTGGAATGGGCACTTGTTTCTCCATTATTGGCCACTTTAATCTACTTATACCCTAGTTGTCTCATTTAAAGATCACTTTATAGGATTGGGTGATCCGCATTTGAAATGTGTGTTCCATAGCCTGCCTGATGGAACAACACAACAGTTTACATATTTCTGATCATGGTCTTGAAAAGTGATTTTGAAAAATAATAATCCATAGAGACAATCTAATTGTCCTGAAAATATATACACACAAGTCTGCTCTGAGGTGGCTAAAATGAAGTAAACTCAGTTTCAGGAGACAGAAAGAAAACCAAGACAGGAAAGTAAAGATCTGGAAGTAAATGGGCACTGGCAGCAACTAAGTTTGAAAACCCATCTCTCCCAAGAGGAAATCAGAAAAGGGCAAGAAAGACAAGCAATTGGAAAAGAGGAATGTTTGTGCTTTTCTCTCCAGCAGACTGCATTAAATATTAAGCAAAAGCTGGGGAATCAATTTACATTACTCTTCTTGTTTCTCATGTATCGGCTGACAGGTGCTGTAAACATACAAAGACAAACATAGTCCGATGCTAGCAATGCTCCAGTAACTGAGGGCAGAAATACTTTTGTTTCTGTTAGCAATTACATTTATCCTTCTAAAGCAGGGGTTCCCAAACTTTTTATTCTGTAGGCCTGACCACACCCCCAGGACAGCTGAGCAGGTTGGACCATGCCCCCAGAAGCAGAAGCAGGCATATTTACGGCTGTCGTAAATGTGGCCACTTCCGTGTTTATGACTGTCACAGGTGCGTTTTATGGCTGATGTAAATGCATCTGCTTCCACTTCTGGGTGAGGTGGTGGTGACGGGTCAGATGGAATGGTGCTGCAGGCAAGGTCTGGAGCCCCAGGCTGTAGGTTGGGAACTCCTGTTCTAAAACATCTTTGCTGGGAAAACAACTTTCCTTCCAGATATGCAAAAGAAAACAATGGCACAATTTTTCTCTCCTTGCCCTTTTTGCTTCTGAGATTCATGATCTCACAAAGGCAGATAACAGAAGGGGAGGGGTGTTGCTACTGCCTTTTCCTGAACTGACTCAGTCTCTTCAGAAACATTCCAATCACTTGTGTGTCAGCCTTCACCGGAGACACAAGATGACAATCCAAAACAGCCATCACAATTACACCCTAAACGTCTCTGCTAGAGTGCCCAGGGTGAAAAAGTGACAAGATCCATGCCAAACACTTGACCTTGGCTAAGAGATGAGAGCTGGTCTTTAAAACATTCACTCATTCATGTTTAAGAGATGTCACAGTAAATAAATTATGACTGTTTACACTTAGCCCTAAGTGTCTTCTTTTTCCACACCATAGGCAGCTATTTGGCTGTGATGCTATCATCCAGACTGAGCTAATCACATACTAGTTCTCCCCACACCTCCAGTTTGAAAGACAGACTTGTGGCTGGCATTTGGTCTGGGGCTGTTGCTTTTAAAAACTACACAGGTTTTTGGGTTGTAGCAGGCCAGGCAAGAGGGTTTCTCTCGTTCTCCAAATGGTTTGCAATTAAGCAAAGAAGGAACTCTCCCCTCTTTATCTTAAATGAAAATGTGTCATTTGCATTTAGCTTTCTGATAGTCATCTGTGATAAAAATTGAAACCATACGGAAGTCTTCAGTAATAACCTGATGTTATCCTGTAATCCTAAGCATTGTGTATGCATCGTATTAGCCAAAGCCAGTAAAAGTGACCTTGTATATTTTTACTGCCTCTCTGTTGGATCATATGATATTTAATAATTGGTGCTGGCACCTTATTGCATATTATTATAACGTTGAGATACAACAGTTTTATAGAACATATGGGCTGCACAAGCTTTGAACATATATATGATACACCCTATGAAGGAGACCTTCTGTGTTGTTTTGTTGAGCTTTGAAAGGTCAGGTAAATTTTGCTATCTGGTTGTGTTCTTAAATTCTTCAGTTGTTTTTGTAATTATGAAATAAATATGTTAGTCAAGGACTTTGCTTTGTTGTTACTGTTGTACTGAGTTTCTGTGCTTCATGTTCATGCGTGTTTCTGATATTACTACATGAGATGTTTTGTAATAGCTGTTCTGAAAGTGAGAATTAGTACCTTGAATTGATGACTTTATGTTCCTTTGGTGAGAAATTGCATTGTGTCTTCCTAGTTGTTACAACATGACATTTCACAAAGGAGGGTTGTTGTTTTTTAACAATGGCAAAACAATTGTTGTTGTGATCAGTTCTCATTGTCTCTCTCTCTCTTACACAGACACACACAAACAGACACCTGCATATTTATTGGTTCTCTTGGCACTGTTCCTCTGAGGAACGGACTACCATTTTATTTCCCATAATGCTACAGAAACCCTTCTCTGAAGAACGACTGGTTTCAGTAGAAAGACTACTTATACTTCTCCCTGGCGACTTCCATGTAAGAAGCTATTATTTAAGCGGTGTGGCTCATCAAGATGATTGGAAGGTTTTCTTCCTAAGCACTTGGATGCTTGTTGGGATAGAAAATGAACTAGAGAGTTGCTACTTGAAAGTTAATTTCATGAAAAGCTTTTTCACAAACCCCAATTGGGACCCTGATTCCACTGCCACGCTCAAATACAAGTATAGTGGCACATGCTTGAATATATATTTATTATACAGTGGTACCTCATACAAAGATTTTAATCCATTCCATGTGGCTTGTTGTTGTACTAAACAATTTCTATGTGATGCATGCATCGTATAGCAATTTTTTCTATGGGATGAATCATACAGCGATTTTTTTCGCTAAGTGGTTTTTCCCATTGAAAAATTGTTGTACGATTTTTGTAGACAAAAAAAGAAGAGCTCTACAGTGAAAAATCAGAGTTCCTACTTAAATGGAGATGCTTTTTGGACACAAATGAATCTCTTCAAAGTTAACTCTACATACATGGACAGCTGAGATGTGTGTAGGATGTGAGGTGCAGGGATAGTACTATCCTTCATTCACTTGTTTACTTTAATCCCACTGTACATTGCCAGAATAGGCTGCATTCTGGAAACAACATGGGAGAAAACTCTCTCTCATATGACCATCAGACAGGCCCCCACAGATGATGCTACTCCTATTTTTTTTTGTTATAGCAACCCTTTAGGGCAGTGATGGTGAACCTTGGCACTCCAGCTATTTTTGATCTTCAATTCCCAGAAGCCCTGATCAGCAGGAGCGCTGACTTGGGCTTCTGGTAATTGAAGTCCAAGAACAGCTGGAGTGCCAAGATTCGACATCACTACTTTAGGGTTTTCATGGTAAGTGAAATGTTTAAGGAGTTCCACAACCAGTTTACCAGCTCCTCAACTCAGTGGGTTTCCATGTCTGAGGGGGCATTTGGACCCAGGCCTCCTGAGTCCTAGTCCTTCACTCTATTCACTGCAACATACTGGGTATCTAATCCTAGTTGAGGAGTATTTAAATATTCAAAACCCTATTCCGGGCCAGTCCTGTTGGTGATATAGGGAACAGTTAAGCATTCCACAGGGCTGCGGTGGCTTAGTGGTTATGATGCTGAGCTTGATGACTGGAAGGTTGGTAGTTCAGCAGTTTGAGACCTGAGTGCTGCATGATGGAGTGAGCATCCATGTCTGTCCCAGCTCCTTCCAACCTAGCAGTTTGAAAGCAAGAAATTTCAAGTTGATGAATAGGTAGATAAATATCAAGTAGATAAATAGGTGCCTGCCACATTACCATGGGAACACCTTCAGACACAGACAGTGCTGGCTCTTTGGCTGTAAGGGAGATTCTAAGCATTCCAGACCTTATAAGCCAACTAAACTGTATCTTAAATTTCTCACCTTAAAGAAGGTTGCAAGACATACTCTGAATTGTTTGACACAGGAGCCATTCTGTTACTGTGTAATAGGTCCGAGTCTGCCATCTAACTGCCCTTTAAAAATGAATCTACCCCCTCCCCCAAAAACTTTGCCTTACATCACAGATAGTTCATAGGATATAGTGCTGAGAAAAATTGGTTTCCTGTTAGCCACGATGAGAATTTCTGCAATGTTCAGAAGAAGAAAGGGAATCTTGAGAGTGTCAATTAAAACTACCAGCCTCCTAATGAAAACAATCGTACAAACTCTGCCACCTCGACAATATTGCAAATATTGCATTAAAACATGTATTGTATAGACATATATGTATCATATATACTGTACTGTATTATATGGCACCAAATATAATTATGAGTAGAATGCATGGTGTGGTTTCCTAGGAACTTGTAGTCCTGGGTTCAAATTCCCACTCAGCCAGAGAAACTGACAGGAGTATGGTGGCAATGCAAAAACATGCTCTCAGTATCTCACATAGCTTGGAAATCCTTTTAAGTTCACTCTAAGCCAGATGTGATTTTATGAATTATAACATTTGCACATATGTATTGCATATCTTATTTTCCTATATTTTCAGTCCTGCATCTGTGTTTGGGCAGGCCTATTTAGGAGCACCGCTGCCCACCCCGCATAGGGAAGGCCCTAGAAAATGTGGGCTAAACATCAGAAGTCACACACTTTGCCCAGCAGGGAGGCCACACACTGCGGGTCACCCCTTATGTGTGAAGAACAAGCCAATGATAATGACTATTGGCACCTGGAACATTAGGACACTACTTGATCTCAACAACAATGATATACCTAAGAGAAGAACAGCTCTTGTGACCCATGAGCTTGCTAGGCTGAACATTGACATTGCTGCCTTGAGTGTAACCAGATTGTCTGGCGAGGGGAAAATCATTGAGTCTGGTTCAGGATATACAACCTTTTGAACGGGGAAAGAGGAAGGAGAGCATTGCATACATGGTGTAGGTTTTGCTGTGAGGACAAAGTAAATGACCATCAACTCACTCCTACTGCAATTAGTGAAAGGCTTATGACTCTCCATATACCTCTCTCAGGAGATACCTCCATCACACTCATCTCCTCCTATGCCCCCACTTTAGATGCTGATGAAGATGTTAAAAATGAGTTCTACAATCAGCTGAGCTCTATCAACACTAAGGTACCAGCTAGTGATAAGCTTTTACTGCTTGGGGACCTCAATGCCAGAGTTGGGAGGGATTATCAACTCTGGGGAAATAAGATGGGTAAACAAGGACTTGGTAAATGTAATTCCAATGGACTACTGCTTTTTGGTTTATGTGCAGAACATTAACTCTTCATCACCAACACCCAGTTTTGACTACCCAACCATTTTAAGACCACATGGTCTTAAGACCACGTGGTCCAAGCACTGGCACATCTTTGACTTCATCATCACCCAGCAGTGTGATAAGAAACATGTCCCCACTGCCAAACTAGCAATTTGAAAGCTAGAAATGTTGATAACTGTTGGACAGACTGTAAGCTTCTGATCTCTAGACTCAGGATGTCTCTTTGCCAAAGACCATCTAGGTACCTGCCTAACCTGCCCAATTGGAAGTTTGATATTTCTAAAGTTTGGAATTAGCCCACTGCTGTGGATTTTTAGAATAAGATCTTTGACCGACTGTTGAATAACCCAGTCAGCACTCATGATGTCAAACAACAATGAGTCTCAGTGCAAAATATTATCACAGAAATCACTGAGGAAACCATTGGTTTTGTGAAAAAGAAGAGGCAAGATTGGTTTAATGACAACAATGATGAAATCTCGTGCCTCATCAATGCCAAACAGGAAGCCTATCTATCCCTTCTTCAAGATCCATCCTCTAACAAGAAGAAACTCATTTCCAAGAAATAAAGTGGAAATGCTGGTGCACAAATAAGAGAAATGAAGAACATCTGGTGGAAACAAAAAGCTCAGGAACTCTAAAGGCGACCTAAGGAACTTTTATGATGGCATAAAATAACTATATGGGCTATCTCACTTTTCATCAGGCACTCTGAAAGCAGCTGTCAATGCTACAATCCTTACAGATGGCCAGAAAATCCTGGTATGCTGGAAGGAACACTTTTGCACACCTTTAAACCGAAACTCTACCACTGCTGAGGATTTTCTTTGAGAAGTGCCACAACATCCCCATTAGACATGGATGGCAATTCCACCGATGTGCCTGGAATTCTGTGATGTTCTGAATAAGCTGAAATCCAGAAAGGCTCCTGGGCCAGATAACATCCCTCTGGAGTTAATCCAGAAGGGAGGGGTGCCTCTAAAGATAAGGCTCTTCACACTCATTTACTTGATTTGGGGAACTGGTAAAGTGCCTGATGACCTTATGAATGCCACCATTATCGCCATCTTTAAGAAAGGTGATCATAGTATTAGTGGCAACTATTGTGGTATTTCATTGCTATCCATTGCTGGAAAGATTTTCACAAGAATCTTGCTCAGTCACCTGCAAATTATCTCCAACAGGGTCCTCCCAGTAGCTCAATGTGGTTTCCATATTTCCTGAGGCACAATGGACATGATCTTTTGTGCAAAACAGCTTCAGGAAAAATGCAGAGAACAACAGAATCTGCTCTTTTTAGTATTTTATGACCTGGAAAAGGCTTTCAATTCTGTCCTGAGACCTGCTATGTAGGCTGTGCTGAGACACTTTAGTTGCACTGAGCGTTTTGTAGATCTGATCCAGGTGCTTCGTGATGACATGTCTAGGAGGGTTCTCCGTTAAAACAGTATATCAGATGCCTTCCCAATCACCCATGGATTGAAGCAGGGCTGTGTGCTTGCTCCAACCCTTTTTGCCCTTTACTTGGCTGCCATGCAATATGAAACATCTAATAACAACACAGGTGTAGAGATTAAATACCACTTTGATGGAGGACTCTTTAATTTGGCTAGAATACACTCCCGAAGACTATCCAGTGTTAACAGGGTAATGGAAATGAAATATGCCGATGAAACTGCATTGCCTGCTCTCACACCTGAGTAGCTGCAACAGTCAGTCAACTGTTTCAAGAATGCATGTGATCATTTTGGCCTCACCATAAATGCTCAGAAACTCAAGGTATTTGCACAACCTGCCTCAAGGACAGCTCTTCCAGATTTCAGTATTACCATCTCAGATTCAACACTGGAACAGGTGGACCAGTTTTCTTACCCTGGTCTAAAAACTTCACCTGTGAACAGGATGTGGTGAAGAGAATTGGTGCTGCCCATTCTGCCTTTGGTCCTCTATCACACCGGGTCTTCGTGAACAAAGATTTAATAATTCATACAAAGCTCATGGTATACCATGCTGTTGTTATCTCAGCATTATTGTATGGCTGTGAAACATGGACCCTCCATCACCAAGACATGAAAAAGCTTGAGCGCTTTCACCAACAAAAGCTAAGGTTCATCTTGAATATCAAGTGGGATGACTATGTCACCAACATCACAGTTCTTGAGAAGGCACATTTAAATATCATTGAAGCTTCCATCATAGGTCATTGTCTTAGATGGATAGAGCACGTCCACTGTATGGATGGTTCCAGGCTTCCCCATCAAATTATTTATGGGGAACATAGCTCTGATACAAGACCTCGTGGAGTTCCTTTGAAGCATCATAAGGACCAGCTGAAACAAACCATGAAGGTGTCAGATATAAACCCACAAATCTGAAAGGCAGCGGCCATAGATTGCCCACTTTGGCACCAGACCATCTCTGCTGCTACCGATTTCAAAGGAGAATGCCACAGACATAAAGAGGCCAAGCAACAAGCATGGAAGCTTCATCAAACTCAACTACACCCTCCACCATCTATTCAGTGTAATTTGTGTGGTCGCATGTTTCATGTCTGGATCGGTTTATTGAGTCACCAGAGACACATCCATCAACTGAGGAAATTACTTCCAGGAAAAATGTATGCTCAGATACGAGTAGCAGCCGACAACAACGATCTTATTTTCCTGTCTTTAAGCTCATTCTCATCTTCATGAGATGAAGGATATTTTTATATCTCCACTATGTTTTTGCCTGCAATGTATTTTACAAACCTGTGTTGCTGATTGTTAAAATTAATCCTCTGAAAAACTCCAGGGACAAAGCTGTATGATGGGAAACATTTATCTTTTTGCTTCTCTTTTTGTAGACCTTGTGCCAGCTTCATGTGACATCCATATCACAGTGAAGAAATTGATAAATCTCCCATGTGTCTGAATGGATCTAGATTCCACCCCTTTTTCTCATCACACTCTTGCATAAGGTTCGGAAAACATTGTATTGAGGGTATTAATATAAGAAAAATAAATATAAGGAATCCCACTGATGATTTAGAATAGAAAGCTAAAGACACAAATACACCCTGATTTGGAAGTGTACAAACAATTAGCAGCTTGGGTCCCATACTGGCATTAAATGTCTTTATTTTCAGTTTTTAAAAATAATTCTCATTGAAATCTTCATATCTCCACAATGACTTGCTTGGTATATTTTGAACCAGTAGGTGGAGCGCTTGCTAATAATAACTGAGCGAAGAAAGCTTGATCATAATATACGTGCAAAGCACTTTTCTTTTTATAAGCTGCTAAAATCATATTTGCACTCAGCTTTTTCTATTGGTATAATTAGTTGGAAATAATATTACAAGGGCAGAGTTGAAATACACACAACCTTATAGAGACATTTTTGAAAACACAGGCAAACAAGGCTCAGGAATGCCAACATTGCACAGTGAAAAAGTCACTCAAAAAGAGACTTTGAAGAAAGTATTCATGAAAAAATGTGGGCAGCAATGTTCCATTACCACCTCCACCCCAGCCCGACACTGAATTAGTCGTCTCTTATTTAAATGATTCTTGCTCTTACAAGAGAATGTGCTCTTCAAACCACTTAAGTAATAATACATTCTATTTATCACATTTTCTGCTTGTCTGGAGCCTAGTATGAGTTCACAGTTGCTAAACTAATTCTATTGGATGGTTTGGGGTGGGGAAAGGAGACCCCAAAAGGTATATTTTAGTTGGACCAACTATGGGGGATATACAAATATGTGCATGTTCAAATTACATGTGGATTAAAATGAAACTACTTGAAGCAGCTTTAGCAGAATCTACAGTAGACGTGGTTTACACAAAAGTGGATAAAGATCAGCTTGGTTCCTGGGGAAAATATATGAGGCTGACTTATTGTTAAGGTATAAATCAGTTTCTGGAACAGATCTAGGTGAAAGGAGAAAGGAATAGTATTAACTTTTGAAGTATAAGACTTCATTATTATATTAGTCCTCACAGCCACCCCCTTCAAGAATCTAAAAATGGCACTGTTGATCCACAACAACAAGCAGCTCCAACTATCTTCCTGAGGATAGGTGGGTCTATTCAAGACCAAACCTCCCTCAGATACCTTGAATTAGAACAAGAATAGCTTGCAATAACATATTGCTATGGGGGGCGAAAACTATTTCTACTACCTTGTGGGAGCCTGGTTAACCACTACACTACCTCTACTATATGGCTTGCTAACTTCCTATGAACAAGTAAGGCAGAGATGGGTGTCAGATGATGTATTCATCCCTGCTAATCAAAAAGCTCCAGCACTTTAACCCTGTGAGCCTTAGATCAGCAAGAAATTGCAAGTAGATAAATAGGGATGACTTCAGTGGGAAGGTAACAGCCTTCAGTGCCCCCCCTGGTGTCTAGTCATGCCTGCCACATGACCACGGAAACGTCTGCAGAAGCCGACAGCGCTGGCTCTTCGGCTTTGAAACAGAGATGAGCACTGAACCCTAGAGTCAGATACGACTGGCTTTCGAGCAAGGGAAACCTTTACCTTTACTAGCATTTTTACCAATAGAAAAAGAGCCCTGGTGGTGCAGTGGTTAAACTGCTGCACTGCAGCCCAAATATTGGGAGTTTGATCCTGGCTGTAGTTAAGGTTGATTAAGCCTTCCATTCTTCTGAGGTTGGTAAAATGAGTGTCCAGCATGTTGGTAGGGAAATGCTAATTAACTTGTGAACTGCCCAGAGAGTGTACTAAGTGCTATGGGGCGGTATATTTTTATTTTTATTTATTGTTAAATTTTTATACCGCCCACTCAGCCAAAGCAGACTCCGGGCGGTTCACAACAGTGGGTAAAAACAGATAAAAACAAATAAAACAGATAAAAACCAGCAATAAGAACCCACCCCTAAAAAGAGAGGGGTGCAGGAACTGAACAAACCATGGGGCAGGCATCCTCCCCTATATTAACCATCCAACGGAAGCCACCCCTCCACCTGCACCCCAAACTTGGCCCGCCAGCCAGGTTTTTAGTTCTTTCCTAAAGGGCAACAACTCCGTCCGGAGATGCAGTTCCACAGGCAGGAGGTTCCAAAGGGCAGGTGCAGACACAGAGAAGGCTCTCCTCCTTGTTAGAGGCGAGCCCCCCTGGCCGATGGCATTATTAGAGAGCCCCGACCCAGCCACCTGTCACCGTCTTGGAGGCTTTTACCAGCCAGGCGGGACAGGGATCCAATGGACAATTAGTGGCACGGACCGCCGCAAGGAGCCTGTCCACTTCATCTGAGTGTAATTGCTATTGCTAGTATGTATACCCTATGTATCCTCTAACACTGGATATAGCAGTGGACTGCACAGGAGGGAACATTTGTGAAGATCATGTCCTCCCCCTTTTGTCAACACAGAAGCTCTGCTGATGCAAGAAGAGGCCCTTCCAATTACAGCTTCTACTAGAGCCAAACTATTTTCCCCATGGTTCAGCAACTCAAGAGACTTACGTACTTTCCATCTCATGCAACTAATGTAAAGGTGAACACTCATCTCAGTTTCTTCACTGAGATAAAAAAATGCAAGCAAAATATGGTATATTTTTAAAATATGCAACTGAATTACTGTGAAAGCTATACTGGGCTTCTTTAACCACTTTTCCCAAATCAGCTCAATGTTCTTCAAGATCTCATGATGTATAGTGCAAACTGAGGAGGCAGTGTAACTTTTAAATTGTAAATTATATTTTGGATTGTCTTGGGCTTTTGTAAGAATTTCGTTATTTTTTTAAAAAAAGAAGCATAGCTTTATAGAACATTTTATATTACCTCAGATGATTAATATTTCTCACTACTCCAATTGCATTCTCAAAGTTAGACTTCTCAGGATCAAGTGAGATGAGAAGCCATCCATGCATTTATTTATGATGTGCATGACTTTTTTTTTAAAAAAATGGTCATATGTTCCTCATCTTGTTTGTTCACTTATATAACCAATTTAATATAAAGCTCTATAATAAACATCAATTACTTGTGGGGGGGATAAGAATAAAATGCTACCACCACTGCTGCTGCTGCTTATTTCTCCTATTTCTTATTGTTGGCATGTGGGGGGAAACCAAAAAGTCAAGTCCTGCAAGTTATACTTCATAATAACAGCAATAACAATAGCAGCAACTGAATCTTTGGCTTAAATTTGGCCATTGCTAGGCTAAAAATGAAGGTTTTCTATGTATAATCAAAGACCAAGTTATTTGCACCAGATACTTTGAAAGATTGTTATAGAGCAAGATGCAAGTAATAAATGTGTGATCTGTCATGATTCTGTCTAAAGCAGGGATTCCCAACCTATGGCCTGCAGGCCAAATCCAGCCCATGATACCATTCCATCCAGCCCATTGCCATCTCCTCTGGAAGTGGAAGCAGGTACATTTACAACAGCCATAAATGTGTCTGCTTCCACTTCAGAGTGCATGGTCGAGCCTGCTCAGCTGTGCAGGGACATGGTCAGGCCTGTGACGTAAAAAGGTTGGCCACCCCTGGTCTAAAGAAACAGTTCATAATGAAATAAATAGATGCCCTATGCTAGTATCACTGGATTATAGGCACAGAGGCACAAATAAGTTGTGAAGATCATTTTTTTATCACTTGACTAAATTTTATAGATTACTTACAATTTTCATTCATATTATAAATTCCAGCCACCTCCAGTTTTACAAAACAAAACTGTAATACTATACTGGGACAAACAAGTTATCACAGATGGAACAATAGATTTTAATCAGGCTGATATTATACTTCTGGGTAAGAAAAAGGAAAAGCATATCTTACAGAATTTGGGAGTTAAATAAACAAGCAACCTCAAAAACACAGCAATTACAAAAAAAGAGGCAGATGCATATGTCTTTCCTGGGGGCCACTCAGACCAAGTGTGGGCAAGGACAGGCAGGACCCCTCCTTCACTCACAGCAGGCCAGTAAGCAGGGAAGCAGCGGCGGCAACAGCAACATGGGGGAAGTGTTGGTGGGCCAGACTGGTGGTGGGGAGAGGTATTGGCGGAGGCAACATGGGGGGTAGTATTGGCAGCAGCAGTGGTGGTGGGTGGTAGTGTTGGCAGCGGCAGCAGTGGCGGCATGATGATGAGTGTTTGCGGGCTGGACTGGTGTTCCCCAGGCCATGGAGGTGAAAAAGGCCATGCCAGATGGACTGGCTGTGAAGACGCACATTGTCCATATCCTCAAGGCTGCAGCAGTCTATTGCAGTCCCGGTGTTAAATCCTGCATGTCTCATTCCATATGTGCTGCAGGAGATAGCTCCAAGATCATAGTGTGTGGGTCACCTCATGGCAAGCTGGGATCCACCTTAAACAAATTCATGCCAATGACATTTTTCCTGCTTTAGGAAAAAATGCATTCTCAGATACGAGCTGCAGCTGCCACCAAATTGTTGTCCAGTTATATGAATGGTGATTCAGACATTTCCTATTCTAAATTTCTATCATTCTTTTTTGAGAAATGTGTGCTGTTGGGTTTGCTTTATAATCATTGTCGAGTTGGGCAGCCATAGAACTATGAGAAATAAATAAAATAAAATAAATATTTCATGATTTCTCTATTTATGTAGGATGTCCATGTTTTACATTTAAGTTGTTCTAGCCAATTTGCAGCAGCCTGTTCTTGTTCTTCAACAGAAAGTGCTGGGCCCTGTGGCCTACTTGTCACCAGATGTCCAGGAGCTATTGTGTCTGATACAGTTATGGTTGACCCAGGTGATGACTAATCCAGTATGGATTTCTGTTTATTTATTTTCATTATAATTGTTGGTGAACACAATCAGTCTGGCTTCTCAGCTGAGACCTCAAAATCACCTCAAAATAAGAATACCTTGTAGATCTAAGACATCTGCAAAGAAGCCTATGTAAAATATGTGGATGATGTTGTAATAATGACTGGAATGATTATGAAGCAAACAAAGGATGTGAAAAATTGGAGTGTACCTGGACAAGATAAATTGCATGGATTTTGGTTTAAGCATGTAACAAGTCTGCATCAATGTATAGTAATGCAATTCAACCACCCACTTCAACATTCCACAACTGAAGACTAAATGACAAGAGGTCACACATTCCTGATAATAAAAGATCAAGAAAAGAGCAATGAACCCAGTAATTGCTGACCAATTACATGCCTTCCAATAATGTTTAGGTTACTCACAGGACTATTTGCAAGATCAAAATATAATTATTTAACTGAAAATTCCAACTGAACAGAAAAGGAACAAGTCAAGAGGCACAAATGATCAGCTACAAATTGACAAGATGGTAATAAAGAATTCAAAATGACAACAATTTGCAATTCTTAACATGCCTTGGATAGATTACAAAAAGGCATTTGACTCATTGCCACACAAGTGGATTAACACCTACCTAAAATATGTAGGGTCAGCAAAAAAAAAAAAAATCCTCAAAAAAAAACATGGAAAAATGGGATATGGCCCGAGATGAAATCAAGAAAGTTAATATTAATATTAATATTAAAAGAGGAATATTTCAGGGAGATTCTTTGTCCCCCTTACTGTTTAACATCTAATTAATTCCCTTGTCGATAATTCTAAATAAAACTGGACTGTATTTCAGAACAAGCAGGAAAAATCAATCATCTGTTTTACATGGGTGGTCTAAAATTATATGAAAAAACCTCACTGAGATAAAATCACTGTTAAATCACAGTGAATATTTAGCAAGATATTCAAATGAAATCTGGACTTGACAAAAGTGCAAATCTCTCTATCCCACATAACAAGATCCAAAAACTAGGTGGAATAGAGCAATGAAATTGCAACATTATAAAATCACTACCAAGTGATAACAACCTTTAATATCCTGCATTGAAAAGTTAAATATTTGACACAGAAAACTATGGGAAATTTTAAAATAAATATAAATAGAGGAAACACAATCAAAGCCATAAACATATGAGCAGTTCCAATAATCATGTACCCAGCTGGAATAATAGCCTGGACCAAAAGTGATTTAGAAACACTGAATTGAAAAACATGGAAACATGTATCATACACTACACCCAAAAAGTGATGTGGACAGGAAGCTGTGGATTACTTCAAATAGGACAGGTTGTAGAATGGGTGGGGGGAGGGATTAGCCTATATGAAGAAGAGACGCCGACACCACTGCCGCTGCTGCTGCCCAGGACCCATTGCCTCTCCCCAAGCCCATGCCATTGGCTCAAGGAAGGGAGGCAGGTGTGACCAGTGCCTCCACTCCGCCCCTCTCGAGCCCTGCCTGCTCGAGGGGCTAGAAGGTTTTTTGGGACTGTATATTATTGTGTATTTTATATTCTGTATGTAAACCCCTTGGGTTACCTTGGGGTATGTATATGTTGTTAGCCGCTCTGAGTCAGCCTGTGCTGAATAGGGCGGGGTATAAATTGAATAAACTAAACTATATGATTATATCAATAGAAGCAGAGAAAAATGACTTAAGGTGGAAAACGTTTGAAAACAACAGAAACAAAAACAGTGTTTAAGAAATAACTATTATCAACCAGAAAACACAAACGTGCATAAGGTACAAAAATTGATGTGAAAAATAAGCAAAATCAATTTATCCTCCACCCATACTGCAACCAGAACTGTGTCAAAGTCTTTGACTACCAATCTAAAACAATTACTAATAGCTGCTAACTTACTTCTTCAAATCGAAAATTCAGAGATTTTGTGAACATGTCACCTCCTCTTAAATTTTGAAAATGTGATGTTTTAATTTTACCCATGATCCTTGGGTCCACTCCTTGCACCAGCAATGCTGAGAAACAAAAAGTGTTGTTATTATTGTTGTTGTTCAAACACACAGTCAAACACTATTGTAAAAACATTAACTAATATTATATAACACTAGCATATTGGTGCCCGGCCTTGCCGGGCAGTTTCTTGGGTGGTTTTTTTTTTATATATAAGGGTGGTTTAGGTGGTGGTGTTTTGAATTTGTTGTTTTTGACTTCCTTTGAATTTGTTTATTTATTGTATTGTTTATTTTGTTTTAATTATGTTTGACTGATTTTACTCTTGTGGCCTTCTGGTGGGGCTGTGCTTAAGAGCACTGTGATTAGTGTTTTCTTTAATTGTTTTTGATTGTTTTTACTCTTACGGCCTGAAGGTGATGCTGTGGTAAGAGTTTTTGGTTGGTGTTTTTTTATTCAGTTCATTTCAGTCGGCATGGAGGGAAGACATCTCCATAAGTGCTCCCGGTTTGTTGTTGTTGTGGGTGGGAGGGTTTTATGTTTGTTTGTTTGTGGGGGGGGGTGGGGGGTGGAGGGATGGGTTAGGAGGGTTTAACATGGCCTTGCCTTGCCTGCCAGGCCGCGTTAAATCCTTGCGTTGGGGTGGGGGTTTATTTATTTATTTGTGCTTTATTTTTTACAGAGGGGCCGGCCAGTGCCTTGCCATAGCCTGGGTTGGGGGGGGGTAAGAGGGGGTAACCCTCTCCCCTCCAAGCTATGGGCCGGCTTGTGCTAGGCTCCGAGGCTGTGGGGGAAAACATCATTTTCCCCCACTACCTCGCCAAAGCTTGGGTCGGGAGGGGAAGAGAGGGGTATCATCTTTTCCCACCCCCCCATGCTAAGTGCCTTTGCTTCCCAAAGAGAAGGACTCACTTCTCTCTGGGTTGGCTGGGGATGAAAGTTCTGTTCCCAGCGAACCCAGAGAGAAGCAAAGCCTCTCCATGTTGTGGATTCCTTCTCTCTGGGAGGCAAAGGTGCCTATGCCTCCCGAAGAGAAGGACTCGCTTCTCTCTGGGTTGGCTGGGAATGGAAGGGAGAAGCACCAGCCTGCCCTTCGTCCCTGTGGGCATCGAGGCCACGGCGCCCACAGAGACAAAGGGGAGGCCGGTGCTTTTCCCTACATAGAAGGCCACACCGGGAGGGATATATTTTTAAAGACCCAGCCAGAGCCAGGAGGTAAGCGCGGTTGGTGGGGGTTAGGAAGGGGGGCTAGGTGGTGGGGCTGGGTTGGTGGTGTGGTTACTGGGGCCGTGCCTCCCCCCACTCCCTAACCCCTGTCGACCCACTTACCTCCTGGGTCCGGCTGGGTATTTCAAAGTCTTTCCCTCCTGGCGGTTTGTTTTTTCATTTTTTGAAGTTGGTGCACTGTGCTTTCCCAGCCTCCTCTGTGCTCATGTCCTGCACAGTGCAGAGGACTCTGGGACTCGTAGTTTTATTTTTTGTCAAATTTGTGGGGCGGCTGCCCCACTGGCAACCACCGGACCCCCACAGTGTTGGGAAGGCAGGGGTTAAGTTGAGTGCAGAGGGCTCAGTTGGGGATGGTTGTAATTGTAATTTTTATTTATATGCCGCTTTACTTGTCAGAGACAACTCAAAGCGGTTTACAACCGAAAACAAAGCAAATATACAATATACAATATAATACAAGCAAAACAATATCAACAAAGCAATACATAAATGCATCATATATTAAACAATAATGGAGAAACAGAGCAATACAAAATACAAAATAATAAACACAATCCAATACAGGTATAAACAGCACAGCAGCTCATACAATAGATATAATATTACTATCCCCCACCATAGCCGGGTGCGGAGCCTTTGAACAAACCCAATGGTTAAGGCCACTTTTTATAAGTATAGATATACAAGTTTTAGTCAACATTCTAAATATCAGTTAAATAGAAACGTAATATATAAACTGTTCCCAATATCACTGTCTTCTGCAGCTCTCTTAGCACATTGGTACCTTGCTTAAAGAACATAATGCATTCCATGGGAATGGAAGTGCTCTTTAAGCGAGTTTCTCTTTAAGTGAAACACTTAGAAAAAAGTGTCGCTGCTGCCATTGTAATTGTGAATCCCGATTTAGTTGTTAAGTGGGTTTTTGGTTGTTTTTAGTTGTTAAGCGAGGGTGACCATTCAGAGAAAATTCTGCTCTGCTGTTCCTTATTGTTTTCTCACAAACCTGTTGTGAGTAACTGATTTAAACCTTACCAGCTGCTGAATCATTAAGAATCACAATATTTTGGTTTAAGAGTGACTTGACTTTGCACTACAAGCAGTGCCCATATATTTCCAAAGATTATATATCACTTCTGAAATCTGTGATGTGCATGACATTAAACTAGAATGTCAGCAAGTCTTGAGAGGGCATATAGCCCATTCATTGAGGCTCTTGGAGGTGGCTTCTAGTTACAGAGCCCACATGTTGTCGACAGTGGCAAATCTCAATCTCCTCCCCTAAACACTTCTTTTTGAACCCCTTTAGGGGGTTCTACTATTTTGGTGCACTCATTTTCAGCCCATTCACATTGATTGTGGTCTCTGTCAATGGACTAAAAGTGAGCCCTGCAGCTGTCAAAAGGCTGCTTCTTAACTGTTAGATCAGTACAACCATGGAACTAAATACCTTGGGAGGTAGGTGGTGAGTGCTCCAACACTGGAGGCATTCAAGAGAAAGTTGGATGACCATCTGTCAGATCTGCTTTGAGTTGGATTCCTTCATTGAGCGGAGGGTTGGACTGGATGGCCTCATAGGCCCATTCCAACTCAGTTATTCTGTGATTCTACAATTCTATGATTCCTGTGTAAATAGCATATCAGGAAGTGATTTTTTTTTACTTCAAGAAACTGATTCATTGCTTTAATCATTCCTAAAAGAAAAAGTATCACTTTGCCCGTGTGCCTATTGCCAAAGGAAAATTTCACTCCCTGGCAATCTCTAACAGAAACACAGTAAAAATAATAGTTTTTAATAAATAAATAAATAAACAGATTCATAGCTTTAGCAATGATTTCCAAAACATTAAAAAATATTTCATGTCCCCTGACTGTTTATGGACAATCAGGGGTAGTGTTCAATTATTAAAAGCCTGGGTTCCCTTTCAGACAGGAGAAGTACACCAAATGGCACATCACTCCTCCTCTTGGATGGATACCAATGCTTTTCCAGACACTGAAGCTGATCAGTCTGGTCATGTACTAACAGTGCAATCTTAACAACTGCTTGCTCAAAGGCATAAAAAACTTATCTGTGAGGATGTCACCTTGTGGCTGACCTGTACTCAAGTTTCATTGGGATTCAGTGTCAAGCAAGAGTGCAAATGATTGCATCCAAAAAATTCCAGTCCTGGTATTACCAACTCAGAAGTGAGTCTTCTTGCATTCAGGTGTCTTGTGAGTAATTGATTGTAGCTTGTGAGACTTTTTCAGCATAGGTATATCTTTTCAGGGGATAAATTTTCTTTACCATATGTCTCCTTTCTTCTCCCTTGCTGCATATTTATCCCTTTCTACCCTGTGATTGTCATTCTTATGTACACGCTTAGCATATGTATATTCATCTTGTTGGGGAGAAGGGGGTAAGTAGCACACTTACTTTTCTGTCAGTTGCCATTCATTTTACCTTGTTTTGCTTTTTCCAGTATGTTATTTCTCCTTGTATTGTGAACTGTGTCATCCCTGCCAAGTGGTTTCTTTGGTAGCGTGTCGATGCAGTAGACTTTGCTAAGAAACAAAAAAGAAAGTGTTAGCTATTGCTCTCACCAAGATTATATTCTCTCCTAATAGAAGCTGTTGATAGATCCTGTAGGGCTACAACACTTGTGGTGTTGACTTGTAGAATGAAATCCTCTGTGCACAAAATATTTTGGCAAAAAGTAATTATTGGAAATAGTGACACTAGTAAATTAGTTAACTGCATTTCAGCATGAAGCTTGAGTTACCCCTGCCCATTCTTGTTTAAGACTCATCGAAAATCAGCAGCTCAGTTTAATGATGTCACAACATTTTCCAGGCACTGTGCACTATGAAGGAGAATGTGAAAATGCTCCTACTGAATACAATTTCTCCCCTTCCCTCGCTCAGCACAGAGAAGCAAAGCCCATCTATCTTACTTGCAATGAAACTGTTATCTTTCGAACATCCCTTTATTATTACTACGGGTCATTCTTAAATGCTTGCCTTCATTTTTAGACTATGCTCTTGCCACCCAGTTTTGATTTGTAATTCTCAGATTGTCAATCAACCTTTTTTCTAAATATCGTCCCCAAACTTGGTAAACTTTCTGTTCTCACAGTTGTATAATTTGGATATAACTCCGATACATCCAGCTAGAATGAACCAAGGTGAGTTTCTATGAGATCCAGATATCCTACATTTATTTTTTTAAAACAACAAAGACTCCTCCACTTCAAGCTCTACCCTTCCCCCTCCCAAAGTGTGAACTGAAGAGGACTGAGAGACAGATGGGGCTGGAATGATCAAGTTACCTGTTAGAGCGGCACATCTGCCAGGGCAGTCAATCACTTGGATGTCTATGACAGGTCAATGGAGCCTGAGTAGAAAAAGCTAATGCAGGGAGAAAGATGGTTGAGGAAGGCTTGCCCTCTTCCTTGTCTCTTGGGTTTGACTGGTCTGAAAGCTGGACTTGAATTTGCTCTTGCTAAAAGTCTTTTGTCTATAGCACATAGACAGTGGGAGATGCCAATTATGATCTCTCTTTTTATTTCTTTCATCTTCCTTCCCTTTTTTTAATAAAAAGGGTGGGGGATAGTATAGAGAGCAAACATAATTGTGAAATGGATTCCATTAGTGTTCTTGAGCTGTCAGTCAGACATTTTCAAAACTATATTTGCTTTACAATTTCAGAGAGTCAGTGAGGGGGAGGGGAGAGGAAATTGAGTAAAATATATCTTTTAGAGTAAACTCTTCCCTAGCAAAATGAAATGTTAAACGTGAATCATCAGGATCCAAAAGGAAGATGAGAGTTTTGTCTCTCAAAACTAAACATGGAGTCCCTGCTCAACTGTGTGTGTGTGTGTGTGTGTGTGTGTGTAAGATTTATCATTCCATTAATTTGCATTAATGATGTTGTCAGTCTTCTGCTTTTTCCAGCATATTAATTTTCAGATCTTCACTTCTGTACGTGAAGGTTAATGGTTCTGTGAATAGTTTACATTGTGAGGTACTGAAGAGTAGGAAGGTTTTTTTCACAGCTACAATCATCTTCCAGATTTTACCAATGTTTTGCACAAATGTGTTACAATATGTATTGTGCTAATTTTTCTGCTATATTAGCATATTTCTACCACTATGAGGTTGTTTTGGAGGATCCATGGTGTCTCAAAATCATATGACTCCTCCTCAGCAATTAATTAATCAGATTTTAAAGTAAAAGATGCAAGATAACATCTCCCCTTTCTGTGAATTTTTTGCAAGCACAACATATTCACAGAAGACAATGTGATCCTTGTTTGTTTTTCTACTAAAGGATTTGCTTTAAAAACTATACAGTACTAGCAAGGGTTGCCCAGCGTTGCCGGGCTTTTCCCCCCGTGTTTTTTAATTAAAAATGTGCCAATTTTATTTTTGCAATAGTTTTACATTGTGTTGGAAGGTTAAATTGTGTTGTTGTTGTTTTAAAATTACTTAGTCTGTAATTTTAATTTTTTAAATGTTTATTTATGTTAAATTTGTTTGGCTTGGCTGTTATTAACTGTGATCTGCTTTTTTGGGTTTTTTTGAGGATTAATAAAAGACGAAAGTATGATATAATAACTCAGCACAGGATTTTTTAAACTTTCTATTGTATTTGATTGACATATATTTGTGATTTGTGTGAAAGTGTGTTTAGTGTATTTTTTTTTACTTTTTTTTGTTGGTGTGACCTTTTGTGTATAATTGTGATTTTGTGTTTTGTTTGGGGCTGTTGTGTGTTTTTGAATTGTTTGTACTATTGTGGCCAGCAGGTGGTGCTGGTAGGGGTTTTTGTATTTTGATTTTTGTTTCTCTCCTGGCCTCTGGGTGGAGCTTCTTCTGGTAAGTAGGGTCTTTCTGTATTCATTTCTTTTCCAGTCCTGGTGGAGGTAGCACCTGTTTCGGTACGTTTGCTTGTTTTCTTTCTTTTGTGTGTGTGTGTGGGCGGGGGGGGGGAGTTGGAATTTGTATTTTTTGTCTGCTTGTTTTGTTTTTGATTGTGTCTTTGTTTACTTCTTATTGTTTTTGGTATTTTTGTTTTTGTGTATTTTTGGCTGTGTTTGAGTGTTTTTAGTAATTTTTTTAAAATTATTTATTTGGTGGTGGGGAAGGTACGTGGTCATTGGGGGTTAGGAAGGGTGGGTTAGGTGGTGGGGAGGGGGGCATGGTCTTTGGGGGTTAGGAAGGGTGGGCTTGGTGGTGGGGAGGGGGGCATGGTCGTTGGGGGTTAGGAAGGGTGGGTTAGGTGGTGGGGAGGGGGGCATGGTCGTTGGGGGTTAGGAAGGGTGGGCTAGGTGGTAGGTAGGGGGGCTTTATTGTTTTATGGTGCTTTGTTTGTGTGGAGTTGTGAAAGTAGTTCGGGGTTTCCCCTTTAATATCAGTTGGTGGGGCTTGCGACCCCCCTCTCCGCTGGCTTTCCTAGGGTTTGGAGGTTTGTGGGGAGAAAAGGGGAATGTTTTCCAAACCCTTCTGGACTCAGAACACCAGGCACAGTGGATCGATTCCCTCCCCCCCTCCTTAAAACAACTCCGTTTTTTAAAGAGTAGAAAAGACGGAGTTTTTTTAAGGAGGAGGGTGGGAATCGATCCTCTCTCCCTGGTGTCCTGAGTCCAGAAGTGTTTGGGAAACATTTCCCTTTTCTCCCCACAAACCTCCCAACCCTAGAAAAGCCAGCGGAGAGGGGGGTCGCAGCCCCCACCCACTGATATTAAAGGGGAAACTCCAGGCGCCGTGGGTGAGGGAAAGAAAGTCAGCTGGTGTGTGTTTGGCTGTGACGCGGTGAGTTGTTTTGCTTTTTAATTTTTCGGGCGCCGTTTTCCACAGCGTTCTGCGTGCTCATGGCGCGCAGGACGCTGGGGATTGTAGTAATGGGTTTGTGCTTTCTGTGTGTGCTGCGTTTTTTTAAAATGGTTTTGTTTTGATTGGCTGCGGCGCGATTCCGAACGCTGCGCCGTGCGAGAGCCTCTCAGCCTGATTGGCTCTGGCGCGGCGCAGCGCAAGGAATGTTGGGAAGTGAAGTTCTTTCCCTTTCTTGCCGTTTGTGGGGCTGAGGCCCCCGTGCCGGATTTTTAAATCCTTCGTTGACCTGCGTAGGCAATTCGGCCGTGCGCACGAAGGGTGGGTGCGGGTCAGTAGGGCGACGCATAGCAACCTATAGCCAGTTCCAACGGTGAACACTTGGATTTATAGGTTAAGATACTGATCAACAAGCATATGCATATTGTGATACCCAGATTATTGATTGTTTTAATGACATTTCTCAATAAAAGTTTAGCAACTCTGCTTATAAGCTTGTATAGCTGCAAATTGAAAATGACTGCTGTGGAGAAAGCAATAACAGCAAAGAAAACACTACGACATGCTATTTTACACAGCGCAGAAGGGCAGTGTTGCTATTAGATATACAACAGAACCCTGTATAATGAATGTCCCCTACAGCGAAAAAAATTGCACAACGAAAAGAAACAAAAAACATGGTTCCCTGTACAATGAAATTTTTTGCTACGTGATACAGCATCACTATGGGGAAAATCGTTGTTGTGTATGGAGTTCCGTATCTTTAAGAATGTAACTGTGAATGATTACAATGTAACTCAATGTAGAACAGCTGATATAATACGCGGTTCAGCTGCCTCTAGAGGGTATAGAGAGGCAGCTGCAAGTGCTCGGATCACATGGTATAAAACAACCAACCATAGGTCTCCGTGGGAAAGATTCCCGCCACAGGTAACTCCTTGTAAGGTATACCGTATGTCTCAATGACGTCACGGATACCACAGCCAATGGTCAACTGTGTAGCTAAATTCAAATGTACTGCAAGCATATATAAGGAGCTGCGTCTCCGCCATTACCTCATGTTCAGATTGCATACCTTGCAATAAAGATGTGTTTGGCCCCCTGAATGCTGCCTACCACGTATCAATCTGTAGACATCAAAATTGTACAATGAAAATATCTATGGGGAAAATCGCATAGCGAATTTTTTTCATTGCACAATTTTTCCCATAGGTATTTCGTTAGTATAGGGGAAAAATTTGCAAAACAAATTGCATAGTGAAAAGCCTCATAGAATGAATTATTTTCATTATATGGGTTTCCACTGTATACCATTTTCCACTGCACTGAAATTCTTCTTTCCCAATGACCTAACTTTTACATAAGAACAGCCTTGTTGGAACAGGCCACAGCCCATCCAGTCCAGCATTCTGTCTCACACAGTGGCTCACAATTTGCTTCAGCGTATTCCCAAGCAGATGCCTTCACCTGTTTAGGATTCCCTGGAAATGGCATTGAGAGATATCCTGCCTATCTCTCCAACCTGGAGGTTGTCCTTAGGTATCCATACTTATAGCCATTGATACCTTTGTCCTCCATGAACTTGTCTTATCCTTTCTTAAAGCTGTCAATACTGACAGAGTCTACTAGTATTTCGCGCATAAACCTCTATAGTTGATTCAGAGTCTACTAGTATTTCGCGCATAAACCTCTATAGAGAACACAATAGGAATCAACTATAGAGGTTTATGCGCGAAATAGTCAATACTAGTAGACTCTGAGGAAGTCTCTCGAAATGTCTTTTTACCGGAAGGACATCCGAACTTGTTGAACATCGTACTCTCTTGCCCTGCGTGAGTCGCCTCGATACCAGCTTTAATTGTTTCATGGTCCAGTCCGAGCAGCAACATTGAACCTTCGAGGACTTTACACTCATTCGCTGTGGTACATCACCATCATGGTCTGGTGACTTTATTTACAAGCGCTGGTCACACGTGGACACTTATTACTGTTAATGAACATTTTTTGGCTCACACAGGAACTTTTGGGAGAGGGAGGGTATTTTTCCTTCTTTACGGGTACTCACGCTGCATAGTTTATGTGCCCTTGTATATATAGTGATATTGTCAGACCCCTCAGCTAGTAGTTTAGCGAACCAACAGAAGAGTTCTACATATAGTTGTTATTAAAATTAATGTCATTTTGTTAATTCTTCTGGGAGTGTTTTCTCGAAGTTTTCTCTCCACCTTGTTACACCCCAGCCGCCTTTCTACGCTTTTTCACTGCTGAGGCACACTGGGTTGACACCTTTATTGAGCTGTCCATCAGGACACCAAGGTCCCTTTCCTGGTTTGTTGCAGAGAGTTCAGACCCCATCAGTTTATAGATGTAATTGGGGTGTTTTGCCCCAATGTGCATTACTCTGCACTTACTAGTGTTGAAGCTCATTTGCTATTGTTTTGCCCACTCACCTAGTGTCAAGAGATCCCTCTGGAGCTCCTCACAATCTCTCACAGTTTTCACTACCCTGTATAATTTAGTGTCGTCAGCAAATTTGGCTACCTTGCTATTTACTCCTACTTCTAGATCATTTATGAAGAGGTTGAAAAGCAGGGGTTCTAGTACTGAACCTTGGGGGACCCCACTCTTTACTTCCCTTCATTTGGAGAAGTGTCCACTTAGTGCTACCCTCTGTTTTCTGTCCCTTAGCCAGTTGCTGATCCAGGACAAGACCTGTCCCTTTATTCCATGACTGGCAAGTTTATTCAAGAGCCTTGTCAAAAGCCTTCTGAAAGTCCAGATAAATAATGTCAACATGCTTGTTGACACTCTCAAAAAATTTCAACAGATTAGTGAGGCATGATTTGCCCTTGCAAAAGCCATGTTGGCTCTCCTTTAGCAGCGCCTTCTCTTCTATGTGTCTATTAATTCTATCTTTTAGAATTAATTAATAACTTTTAATCATTGCTTTTCTAGTGAAGCAATACAATCCTTTTTATTCTCAACCTCCCCTCAGCAAAATTGTCAGTGATCTTGGTACATTGGGCAACAG
Organism: Bradypodion ventrale; assembly: GCA_035047345.1. Lineage (NCBI taxonomy): Eukaryota > Metazoa > Chordata > Lepidosauria > Squamata > Chamaeleonidae > Bradypodion > Bradypodion ventrale. The sequence continues at coordinate 446,472,154 of JAWDJE010000001.1, read as the reverse complement.
ATGGCTTGAGATATCAGAACAGAAAATGAGTTAATTATTTGGGCCCAAAAGAGTAAAATGTTCAAATATACATAACATTCCATAACATAGCATAGAAGAAGACATGTGTGTGGAGGAGGAGGGAATCACATTTAATTTTAAACAACAGAGCAGCTCTTCATAACAAAATGTGCAATAACAATTGAACTCAATGACAACTACTGAAAATATTGAACAATGGGGACAGGCAAGGGAGCATTTTGTGCACTGAGAAATTGCTAATCTACCATTTTAAATTTGCAAAAAGTATAAGTAGGATTCTGTATTTTGTTCCCTTTTTTGCTGCTGCTTTTGTCAATGGGAGTTTTATGCTTATAATTTTTTTTTAAAAAGATGATAAAATAAAAGGGTGAAGTGTTTCGTGGGGCTTTCTAAATGAGGAAACAAATGAACAATGTTTGTGCAAATTAAATGACATGGCGCAAATAGCACAAAGAAGGCTGTAACACAATATGAATTGTTGCTGCTCTCAGACTCTGGCACTTCCTTCCATTTGAGGCCAAGCTGGGCCCTCTTTGTTGTCCTTCTGAAAGTAAGCAACGACCTTTCTCTTCAGGCAGGTTTTCCCCTCAGAGACAGGCTGCCTGACAGGGTGTTTTTTCAAAAAAAAAAATCTTCTTTCTTTATTTGTGCCAGATGCACCACCAGCATATAATAACATACAAAGCAAAAATTAACACATCTAGAAACAAAATTAAGTGGTACCTCACTTAAAGGGCATAATGCATTCCACAGGATTGCTCTTTAAGTGAAACACCATTGTAAGTGACCAATTGTGACTTCTGGTGGTGGTGGTGGGGGATTGTGATCCCTGATTTAGTTGTCAAGAGAGTTTTTGGTTGGTTTTAGTTGTTAAGCGAGGTGACCATTCAGAGAAAATTCTTCTCTTTAAGCAAGTTAGTCTCTAAGCGAGGCACTTTTTATGTGAGGTTTTAGTGTAGAATGAAAAAGGGCTAGATGACACTGCCCGATATCGGGCCACTTCAACAGTATTTCCGCTTGCCAACATAAGGTCCTCCTCAGTGCACGTTGAGGGGCATTGCAGGCGCACCCACCCAAATAAAGACTCAGACACCGGTATTGGATTAAAGGCATCGGGCCACTTTTATTGAATAATGCCCTAGTCCGAATTATCACTTTCAATTAGTGTATCATCCAATTGTAATTCTTTCAGGCAAGCAGGCCGCAGTAACACTGGTAAGGTTCCTCCCAAAATGCCAATGGAAATTGGCTACATGTATCTATTTGTATCAATTTGTTTGTTGACACAAACAAATTGTTGACCGGAGTCAATGTACTATCTACTGACCCCACCCTATGACGTGTATCCATTCAAATATCAAGGTGATGCAGGCTGTGAAGCTCCTGCCATCACCCCTTTCATGGTTCGCCCTTGACCGGCCAATCCTATTTCCCCTGTACCTATCTATGTGTTGGCCAGTCAATTGCGAACCTGCCGGATACCTCTGGGTCATAAATCTTTACCTTACCAGTGCTACCCGCCACACGGGGAGGCATCCATGATGACTCACCACCACCATCACCCCCCCGAGACTGTCAGCTCAGTCACCAGGCCTGCTTGCACATCCTCCAGGAAGAGGTTCATACCTCTAGCTGACAGGTGGACCCCATCTCCTGCATAGAGATCGAAATCCTGCAAGCTTATCCTCGTATGTCGAATGGCTGTCCCCAAGTCATTATCAACAAGGAACCGGGCAACAGCCCTGTTCACTGACTGCCGGGCACGGTACAAACCACGGAGGTCCATGCTTCCTCTATAACACTGTCTCGGCACGATGTCAGACCATAGCAGCCATGTGCACGGCCATAAATGATGTAAGAATGCCAGGTCGCAGCACACCGACATTTTTAAGGAAAGGTCAGTGATCTGTGTGAGATCATTGCTGCCGAGGTGCAGAATCAGGACATCAGGCGGTCCAGCATCCCTGATGGACATCAGGAATGGCAACAGTTCCTGCCATCTCATGCCGTGCATACCATACCATCGCATACGTGTGGATGCACGCAGCCCGAGATGGGGTCCCCCCTCTGTTGCTGCAGCATACTGCGCTGACCAATGCACGTAACTGTGGCCCACCAGCCATACTGCCACCGGTGTGCATGGACACACAGGGTCTGTAAAAGAAGGAGAAGGAATTAAGGACATAACTGGTACTCATACAGTGAGGGGATGTACATATAAGGAAAAATGTGTGGACCCCCACCTGCCCATCCGACATATATCAGCCTCAGAGTACCCAAACGCAGCCGCAGTTGATGCAGCGCCTATCCTGAAAGAATGGGTGCTGTAACAAGCCCCAGGGAGGCCGAAACTGTGAAGTGCCATACCGGTCACCTTCCAGAACTGAAATTTGGTAAGTGGAGACCCATCCTGGTTGCAGAAAATTGGGCCAGGGTGCGTGCCACGCACTGCCAAAAATGCATGTAGGGCACAAACCGGACAGATGTCAGCAATTGCACATCGTAGCAGTCTAATACCACTGCCTACTCCATGCTGATCGGCCTTTGAGGAGCAAATCCTCAACTGAGCCCACTCCTGGTTGAGACAGACATCGTCGAGTTCCAGTGCCCTACGAGACACGTCCCCTTTTGACAATGGGACCAGCTCGCTGATATGGAGAGCTCCAAAGAAAGCTACGGTGGTAGCTGCATGAAAAAGAGCCTCCTCATACCTATTGTAACACAATCTATGCCAACGTCGTGCAAGGTGGGTCAGAACACCTATTGAAACGGGGTGACGTGTGTCCGGGCGTCGGCCACGCTCACGTGTCCACCCTTCTAATACGTGGCGTATGCGGAAGTCATTCATGCAGTCAGTAAAACCCCGTGCCTTGGCCATAAATGCCAATGCGGAAAGCCTGGTGGCGATAGTGCGTGGGGCTAACCCCTGATCGTGAAGGTGATCCATATACTGTAAAATCTGGTCGACCGGTATCGGCCACACTTCAGGCAATTGCCTTTGCCCACAAAAGGTCCTAAATTGGAGGAATGCATGTAGATACGCCTTACGCATGCGAGGTGCCAAAGACATGCCGATCGCCCGGTTCACCTCTCCTAGCCAAATGTCCAAATCTCAGCCGGGAGTGGAGAGGGAAGTTCCTATGCATCTGGAGCCACGGTACAGAACCCGGAGATCTGCAGGCAGGAAAAAGCGTCGGCAATATCATTATTAATGCCTGGCACATGTCTGGCCCTGAATAGCACATTAAGGCGCAAGGATCTCAAAACAAATTGTCGAACTAAGGCCATGACTCTGGGGGATTTGTATGTCTGGGCGTTGACAATGTGCACCACTGCAGCATTGTCACACCAAAAGTGAACTACCGAATTAGCCCACCTATCCCCCCAGAGCATTAGGGCCCCCAAGAGGGGAAAAACTCCAGGAAAGTAAGATCGCGTAAGCGATCCGTGCCTTGCCATGTCTCAGGCCATTGACCATAGGTCCACCGTCCCTCAAAGTAAATCCCATAACCCAGGGAGCCGGAGGCATCCGACTGCACTTGGAAATGAGGGCTGACCATAAGCTCCAATCTCCAGAAAGAGATGCCATTAAAGTCCTGTAGGAATGTGAGCCAAACCGTAAGGTCTGCCCGTAAACCTCTGGTCAGCCATACCCTGTGGTGACGTTTTAAAAGGCCCGCCATGGCGTCACAAAGACGCCTGGCAAAGGCTCTGCCTGGTGTTACTACCCTACAGGCAAAGTTGAGGTGGCCGTGCAGCACCTGCAACTCTCGGAGAGACACCTTATGCTTGGCAAGCATTGCCAAAATCGCAGCCGAGATCCGAGACACCTTTTCCATGGGCAACCTGGATGTCTGGGCGATGGTGTCGATTTCAATACCTAAAAAAGGTGAGAGTGGTGGCTGGGCCCTCAGTCTTTTAAGGTGCTAGGGGGACACCAAGTTCCCGCATAAGCACCTGAAATGTGGCGAGGAGACAGGCACATGTGCCCGTGCCATATCCACCCCCGAACAAAAAGTCATCGAGATAGTGGGCTACAGACCGGGACCCTGACCTACAAACAAAAGCCCAGTGGAGGAAGGTGCTAAATCGTTCGAAGGCTGAACATAAAATAGAACAGCAAAAAGGTATGGCCTTGTCCACATAAAAATTGCCCCGAAAACAAAAACCTAACAGCTCAAAGTCCTCCGGGTGCACTGGCAACAATCGGAATGCCGATTTGATATCACACTTTGCCAGTAGCGCCCCGGGACCACACGAGCGTACCATCTGTAATTCCTGGTCAAAGGATGTATACCTGACAGAGCAAAGGTCATCAGGTATAGCGTCATTGACCAAAGAGCCCGCAGGGTAAGAAAGGTGGTGAATTAGACGAAATTCACCCGGGGACTTCTTAGGGACTAAAGCTAGAAGGGATACCTTCAAGTTAGGATATGGTGGGTCGAGAAATGGCCCCAACACCCTCTGTGCCTTGACCTCCTTGGCTATTTGCTCCACAGCAATATCCTCATTACCCCTGAGAGAGAGTAAGTTCGGGGCGTCCTGAGGCCCGCAAACACCTTTAAAGGGTATACGGAAGCCAAACTGAAATCCCTCAAGTAGGTATCTCGCATCATCCTGTCTAGGATAAGCGCACAGCCATCATTCCAGCACCAGGATATTAATTGGGGAGGGGGCCTTTTGAATGGGTAGCACCATCAGAGGGAGCTCTGACTGCCCCCTGCACACCCCTTCCTCTGCCTCGTGACCCACCAGCCCACGGGCACACGGAGGCGGCATGAGGGCTGGAATAAGAAGGGCACTTGTGCCTGAACCGACACTGGCGTTTGTTGCACACTCCGTAGGCGGAGAAACTCCAACACAGCAGGCGGGCTGGAACCTCCTGCCCCGCCAGCTGGCGGGGAGTCTGTGAAGTAGCAGCCTGCCGCACGGCATGACCAGAGTGGTACCGGTCACCAGGCGCTGGCCGCGTGGGGTCATATACAGCAGCCACAACTGCTGGCAGGACTCGTCCCACCTCATCTCAGGGTGAAGGGCCACCCTCATCCTAAACTCCTCATCATAGGCCAACCATGACGGGCCAGGGAAATCCACCACAGCCCGGTAAATATTGTCCAGGTACTGGACCATTGGAATGGCCAAATCAGGATGGGCCCTCAGGTATACTGCCATATAAATCAGATAGGCCGGCAACCAATTGGCCCAAGTGCGAGGTGGCTTACGATGACGGGACAACTCCTTGTCCCTGTCGTCCTGCCCCTCCCTCTCCTCCTTAGTGGGTTCACAGTTCAGGAGGGTGAAAATGTCCACATATTCCCCCCGCCAAATCTTCTCCCTCGTAGCCTGGGATAAATGGTCACCCAGGGGTAAGGAGTAACCAGCCGTCGGCAGGGCTGCCGTCGGCATGGATTGAATTGAGGGTGCGCGCAGTGGGCCCTGTAGAACCCCTGACACATTAGGCGTACCCATAGGGGCGGTCACCCCTGCAATAACCGGGGGATAATTGGGTAACCAGGAATTAACAGGACAGTGTGGATTAAACTGTCCTCCCACAGTAACTTGTCGTGGCCATGGCCACTGTACCCCCCCCCCCAACAGTATTAGGTAGTGTCACTGGTGTGCTGACTTGACCAGTATACTCACTCAGTGCACCCCCATGGGCCGCCCCCACAGGGGGTTCCGGCCCATGGTGGGCATCGGAGCTCGCAATGGGTATCGAGCTCTGCATGCCGCTGCGCCCCTGCCAAGCAGGACCGGTCCCCGGCGGAAAGCCCTGTTGCAATGGCCTGATGGGGAACTGCGAGGTGCCAGCTTGGGCTGGCCTGATGGCCTCGAGCAGCTCAACCCTGTTAGCGGCCCGCTGGACAGCCGTGGCCGATGTGTGGGCCGGAACTGCAGGGTTTGTAAGCCCACCATCCGAAGGTGGTGGAGCAATGCCCATTGATGCCTCCAGCACCGAAATGCGTGCGAGGAGAGCATCGACAGTCTCAGACCCACTGGGATAAGGTGGGCCGGATGGGCTGGGTGGCCCACCGGGCAATTGCTGAGGGATAAGCCCAAATGGCAATTTCTGGCCCAAATAGTGCCATGCCCAGAAATCCAGCCCGTGAGGGGCCGGAAGAATGGTGGGGCGTAAACCCGCACCGAGCACAAGTGGGCCGCCATGCCCCAAGCCAAGCAAAGGCGCAGCAGAGGGCCAGGTCTGTGCCACCCCCGCCCAAGTCCCCAGACTGGGCGGGTAGGCAGAAGCCTGTTCGCCCACATTGGTGGCAGTGGGTACTAAAACCCCACCACCCGCTTGTGGGGTTGCCGCCCGAGCCCTCCGGCCTGGTGGCAGCCCCCGAGAAGTTGAGGGGGTGGGCAGAGCCCTCCCCCTAGAATGCAGCCTAGGAGCCGGTGCCTTGCGCTTGGGTGCCATGGCCACCCAAGCGATCGCTTTTCGGGGGAGGAAAATTCCTCCAAGAAAGAACGGGGCGAAGCCGGGAAGGAAGCGGCGGAGCAAACTTCTCCGCTTCGTTGCTTCTAAAATGGCAGCGCAGCTGCCTCGTGGCCACCCCTTTTAAAGAGAGGTGGCCACGCTCCCTAACTAACCCGGATGTCTGCATCCGGGGGGGGGGGCTCAAAGAGCGCGGTGGCCATTTTGGCGTCGCGCTTGCATTGTGTGCATTGTATCATATGGGAGATAGTTTGTACTTCTCCGCATTCGCACAGGCTGTTATCTCCAGGGAAACCCCACTTTCTCAGATTATCTCTTGATCTTCCTACCTCGGCACGCAATCTATTTAAAGCTTTCCATACAGGCCATGGTTGTTCTTGGCCAGGCGGTAGAGAGTCATGTGGTTCTGTCCAGTTATCTGGTATCTCCTTTTTAAATGAGATTGTTTGTGTCTCACTGCTTTTGAATGTGTTACTTTTAAATATGTTGCTTTTAAATATGTTTTTAAAAGTGATTTTATTAACTCTTTTTAATACATGTGTTTAATTATTTTATATACATTTGTAATAATTTATTGCCTTAATTTTTAAACATATTTTTTAATTATTTAAATTGTCTTGGGTCCTTCAGGGGAAAGGTGGGATAACAATATTGTAAACAAATAAAATGATGATTCCCGCATTTGTGAAAAGATTTGAAATGTCAGAGGAATTGGTTGAGAAGAATTGTTTGTGTCTGCCAGCTGTCTTCTGCTTGCATGCAAATGGTTTGTTATCAAAGGGAGAGCACATTAGCTTTGCAAAAGACAGTTAGCACAATTTATGAAAATTTTGATGATTGGTGCTTCATATTTACTTTTTTCTGACACAGAGGAATCTCACAGCATTTGAAAATTCCTCACTGAAGAGACTCCTTAAGACAGGGGTGCCCAAATTTTTTGGGTTATGGTCCGGTCACATGGTTCAGGGGGCCAGTTACTATGGCCCGTGGGCCATATCTGGCCCCAACAGTAATTCATTTGGCCCATGAAGCCTTCATTGCTCCTGGAAGTGGAAGAAAAATGCACCCATAGGAAGAAACCTTAGGAGAAACGGAGTAGCCATAACAGTCAACAAAAGAGTGAGAAAAGTAGTAATCTATATCTATAAATCCAAATGTTAACTGTTGGTATTCAGCATACGCTTCCGCACCCGTCTACACTACCCCATACCGAGCCTCCTGAACTTGCCCGAACCCAGCCCGCAGAGTACTGCAGGGTTGCCGAAGCCGGCAGTGGGGCAAGAACCCCATGAACGAAACAAAGGGAAACAACTTCAATTCCCAATGTCCTCTGTGCCGGGCCATGCCTCAGCCAATCAGGCTGAGAGGCGCGAGCAAAAAGAACATTGGGAAATGCAGCGTGCCCAATTGAAATCGAGCCGCAGAAAAAAAAAAACACCACACGAACGCAAACAAAACAAACAAAACTACAAGTCCCAGTGTCCTACGCACCGTGAGCACTTCAGCCAATCAGGTTGAAGGGCGCGAGCACGCAGAATGCTGAAAAAGACGACGTGCGAAAAATAAAATAAAAACATGCCGGCCTCCTGCAACGGGAGTGCAAGTCTGCCGCAGGAGGATGCAGCGCCCCATGGCCTGGCAAAACAAAACCCCAAAAAAGCACATCAAGACACCAGCCGGCCTTCTTTCCCAGAGCAATGGGGAGAAGAGGGACTCCCTCTCCTTCATGCTACCTGGCCGAAGACACAGCGAGACCACTGCCGGCCTCAAGATCAGTTGAGCCGGAGTGGAAAAAAATACCACCAGCAGGCAGCAGTTCATCAGGGGAAGCACACTCCTTGGCGAATGACTGGCTGCTGCTTTTGTACTTACGACACCACTGTTTCAAGAACTAACACAAAACAGCAGTGGAGGTAATACAAAAGCAGCAGCCAGCAATCCACAAGGAAGAGCACCACCCCTTATGGATCACTGACTGCTGATCTCCGGTTAGGTAAGCCAGGAGAAAACGGAGACAGAGAGGAGAGAACCATCATCAGTCAGATAGCTCTTCTCTGCCTTCTTTTCCCCCAACCTACCTAACGAACCTTACTGGGGGAAGAGCGAGCATACTGCCTGTTCCTCCTTTTCCCCATTGCTGCATTGAAACCAAAATTCAAAGCAGCAATGGGGAAAAGAGGAACCGACAGGCAGCAAAAATACACAACAACAACAAAACAAAACATTTACCAAAAATGCCAAACACCAAAAATTAATAAAACAAAAATAAATAAATAATTTTTAAAATGCATTAATAAACAAAAAAGTAAACAACAAAATCCACAAACAAAAACATCCACAATACCAGAAAAGCACAGAAAAAATACCTAACTACAACACAAGAATACCTAACTCTAACAACACAACTACCACAAATTACACAAATAAACAACAACGAAATCACAAAAATTAAACAAACCAGAAATAAACAAACCAATTAAACAAATCTAAAACCCAACCAATCCACAAAAGAACAAACAGAAACACCTCCCAGCCCACCACCACAAAAACAAGACAAAACTCAGAAGAAAGAAAACCACAGAACTCACCAGCATGTCCTCCCTCCATGAGACCGGAACAGAAATGAAGAAACAAAGACTACTTACCAGAAGAAGCCCCACCTAGAGGCCAGGAGAGAAAAAACAAGTGAAACAAAAAAAGAATCCAACACTGTTACTAACAGCCACACCTGCAGGCCGGAAGATTAACAACAAGTAAAAAAGATTCAAAGCAGCCCTATTGCTAACAGCCCCACCTAGAGGCCACAAGAGTAAAAGCAACTAAAAAAAATAAGAATAAATCAAAAGTTTACGGAATTAAAAAATATGTTAAATATATAAATAATAAACATTTGTAGCATCCTCTGTTTATTTTTTTACTCAAAAAAACCCCCAAAATGTCTAAACACAGTTTATAACAGCCCAGCACCACCGGGCAACCTATGCTAGTGGGATATAATCTTATAAAAGACAGAATAATATCAGTTATAATCCAAGGCAAACCATTCAATATCACCATAATCCAAATATATGCACCAACCACTGCTGCAGATGAGGCCACAGTTGACCAGTTATACAAGGAATTACAGCACCTTATAGAACAGACACCAAGACATGATGTCCATATTATTATAGCAGATTGGAACGCCAAAGTAGGAAGTCAAAAAGTAAATGGAGTAACAGGCAACCTAATAGATTGAAAGCAAGAAATTGCAAATAGGGACCACTTCAGTGGAAAGATAACAGCACTGCTCCCTGCCACCATCGGGACCAACACAGTTTGACCGGCAGCCAGCTGGAGGGAGACGAGGAACACCTGAGGGCTGTCTCGACACCCTCAAAAGTCACTCCCTGCCACCATCAGGACCAGTGCGGTTTGACCGGCAGCCGGCCGGAGGGAGACGAGGAACACCTGAGGTCTGCCTCAATGCCCTCAAAAGTCACTCCCCATTGCCTCCAGGACCAGCATGGTTCAACCCGCAGCCAGCCGGAGGAAGTCTCACCTTTGCCTTTGCGGCTGAAGGCATGAACATCGCGGTGGGTCGCTCCCAGGCGCTCCCATACTGAACTACCTTCACCTCGCCCTGCTTCTGTGGCTTGAGGCAGGAACATCTGCGGTGGGGCACTCCCGAAGTGACTTTGAGAGTGCCACCACCACTGCTGCCGAAGCGGTCTGGCCTTCTTGGTTAGGGGCAGGTTGTGTGGGATGTCCAGGAGGAACTCAAAAAACTGCCGCTGCTGTCGCCCTGCTAGGGCCCCTTCCTCGGTCTGGCATTGGTCGCAGGGAGGTGGGAGCACTGGGCTACCAATGTCGTGGACTTAAAAACTGCCTCTTAGCCAGGGCCCCTTCCCCGGTCCGGCAGTGGCTGTGGGGAGGTTGGGAACATCTTGGACCCGCAGCATCGCCTTGCTGCCTCGCTCAGCCAATGTCGTTAAGGACGCTGAGTAGGGCTCCGTCGTGGACGTTGAGCCCGGCCCCGATTAGAGACATTGTGTCAGTGCTTCGCTAAGGTTCATTGAGGTCATTGAGCCTTGGTCTCTGACCCCTGGACCTATAGCAATGGCACTGCTGTAAGGGCTGCTGTATTGGGGTTTGTTGTATTTTGTATCTTGTATTTAATATTGTATTATATATCATCTATATCTATATCTATATCTATATCTATATCTATATCTATATCTATATCTATATCTATATCTATATCTATATCTATATCTATATAGAGATAGAGATAGAGATAGAGATAGAGATAGAGATAGAGATAGAGATAGAGATAGAGATAGAGATAGATATATTCTATGACTTGTAATTTCTAACTTGTATCCTGGGTGCTTTATGTATTGTTTAATTTTTTTATATACTGTACACTGTTAATTTTTTTGTGTGAATTTTGCCACTTTGGGTCTCCCTCGGGAGAGGAAAGCAGGGTATAAATTGACATATAATAATAATAATAATAATAATAATAATAATAATAATAATAATAATAATAATAATAATAATAATAATAATAATAATAATAATAATAATTATTATTATTATTATTATTATTATTATTATTATTATTATTATTATTATTATTATTATTATTATTATTATTATTATGTGTGCTCCAGTGTCTAATCATGCCTGCCACATGACCACAGAAACGTCTGCATAAGTAGACAGCGCTGGCTCTTGGCTTTGAAACAGAGATGAGCATTGAACCCTAGAGTCGTATACGATTGGCTTTTGAGCAAGGGAAACCTTTACCTTTACCTTTTGGTCTTGGAACACAGAATGAAGCAGGTCAAAGGCTAATAGAGTTCTGCCAAGAGAACGCACTGGTCATAGCAAACATTCTCTTCTGGCAATACAAGAGGAGACTTTACATATGGACATCCCCAGATGGCCAGCATCAAAACGAGATTGATTACATACTCTGCAGCCAAAGATGGAGAAGTTCCATTTTTTGTTGTTGTTCAGTTGCACAGTCGATTTTGACCCTTTGTGACCCCATGGACCATTGCCCACCAGACACCTCTGTCCTCCACCATCCTCCTCAACCCACCCAGCTCTGTGCTCATTGCGTCTACAATACCATCTAGTCATCTCATTTTTGGTCGCTCACTTCTTCTTTTGCCCTCCACCTTTCCCAGCATCAAGGCTTTCCCAAGTGAATCCTCTCTTCTCATTTGATGTCCAAAGTACTTTAGCATCATCTTTACTATTTGACCTTCTAAGGAGCAGTCAGGTTTGATTTCTTCTAAGAAATTTAATTTAATTAAAAAGTGAAATAAATTTGTGATGGGGACCTACACATTCCCTTTTAGGCCCAATCCTGTCAAGCAAGCAGGTTTTGGGATCATTTTAGAAAATGTTCTAGTACTACACTGTGAAAAACTGTCAGAATGTCAGCACAAACAAATAAGTCTAAAAGATTAACTGAGACAAATTGGCACAGACTAAAGCTGTACAGGAACAAGGTTCTGTCATGTACCTCTCCACTTACCCATTTTGATTGGATTTTATGACAATTAAGATATTCGTAGAGGCATTTTTGGCTGAAAAAGTGGGAAATGGTCTCCCGGTCTCCCAAGAGTAACATCTTTTAAATTCTGTGATGAAAACAGAAATATGGTCCATCTCACGAGAATGAGAATGTTTCATTCCCCTAAAGGAAGCAGTAATAAAAGGCATTATATTTTGACCTGCCAGTAAGATTCCTTGTAAAGACCTTCTTTTAGAAGACCACGGAATACACATAAATATGATGAAGGCTCCAAATGTAAAACGGTTCTCTTCTATGTTATGCCTATAACCTCATCTTCTAAATTGCATGAGAGTTCTGGATTCTGATATCAGCATGTGATATCTTACATTTACCTTACTTTTCTAGATGACATCAGCAGAAGTGGAGATATGGCGATGCTGAAAAATTCTGCAACTGGACAGTCCATAGGAAACTAGATATCTGTGCATACTATTGAAATATATATGATTTAGGCACAATGCAGTGTGCATATAGGACTTAGATGTGAGTAGACATTAATAGAATTGAACTGTTGAGCTGATAAATCTTATTCTTTTCAGAAGAATATGATAGCACATGTGTTTCAATGGATAATATCTGTTCTGTGTCTCCAAAGAGACAAATGGGCTGTAGCGGAATTTTGACTAAAAATTATATAGGTGGCACTATTCCTTTGCCTAATGTATTTTAGTTAAATAATACTATCAACATTTTTAACTTACTCATGAAAGGCATGTTGGATTGTAATGGTTGAAGCAGCAGTGATGGCATCTTCTGCATTTTTAAAAAACAAAATAATATTTTACATTTTTTTTAAAAAAATTGTGATTTGTCATAAGAACCAGAACAATCACATCTGAGTTTTGTTGAATTTGGCATGATTTTGCTCAAATATATCCAAACTCATTAGGATAGAAATAGAACCCAATATATTGTAGTGGCTTATTTCCAAAGGCAAAACAGACATATTTCTCTGTCCCTGGACATTCTGATTATTAAATTATTTATCTCCTTGTTTTCTTCAAGAAAACTTAAGTTAGCATGCAATGGTTGCAAACCCTAGAGGGATCTTAATGTAACTAAATATCTTTTTGCATTATGACCTAACACAGTGGTGGCGAACCTATGGCACATGTGCCAGAGATGTAACTCAGAGCCATTTCGGTGGGCACTCGTGCAGTCACCCCAGCACAGAGTTTGCCCTGCCCCCTGCCTAGCAGCCCAACGGGAACGCCCCCTACCTCTTGAGTATATACCAGTGGTTCCCAATGTGGGGCCTATGCCCCACAGGGGGACTTTAATTCCCAGAAGCCTAAGTCAGTAAATTGGTTGATACTTTGGGGAATTGACTTAGGCTTCTGGGAAATGAAGTCCAAAAACCAGAGTTTGGGAAAGCACTGATATATACCAGGGTTGTTTGTTTTTAAGTCCTTTCTCTTGTCTCATTTTCGGCTTAGAAACATTATGTGTTCTGTAGAACTCGGATTTTCCAACCACTTTTGTTGGAATGAAATTTTTTTGAAGGTGCATCCTTCAGGTGAGAAATCTATTAGGGCTGAAAATATGAAAAACATTCTACTACTTTCCTATCAATTCTTGGTCAGGGGATGAACACAAGTGTATTGCTGAATCACTGACACCTATCTTTGCAACATATAGTTGCAATCAACATATCTCACAACCTAACAGATAACCTAACAAGGTTGCCGCTACAAGGGTATGCTTGGGGTCTAATATTAATGCAGTCATTCTTTCTCTACCTCTGTTTATTCTCACCAGGCATTTCTGAAGGATAATGTCATGAAGAAGAAGTCATGTGTGCCATATTGAGCTAATATAGGTTATTGAAATAACAAACAAACATACAAACAATTTGCTAAGATTTAAATATTTTAATTAAAATATGATATAATATTTCTTTCCAACCTTTTTCCACAACTCTTTTTAGGCAGAATATTTTACTGCTGAATGTGCAATATAGATGCAAAGTTCTATGTAATTCTTCAGTTCCGTCTGTGTCCTTGTACACTAAAAGATGTGTTGTGAAAAACACACCACTCTCAAATATAAATACCGTATTAAGTCACCAATGCAAAGATATGGTGCTGAAGCACCAGATGAAATTGGTTTATCTGATATAGCTTGCCATGTTTCCAAAGCTTTGTTCCACTGCTTAGGTAACAATGAGAGCAAACCACATTTAGTAAATGTTGTGTATTGATTGAAATTTGTCTACCATTTTATGTTCTCAGTAAAGCGAGATTGGGGTTTGCACCATTTTACTTTGAGAAGCACAATTGAGAACAAGTCCTTGATCACCCCACTCTCCTTCAATCAATCCTGTTAAAGCCCACCAAAATGTATCTTTCCGCACCTGTATATAAGTCGCTATGGCACAGTTAAAATTGTGTTCTTATCCCTGTAATAAAGTTATGTGTTTGGCCCGTATTGCTGGCTGCTGCTCATTATTTCTGGAACACTAAATTGGCGGTGAAGGTGGGATGGCATCCCACAAAAATTCTGTTGGTCCTTTCGTCATTACAGCACTGGAGAAATGGCTCTTCTACGAAAAACAATTCAAACATGCCATGGCTGCTGACAGTATCGTAGAGGAAGATCTGAAGAGATCATGTTTCCTTGCAAGATGTGGTTTGGATACCCTCGAGTTGGCCATTCACCTGCTATTTCCATGGGATATCGACGATGTTCACCTCACCGATATCCTGATGGCCCTTCAAAATCACTTCCAACCAAGGCTCTCAATTTTCCCTGCCTGGGTCGTTTTTCACCGCCATGACCAATGCCCCCAGAGAGTCTGAGGCCAACTATGCCACTGCTATGCAACTTGCAGTGGCCCCTTGCCAGTGGCTGAACATCAAGGATGCCCTCTGAGACCACCTGCTAGCCGGACTTTGGGATGAAGAGGCTCAATGCAGGCTGATGACCCATGACACACTGACCTTCAAGCCTATATTGAAGGAGGCGTTGGCATCCGAGGTGACCAAGTCGGGGGTAAAATCCTTCAAGCAGTGGTCTGTTGCCACTGGGGCTCTGGGGTCTGCAGTACAGGCCCACCACTGTTCGTCGTTATCGTCCTTCTCCTTGTCAGCATCGCCACCATCTTCATCCACATCCGGGTCCAGCGATGAGGATGGAGGGGTCAGAAACGTCCAGAAAAAGAAGGAAAAGTACACTCTGTGGGTCCTGAAGAAATGCAACGGCTTTGGCACCAGGCACGACTGGTGAAAGTGTCCATTCCAGAATGTGGACTGCCACCATTGCGGCAAGTGAGGGCACATTGCCAAAGTGTGCCACCAGCAGAGCAGGCAAGCCCCAGCATCGGTCGAGCGGCCGAGAAGACCAAGAGCGGACAACTTCAAGATCTCATTGGGCAATCCAGGCAGCAGGTATCCAACATGTCCGGCTGTTTCTTCATGGAGCTGCAGCTGCAGGGCATCCCAATGCATATGGAGGTGGACTCGGGTACGTCTTATTCCATCTTGCCCCCAAAAAACTTCCAAAAAATTCCCGCGCATCATGCCCTAAGTTGCGGGTGTTGAATACATCCCTTCGAGATGTTCAAGGGTGCCACATTCCAACTTTGGGGGTGGGAATTTCTCTGTACGTTTCAAGAACATTCGCACCAAATTGCCCCTTGTGGTGGTGAAACAAGGAACTAACTGTTTGCTAGGGGTCCAGTGGTTCGAACCATTGGGAATAAGACTATCCAGAATAAATGCTGTGAGTTCTGATCCGGTGCTGGTCATTTGCAATGCACATCTGGAGGTTTTCAAAAAAGGACTTGGAACTTATGTGGGCCCCCTGGTTTCATTTGAACTTGACCTGGATATAAGGCCTATCCACCTTAAACCTCAGAAGGCTTTTGACAAGGTCCCACACCAAAGGCTCTTGAATAAACTTACCAGTCATGGAATAAAGGGACAGGTCTTGTCCTGGATCAGCAACTGGCTAAGGGACAGGAAACAGAGGGTAGCACTAAATGGACACTTCTCCAAGTGGAGGGAAGTAAAGAGTGGGGTCCCCCAAGGTTCAGTACTGGGACCCCTGCTTTTCAACCTCTTCATAAATGATCTAGAGGTAGGAGTAAAAAGCAAGGTAGCCAAATTTGCTGACGACACTAAATTATACAGGGTAGTGAAAACTGTGAGAGATTGTGAGGAGCTCCAGAGGGATCTCTCGACACTGGGGGAGTGGGCAAAACAGTGGCAAATGAGTTTCAACATTAGTAAGTGCAGAGTGATGCATGTTGGGGCAAAGAACCCCAATTACATTTATAAACTGATGGGGTCTGAACTCTCTGCGACAAACCAGGAAAGGGACCTCGGTGTCCTGGTGGACAACTCAATGAAGGTGTCAACCCAGTGTGCCTCAGCAGTGAAAAAAGCAAACTCAATGCTAGGGATCATTAGGAAGGGTATAGAAAATAAGTCAGCAAGTGTCATTTTGCCTCTTTATAAATCTATGGTGAGGCCCCATCTGGAATACTGTGTACAGTTCTGGTCGCCATACCTCCAGAAGGATATTATGGAGCTGGAAAAAGTGCAGAGGAGGGCAACCAGAATGATTAGGGGACTGGAACACCTTCCTTACCATCTGAGGCTGCAACGGTTGGGCCTCTTCACTCTTGAACGACGACGTCTAAGAGGTGACCTGATTGAAGTTTATAAAATCATGCACGGTGTGGACAAAGTAGAGAAGGAAAAACTGTTTTCCCTATCGCATAACACTAGAACTAGGGGACACTCCATGAAACTTTTGGGTACTAGTTCTCAAACAAATAAGAGAAAGTACTTTTTCACCCAGAGGATTACTGGTCTATGGAACTCCCTGCCAGAAGAAGTGGTGACAGCTGTCAGTCTTGACAGCTTTAAGAAAGGATTAGACAAGTTCATGGAGGACAAGGGTATCAATGGCTATAATTATGGATACTTAAGGACAACCTCCGGGTTGGAGAGATAGGCAGGATTTCTCTCAATATCATTTCCAGGGAATCCTAAGCAGGCATCTGCTTGGGAATACCCTGAAGGAAATGGTGAGCCACTGTGTGAGACAGAATGCTGGACTGGATGGGCTGTGGCCTGTTCCAGCAAGGCTGTTCTTATGTTCTTAACCTCGCGGCGTTCCCTTTGCTCTTAAGGACAAGATAGAAGCAGAAATTGATAAGCTTGTAGGTCAAGGTATTCTGGTTCCTGTTGATTCTGCCAAATGGGAAACTCCTATTGTAACTTCCATTAAGTCTAATGGGGAGGTGTTGTGGGAGGAAATCCTGGCACCATGAAATGCCCAGACAGAGATACGGCCCAACCGACTGCCTGGGGAAAGTTCTTTCGAACCACCCCAACCAGTATCTTTTATTGTCAAAATTCAACAGCAGATAAGAATACAGGAACAATAGTGCATTCAGTAGAAAGGGAGCAAAATGGGTTGCATAGTGAACAATAAAGAGTATTCAGCCATAGGTTACATTCGGCATACATTGTTTCTAACATTAGGATACTGTGTGAGAATCATGCAAGCTACAGTATGTGATCCTGATTGTTTAGAGCAGCTAAGATAGCATACTAGCCTCATGAAGCCTGCGTGATCAGTCCCTCTATAGTAGAAGCTTAGACCTTGATTACACATGTACTGACATTCTTTCAGGGAAAAATTGAAACATAGTAAAGGAATGCAGAACATCTCTCGGGGGAAACTCAAAAGCCAAACAGGAGTGTTTGCACTCTCATGAACTTGGCTTATGGTTCATCCCTATCAGATTCCCACATGCCCCCACCATCCTCCAACAGGGAGGTTAGGATCTGTGCAGACTACAAGTGCACAATCAACAAAGCTATTCAGCCCAATGCATATCCAGTCTCTGTTGTCAGCCACCTGCTGACTACCTTACACGGGGGAAAGTGTTTTGCTAAATTAGATTTAGCCCAAGCATATCAGCAGCTAACGGTAACGCCTGCTGCAGCAGTTATGAAAACAATTTTCACTCATAGAGGGGCTTTCAAAGTCACCCATTTGCAGTTCAGGGTCAATGCAGCCCCCGGTATATTCCAAATGCTCATAGAGCATTTACTTAAAGGCCTCCCTGGGATCCTCCCCTATTTCGACGATGTTTTAATCACTGTTGGGGGATGAATTCGAACTGGCAGAAAGGTTGGACCGGGTTTTGCAGAGGTTCAAACAGGCAGAGCTCTGGTTATGTAAGGCAGAAGTAATATGGGACCAGTCTCCTACAGGGTAAAATTGGGAAACAGCCTTCTTTGGCGATGACACGCTGATCAAATCAGACATAGGTTAACAGACCAATCACTGGTAGAACAGGAGAACAGTTTTGAGTTTGGGGTGCCTGGAGCTGATGAGGCTCGCCATGATTCCACATTAGGTTCCTCCCCCACCCATTTATCCCAAGGGGGAGATGAAGAAGGCTCAGTTTGTAATCCCCAGCTTCCTAATTCGAAGCGTCCAAAGGAGACCCAGGAACCTGGTAATTCATCCATTGTTTTACAGAATCGGGGGGAGTTTTTTTAGTGTTCCCCTACTCATCCATGCAAAAAACGGGGTCATGATTTCTCCCATGGGGCCCCCCATGCTGCAGTGTTTGAGTCTACCCCTATTCACACCCAAAATGGGGAAGTTTGTGTTGAGTTGCCCTCCACTCATGGTCATTGGAGGGACTTTCAGTTTGGTTTTCCCCCTTCAAATTCTGGGTTTGAGTTTGAGCATTTCCCTGCTCCTTCATTTACAAAACGGGACTTTGAGTTGGTTTCTCCCCTCCCTAAGTCTAATTCAGAAACGGGCAATTGCTCCCGTCATGCTATTAGTCTTAGCAGACCACCCATTGTGGAACAACCTTTACATTCCTCAGAGAGTCC
This sequence comes from Bradypodion ventrale, assembly GCA_035047345.1. Taxonomy (NCBI): domain Eukaryota; kingdom Metazoa; phylum Chordata; class Lepidosauria; order Squamata; family Chamaeleonidae; genus Bradypodion; species Bradypodion ventrale. The sequence goes on along the minus strand of JAWDJE010000001.1, from coordinate 446,453,259 downwards.
TAGGGCTCAGCCAACTGACCAGGCACAAGTGCGTCCAAAAACATCCTGTGGCCCCCCACAATGGCTTAAAGTTTTTGCGCAATCCTAGGGGGGATGGGTGTTGTGTATTGATTGAAATGTGTCCACCATTTCATGTTCTCAGTTTCTAAGTAACATGAGATTGGGGTTTACTCTGAGAAGCGCGATTGAGAACAAGTTCTCAATCTCGCCCCACTCTCCTTCAATCAATCCTGTTAAAGCCTGCCAAAATGTATCTTTCTGCACCTGTATATAAGTTGCTGTGGCACAGTTAAAATTGTGTTCTTAACCCTGTAATAAAGTTATGTGTTTGGCCCGTATTGCTGGCTGCTGTTCGTTATTTCTGGAACACTAAAGTAAACCATTGTTGTTTCAGTTTGGAAAGGATAACATGTGATAGCTTAAATAAATGAAAGAAACTTCATACATATTATTTATTCAAAGCCTATCTCTGTGATCAACCCTTGAGTCTCAAGCTATACCCAGACCACATGGTGAGCCATTTATTTATTTTATTTATTATTTACATTTATATTCTGCCCCTCCTGGGAAACAATCATCCCTACTCAGGGTGGCTAACATCATAAAATCAGCCATAAAGTTAAACATTACTGTACACACAATAAAACTCCCAAAAAAATCATCACCACACATTACAATAGCCAGAAGGTATCACAATCCAGGACCCTTAAAATGCAACCTATTTAGAACAAAAAGGAGATGGGCAGCATATCCAATGATCAGAAATAGGCAGCACAATCCCAAAGGGCTCCTCAAAGAGCAATGTTTTAGTTGTTTTTCAAAAGACTGCAGGGATGGAGCCTGGCATAGCTCAGCTAGAATGGCATTCCACAGCATTGGTGCTACCACCAAGAAGGCCCTTCTCCTCGTCACATCCTTTCTAGCCAGTCTCGGGGTCAGCACTGAAGCTGTGCCAACATTGAGGAGCAAGTGATGCAGGCTACTGTCCTGAGGGGAAGACGTACTGCAAGGTACATGTTTGCTGATTGTACATGATACATGTTTGCTGATACATGATACATGTTTGCTGATTGTACAAATGCTATTGTCCTACCATTTGCTGAAACACAGAGATTTCCCTAGCTAGTTACTTATTTATTACTGAGGTATGATGGTGTATGCGCTAAAGAACAAGGCATACCAGAATGACAATTAGGATTGATTTGAATGAGAAAGTGCTTTCAATATCTCTGCCTGCTTGGATGAGTTGTCTGCTTTTAAAGGGAATGAAAAGCAAAGGAAAGTAAAAAAGCAATTACACTTATCTACCACCCCATACACTTATATACCACCCCATAGTGCTTAGTGTACTCTCTGAGTGGTTCACAAGTTAATTAGCATTTTGCCCCAACATGCTGGGTACTCATTTTACTGACCTCAGAAGAATGGAAGGCTGAGTCAACCTTGAACCCTGGTCAGGATCGAACTCGCAACCTTTTCGTTGTTGTACAGCAGTTTAATTGCTGAGCCACCAGGACTCCTAAAAGGCACCAGCAGCAACCACATAATATTTGAAAAGCCTCCATGGTTGACATTGCAACTGCTTTCTGTCCTTTCTGCCATTCTTTCCCTGGAGCCATAGAGAAGGGCCAGTAAGATCCTTAAGGGGAGGCAGATGCAGGGAGTAGAAGAAAAGCCCCCAACTTGATCCAGTATGCTTTAGTAGGAGCTATTTTTAATATTTCCTTGTAACTGATTTGTAAGTGAATTGTGCTTAGGCAGTGTCAGAACTTTCCTGTCAGCTACTTTAACAGCAACGAGATAGCTTGATGAATAATTCATTGTAGGCAATTTTCTCCTAGTCACTGAGTCATCAATCACAGTTGCCTAAAGAGGCTTGAATTGGCCAGCCGAGCTCTATTCACAGGTAGTGTGATTTAAGGGAAAGAATCCACATATTCATCCTGACAGGTCAGATAGCAATAGGTAATGGAAGGTGTCTCCCTTTCAGACTGCTAATGAGGTACCAAAAAAACCCCAACCCTGTACATTGTTTTCAATGCTCATCTTTTTGTTTCTTTTTTTTCCTTTCCCTCCCCTCCCCTTTTATTTCTTTCTCCCCCCCCCCTCTCTTCAAAATATCACTTGGAATTGTAGCCATCGGGTAGTTTTGCCAAACAAAGGTGCAGTTGGATGAAAAACCAGCGTAAATATTTGTACATTTTTTTCCCTGGCAGAAATCCTACTCTGAAAAGAACCTCTTCAAAAGAGAAAAGTGATTTGATACATGATTGCATGCATTTACCCATGTAATTGAAATAATGAGAGATGATTGCTTTGAGCTAATAGTCATAAGTTACTGGTCTTTTTGTTTAATCCAACCATCAGCTGTCAAGAGCCATGCAGGAGCTTTGGGAAGATGCACCAAGGATATCATTTGCATCACCTCAGACTGTAATTTTGTTGTGTTTTCCCCCCTCCCCGGTGCTGATACAAGCGTCAGATTCTATACAAATCTCCCTGGAGCATAAGCGCTCTAGTGTTGTTTTGATAGGAGAAAAGAGAAAAGAAGCACGTTTATGACTACTCCTAGTCGCTTAAATGCTCTTATGATCACAAATAAAATAAAAGCTCTCTCTCTCTCTCTCTCTTTCTTTCTCTTTTGGCAGACTTCATACAATTGTTAAAAACTAATTTTACATCACAGTGGAGGCTTGTTCCCCCCCTTTTTTAAGCTTGAGAAACTCTCATTTGAGCACAATTTTCAAATATATACCTCCTCAATCGTGACACTTTATTGTTCCAATTGACAGACACCTTTGTGGAGTATTCTACACATCACCCATTAATTCCCTAAGCACTACCTATTGTATTAATATCAGCTGTCTATGACTATTCAACCAGCACAAGAAAACAGGCAAAAACAATAGCGCAGTGATGAGTCATAATTTTCATAGTCTTGCTTAATAAGGAGGTGTGAAAAATGTTTTCTAAATATTGTAGTTCTGCTGTTGTCTATATGTGATTATAATGTTTATGCAGGCAACACAAAACGATGTGTACACAATCAACATCTGGCTAACCAGATCCTCTGAACAAAACAGCACAGGGAAGATTTGCTGAGCTAAAATTCAACAAGGATCAGGTTCTAAAAATCTCGCTTATTGGAACCTTATTCTTGCAATCATTTTTAACACATCTCAACATAATAAAATAAAAATAATAATTACGTGTACGTGCTATCAAGCCAATTCTGACTTACAGTGACCTTCCTAGGGTTTTCTAGAAACCGAATGCTCAGAAGTGTTTTACCGTTTCTTTTTATAGAGCAGTGTTTCCCAGTCTTTGGTTTCTGGATTTCAATTCCCAGAAACCTAAGTCAATTCCCCAAAGCACTGATCAGTCAATGTACTGACTTAGGCTTCTGGGAATTGAAGTCCACCAGTGTTCTGCAGAACATAGTTTGGAAATGCTGTTGTAGAGGCATGTTAGGAGCATGCAGCTAGCTCAAGCCAACCTAGGTTAGTTTTTTCTAACCTAGGGGAAATTAAATTAACCACTCACTTTTCACCAGGTAAGAGGATTTAATGAACTATGTTACACAGTTTAAAGAAGGTGAATCATGCCAAAATGTCTGGAATTCAAACATCAGGCACACACAAATGGATAATATTTGGTTGGAAGTGTTATTCACCAATAGATAATGTATAACTACATAAATGTACAGTTTCATGAGTAATTGTGTTACATGTTTTATATTACAATTTATTTTATTGTTTTGCCAATGATTGTCAATAAAAGTTAAGAAAATGGTCCAGCATACATGCAAACGTTTTTCTAAATGAGTCAACATTTAATAGAAAATTCACAGATCATAGCAGACTGTTCAAACACACTGCACCACCATATAATCATTATTTTATTAGCAGCAGCGATCATGGTACTTGTATTCATATTATCATTTTTGCAGTCTTAACCTTAGTCTTAATATTTGTTGTTCAGTCACACAGTCGATTCCGACCCTTTGCGACCCTATGGACCATTGATCTCCAGGCACCCCTGTCCTCCACCATCCTCCTCAGCCTGCTCAGCTCGGTGCCCGCTGCGTCTACAATGCCATCCAGCCATCTCATCCTTGGCCATCCCCTTTTTCTTTTGCCCTCAACCTTTCCCAGCATCAAGGCTTTCTCAAGTGAATCCTCTCTTCTCATTTGGTGTCCAAAGTACTTCACCTTCATCTTTACTATTTGACCTTCTAAGGAGCAGTCAGGACTGATTTCTTTCAAGATTGACTTATTTGTTCTGCTCGCTGTCCAGGGTACTCTCAAAACTCTCCTCCAACACCACATCTCAAAGGCGTCTATTCTTCTGCACTCAGCCTTCCTAATGATCCAGCTCTCGCATCCATACATTACCACCGGGAATACCATTGCTTTGACTATAATGATTTTTGTTTGCAAGGTGATGTCTCTACTTTTCATTATGTTCCCCAGGTTTCTCATGGCTTGTCTCCCTAGAATCAGTTGCTTCCTTATTTCATGGCTGCAGTCACCATCTGCAGTGATCCTAGATCCCAAGAAAGTAAAATCCATCACTGCTTCTACTTCTTCCCCGTCTACTTTCCAGGTGCTGATAGGGCCTGTTGCCATTATCTTGGTTTTCTTGATGTTATGAAAGCGCGACGCTAAAATGGCCGCCGCTCTCTTTGCAGGCCCCACCCCCACCCGGACTCAGACATCCGGGTGAGTTAGGGGGCGTGGCCACCCCTCTATAAAAGGGGTGGCCACGAGGCAGCTGAGCTGCCATTTTAGAAATAGTGATGGAGAGGAAAAGTTTTCTCCGTCGCTGTTTGTTCGAGTCTTCGGCTGTTTAGCCCTTCGTCCTTCCCGGCTGGGAAGAAAGGATTCGCACAGAGCCTTTAGCTCTGCTCTGTGCCTTTTGCGCTAGGTTTTCGATCCCTGGAAAGGGATCCTGCTCTTTCTTCAAGATATGCCTCCCAAACGGAAGGCCCTGGCAATGAAACCGCGGCCAAAGGGGAGGACTTTTTTGGGCTGCGCAGGATGGGGGGCAGCCTTCAAGTCGGAGGATCAGAGCTGCGCCCCCGCGGCAGGGCACTATCCCAGCTCTACCCACCGATACCGGTGGGGTGAGGCAGGCTGGTGCTTGGCAGCCGGCCTTGGCTGGCCAGCCTCCAGCCGGCCCCTCAGGGGCTTCGGCCCTCGGCCCGCAGTTGCCGGCCATGGGTCAGGACAGCAGGGGAGGGCCTGGTGCGGGTGCGCAACCCGTTCCTCCTCTGGCCCCTCATGGGCCAGAGTTTTGGGCATGGCCCTATTCTGGCCCAGGCTCTCACTTTGGTGTTTCTTGTCAAATGCCTAGTGGGCCTTCTGGCCCACCCGGCCCGCCTTATGCTGGGGGATCTGTGGCAGTGGATGTGTTACTAACACGTTTAGCTGTGCTAGAGGCATCCTTGGGGATTGCACACAACCCTATGGGAGGGGGCCCTTCTCTCTGCTGGGGGCCCTTCGTGTCCACCGGCAACCTCGACGGCTGCCACACTGCAACAGGAGGCCAGCCGGGTTGAGCTGCTTGAGACGCTCCGGCCTGCACCTGCCGTTGTCTCGCAGCTCCCTGTTCGTCCAGAGCTGCAGCCGGGGAGCAGTCAGGTGTGGCCCCAGAGCTCGATTCCGGTCATGAGCTCCGACGCCCGCCGTGGGCCGGAACCCCCAGTGGGGGCGGCTCACGGGGGTGCACCTAGTGAGTATCAGGTTCAAATTAATGCACCCACATCACAGCCCACTTCCAGTGGTGGGGTTCAGTGGCCCTGGCCTCGTCAAGTCGAGGCGAGTGGGCATCAGTTACCAGCCTATCCCAGTGCCCCTTGGTTTCATAATGGCACCTCATTGAGGGTGGGGGTTTCCGCCCCCGGGGCAGTGCCAGGCATCACAGGGGCTGTCCAGGTCCCGCTGCGTATGCCCCGTGTACCTAATGTGCCGGTGGCGGCTTTGCCGACGGCTGGTTATTCCTTGCCCCTTGGTGATCATTTGTCCCAGGTCACGAGGGAAAAGATTTGGCGGGGGGAGTACGTGGATATATTCTCCCTATTGAACCGTGAGCCCACTAAGGAGGAGAAAGAGGGACAGGACGACAGAGACAAGGAGCTGTCCCGCCGTCGTAAGCCACCGTGCACCTGGGCCAACTGGTTGCCGGCATATCTTATTTATATGGCGGTGTACCTTAGGGCCCGGCCTGATCTGGCCATTCCTATGGTCCAATATTTGGACAATATTTACAGGGCGATGGTGGATTTCCCTGGCCCATCGTGGTTGGCTTACGATGAGGAATTTAGAATGAGGGTGCCCTTGCACCCGGAGGTGAGATGGGATGAGCCCTGTCAGAAATTGTGGCTCTTGTACATGACCCCCACGCGTCCGGCGCCTGGGGATAGGAACCATTGTGGCCATGCCATGCAGCGAGCTGCTCCAACACAGGCTCCCCGCCAGCCGGCGGGGCAGGGGGTTCCAGCCCGCTTGCTGTGTTGGAGCTTCTCGGCTAATGGCATGTGCAATAAGCGGCAGTGCCGATATAAACACGAGTGTCCCTCTTGCGCTGGCCCCAACGCCGTCGCCGCGTGCCCGCGGGCCAGTGAGTCACGGGGCAGAGGTAGAGGTGGACAGGGAGCGGGCAGAGCTGCTGCTGATGGAGCTAGCCAGTCAAAAGGCCCCCTCCCCAGTTAATGTGTATATGTTGGAGCGATGGCTCTCAACTTATCCAAGGAGGGAGGACGCGAGGTACCTCCTGGAGGGTTTCCAGTGGGGCTTCCGGATCCCATTCAAAGGGGTGCGGGGACCCCAAGATGCCCCCAATTTACTTTCTCTGAAGGGTAGGGAGGAGGTGGCTGCCCTGAGTATTGCCAAAGAGGTAGAGGCCAAGAGGGTAGCGGGCCCCTTTTCTGTACCACCCTTCCCCAACCTGAAGGTCTCCCCTCTGGGGTTGGTACCCAAAAAGGCCCCGGGGGAATTTCGTTTAATTCACCATCTATCGTACCCGGCGGGATACTCTGTCAATGATGCTATTCCTCATGACCTTTGTTCGGTCAGGTATACGTCTTTTGACCAAGCCCTACGGATGGTGCGCTCTTGTGGTCCTGGTGCCCTCCTGGCAAAATGTGACATTAAATCGGCATTCCGATTGTTGCCAGTGCACCCGGGGGACTTTGAGCTATTGGGTTTTAGATTCCAAGGGAAGTTTTATGTAGATAAGGCCATGCCTTTTGGCTGCTCTATTTCATGTTCAGCATTCGAACGTTTTAGCACTTTCCTTCAGTGGGCCTTTGTTCGCAGGTCCGGGTCTCGGTCTGTAGCCCATTACCTCAATGACTTTTTGTTCGGGGGTGAACGGGGCTCGGACACGTGCACGCGTCTCCTCACTACATTTCAGACGCTAATGCGGGAACTGGGTGTCCCTTTAGTGGCCGAAAAGACCGAGGGCCCATCCAGTACACTCACATTTCTGGGTATTGAAATTGACATGGTCGCACAGGCATCCCGGTTACCCATTGACAAGGTCACCCGGATCTCCGCAATGATTTTGGCCTTGCTGGCCAAACGTAAAGTGTCACTTCGTGAGCTTCAGGTACTACATGGCCATCTTAACTTTGCCTGCAGGGTGGTCACGCCTGGCAGAGCATTTGCGCGGCGCCTATGTGACGCCATGTCTGGCCTATCAAGGCGCCATCATAGGGTCTGACTGATCAGGGGCATGAGGGCTGACCTTTTGGTTTGGCTCAAATTCCTGCTGGAATTCAATGGGGTCTCCTTTTGGAGATCCAACCTTTTAGTCTCCCCTAGGTTCCAAGTACAGTCGGATGCCTCCAGCTCCCTGGGATATGGGATTTACTTTGAGGGGAGGTGGGCTTATGGCCAATGGCCTCCAGAATCGCGGGGCACGGATCGCCTCCGCGATCTTACATTCCTTGAGTTCTTTCCAATCCTGGGAGCTTTGATGCTATGGGGCGAGGAGTGGGCCGACTCAGTGGTCCATTTTTGGTGCGACAATGCTGCGGTAGTGCACATTGTTAACGCCCAGACATCTAAATCACCCAGGGTGATGGCGTTGGTCCGCCAGTTTGTGTTACATAGCCTACGCCTTAATGTGCTTTTTAAGGCCAGACATGTATCAGGTATTAATAATGATATTGCTGATGCTTTATCCCGCCTGCAGATCCCCCGGTTCCGTGCCTTGGCTCCGGACGCAGAGGAATTCCCCTCGCCACTACCGGCTGAGATTTGGACGTTTGGCAAGGAGAGGTGAACCGGGCGATCAGCATGTCTTTGGCGCCCCGCACGCGTAAGGCGTATCACCATGCTTTCATTCAATTTAGAACTTTTTGCGTGCAACTTCAGTTTCCCGAAGTGTGGCCCATTCCAGTGGAACAAGTTTTACAATTTATGGTTTATTTACATAGTCAGGGCCTAGCTCCCCGCACTATAGCATCCAGGCTGTCAGCACTGGCATTTATGGCCAAGGTGAGGGGTTTTGCTGACTGCGTGAATGATTTCCGCATACGACATGTTTTGGAGGGGTGGACACGGGAACGTGGCCGCCGCCCGGACACTCGCCACCCAATTTCTCCAGGGGTGCTTACCCACCTTGCACGAGGCTGGCATAACCTGTGTTTTGATAAGTATGAGGTGGCTTTTTTTCATGCGGCTACCACGGTGGCCTTCTTTGGAGCGCTCTGCATCAGTGAGTTGGTACTACTGTCTAAGGCGGATGCGACTCGTAGGGCACTGGAACTCGACAATGTCTATGTTTCTAATGAGTGGGCTCAGTTGAGGATACGGTCCTCAAAAGTTGATCAGCACGGCGTAGGCAGTGGAGTTAGACTGCTACGATGTTCCATTGCAGACATCTGTCCGGTTGGTGCCCTACAGGAGTTCTTGGCAGTGCGTGGCACGCACCCTGGCCCGTTTTTCTGCCACCAGGATGGGTCTCCCCTTACTCAATTTCAATTTTGGAAGGTGACCGGTATGGCACTATCCAGTGTTGGCATCCCCGGGGCTCGTTACGGCACCCATTCGTTTAGGATAGGTGCTGCATCAACTGCGGCTGCATTTGGGTACTCTGAGGCTGATATAGATGGGGATCTATGCGTTTTGCATTATATGTTCGCCCTCTTCAGGTATGAGCACCAGTTAAGTCACTGTTCTCTTTTTTCTTTTACAGACCCTGTGTGTCCCCGCACACCAGTGGCAGTATGGCTGGTGGGCCACAGTTACGTGCACTGGGCAGCGCAGTATGCTGCGGCGACAGAGTGGGGACCCCAGCTTGGACTGCGTGCATCCGCACGCATACGTTGGTACAGTAAGCGTGGAATGAGATGGCGGGAACTGTTGCCATTCCTGTTTTCCATCAGGGATGCTGAACCGCCTGATGTCCTTGTACTGCACCTCGGGGGAAATGACCTCACCCAGGTCACTGGCCTTTCTTTAAAATTCACGATTTGCAGTGACCTAGCTTATTTGCATTATGTGTGGCCGTCCACAAGGCTGCTATGGTCGGACATCATACCGCGTCATTCTTACAGGGGAGGTATTGATCTCCATGCCCTTGACCGCGCTCGCCGCTCGGTGAACAGGGCGGTTGCCCGGTTCTTGGCAGACAAATGTTTGGGGATGGTCATCCAACACCCCACCATTAGTTTACAAAATTATGATCTTTATGCAGGGGATGGGGTCCACCTGTCGGCTAGAGGTATGAACCTCTTTTTGGAAGATTTGCAAGCAGGCCTGTTGACCGAGCTGACGGTCTGGAGGGGGGGTGAGTCTTCATTGAAGCCTCCCCGTGTGGCGGGTAGCACTGGTAAGGTAAAGATTTATGACCCATAGGTATCCGGCAGGTTCGCAATTGACTGGCCAACACTTAGACAGGTACAGGTGTAATAACGTTGACCGGTCAACGACGAATCAGGCAAGGGGTGATGGCAGGAGCTTTTCAGCATGCATCACCCCGTGATTTGATGGATACATGTCAGAGGGTGGGGTCAGTAGATAGTTTATTGACTCCGGTCAACAATTTGTTTGTGTCAACAAACAAATTGATACAAATGGATACATTGTAGCCAATTGCCATTGGCAATTTTGAGAGGAACCTTACCAGTGTTACTGCAGCCTGCTTGCCTTAATAATTATAATTGGATGAATACCAATTGAAAGTTATAATTTGGACTAGGGCATTATTCAATAAAAGTGACCCAATGCCTTTATCCATATACCGGTGTCTGAGTCTTTCTTTGGGGGGATGCGCCTGCAAAGTCTCAGGCCAGCTTTTGCACTCTCTTCTTTCAACTTAATCAGTAGCTTCTTTAAATCTTCCTCACTTTCTGCCATTGGGGTGGTATCGTCTGCATATCTCAAATTGTTGATGTTTCTCCCAGCAATTTTGATCCCATATTGTGATTCCTCTATCCCTGCATTGCGCATTATGTGCTCTGTGTATAGGTTGAAAAGGTAGGGTGATAAAATGCAGCCTTGTCTTACTCCTTTTCCTATTCCAAACCATTCTGTCATTCCGTGTTCTGTCCTAACTGTTGCTTCTTGACTCTTGTACAGATTTCTCATGAGGCATATGAGGTGTTCTGGTATTCCCATTTCTTTAAATACTTGCCACATTTTATTGTGGTTCACGCAGTCAAAGGCCTTGGTGTTGTCAATAAAGCAGAGGTATACTTGTTTCTGATATTCCTTTGTTTTCTCCATGATCCACCGTATATTAGCAATGTGGTCTCTAGTCCCCCTGCCTCTTCTGAAACCTGCCTGCACCTCTGGCAATTTTCTCTCCACGTGCTGCTGAAGTCTATCCAGTATTATCTGAGCATCACCTTGCTAGCGTGTGGGATGAGTGCAATTGTTTGATAATTTGAACACTCTTTGGCACTACCCATCTTTGGGATTGGAACGTATACTGATCTTTTCCAATCCTTTGGCCACTGTTTTGATTTCCAGATCTGCTGGCATATCGAATGCAGTAATTTGATTCCGTCATCTTTTAGAGCTTTGAAAAATTCAACTGGGATACCGTCATCTCCTCTAGCTTTGTTGTTTGCAGTGCTTTTTAGGGCCTTTCTGACTTCACTCTCTAGGATGTTTGGCTCAAGTTCAATGTTCTCATCATTGTGATTATCAGTGGTGTTGAGGTCCTTTTTGTAAAGTTCCTCTGTGTATTCTTTCCATCTTTTCTTAATTTCTTCTGCATCAGCTAACTCCTTGCCATCTTTGTCCCTTATCATGGTCATTTTTGCTTTGAATGTTCCCTTGATTTCCCCATTTTTTAAAAAGGATCTCTAGTCCGGCCTCTTGTGTTGTTTTCCTCTATTTCTTTGCACTGTTCATTTAAATAGATTTCCTTGTCTCTCCTTGCTTTTCTTTGAAATTCTGTGTTCAAGTGACTGTATTTTTTCTTTTCTCCTTTGCCTTTTGCATTCCTTCTTTCTTCTGCTATTTTAAGAGTCTCATCAGACAACCACTTTGCTTTCTTATGCTTCTTTTCTTTTGGTATGGTTTTCCTTGCTGCCTCCTGCATGATGTCCCGCACATCTGTCCATAATTCTTCTGGCACTCTGTCTATCAATTCCAAACCATTAAATCTGTTCCTCACCTCCACCGTGTATTCCTTAGGGATGTTGTCTAGGTCATATCTGTCTGGCCTGATTGTTTTCCCTATTTTCTTTAGTCTAAGTCTGAATTTTGCTATTAGTAGGTTGTGATCTGAGCCAGTCTGCTCCAGGTCTTGTTTTTGCTGACTGTATGGAGGTTCTCCATCTTTGGCTGCAGAGTATGTAATCAATCTGGTTTCGATGTTGGCCATCTGCTGATGTCCATGTGTAAAGTTGCCTCTTGTGTTGCTGGAAGAGGGTGTTTGCTATGACCAGTGTGTTAGCTTGACAGAACTCTATCAATCTTTGCCCTGCTTCATTCTGCGTTCCAAGACCAAACTTGCCTGTTATTCCATCTACTTTTTGATTTCCTACTTTGGCATTCCAATCTCCCAAGATAATGTGGACATCATTTCTTGGTGTCTGTTCTATGAGGTCTTGTAGGTCCTCATAGAACTGGTCCACTGTAGCTTCATCTGCGCCCGTGGTTGGTGCGTATATTTGGATTACAGTGATATTAAAAGGTTTGCCTTGTATTCTGAATGACATCATTCTATCATTTTTGAAATTGTATCCCATTACTCTTTTCTCACTCTTTGGTTGACAGTTATGGCTACTCCGTTTTTTCTGAAGTTTTCTTGACAACAGTAGTAGATGTGATGGTTTCCCGAGTTGAATTCACCCATCCCTGTCCATTTTAGCTCGCTGATTCCCAAGATGTCAATGTTTATTATTTCCATCTCATTTTTCACCATTTCCAGTTTTCCTTGGTTCATCGACCTCACATTCCATGTTCCTAAGCAGTATTGTTCTTTGCAACACTGTATTTCTCCTCCCCCTCTCCCATCTCTCTCCTTCTCCCCAAGGACCGCCGCCCGGAGCGCCGCGCAGCTGTGAGGGGTCCCACCTTCCCTCCCTGCTCCATCGGGAGGGATAAAGGACTGGGGGCTGCCAGGGCCAGGCCGAAGACCGCCGCCTAGAGCGCCACGCAGCTGCGAGGGGTCTCGCCTTCCCTCCCTGCTCCACCGGGAGGGATAAAGGGCCGGGGGCCGCCAGGGCCAGGCTGAAGACTGCCGCCCAGAGCACCACGCAGCTGCGAGGGGTCCTGCCTTCCCCCCTGCTCCACCGGGAGGGATAAAGGGCTGGGGGCCACTGGGGCCAGGCCTAAGACCGCCGCCCGGAGTGCCGTGCAGCTGTGAGGGGTCCCACCTTCCCTCCCTGCTCCATCGGGAGGGATAAAGGACTGGGGGCTGCCAGGGCCAGGCCGAAGACCGCCGCCTAGAGCGCCACGCAGCTGCGAGGGGTCTCGCCTTCCCTCCCTGCTCCACCGGGAGGGATAAAGGGCCGGGGGCCGCCAGGGCCAGGCTGAATACTGCCGCCCAGAGCACCACGCAGCTGCGAGGGGTCCTGCCTTCCCCCCTGCTCCACCGGGAGGGATAAAGGGCTGGGGGCCACTGGGGCCAGGCCTAAGACCGCCGCCCGGAGCGCCGTGCAGCTGCGAGGGGTCCCACCTTCCCTCCCTGTTCCACCGGGAGGGATAAAGGGCCAGGGGGCGCCGGGACCAGGCCGAAGACTGCCACCCAGAGCGCTGCGCAGCTGCGAGGGGTCCCGCCTTACCTCCCTGCTCCACTGGGAGGGATAAAGGGCCGGGGGCCACCAGGGTCATTCAGTGGAACTGTTGAGCTGATGGCTCCATTACCTGTGGAATTTTGTCCTTTGGAATTTTGGTATTTTTGATATTGTATGCTTTGATTATTGATTATATTGTTGCTATTGCTGTTATACTGTATTTTATGGATCTTGTATTTCTAATTTTGTTTGTTTTCACTTGCTGTAATTGAAGTGTATATTTTGCGGGTTGCGTTTTTGTAACTGTACCTTTGGAGATGGGTTACTGTATTATTATTGTGTTATTGTATTATTATTATGTATTTATTGTCCACTATGTAAACCGCCCTGATTCGGGTTGTACCTGAGTGGGCGGTATATAAGCGCGAAAATTAAATTAAATTAAATTAAATCTGTGTTAAGCATCCTGTTTCATCTAACTTGCCTCTTTTGTTTTGCCTTTTGTTCTAGTCCATAGGGTTCTCTTGGCAAAAATTTCTAGCGTGGTTTGCCAGTTTCTACACCAGTATCCTCACATCATACATGTTTTACAGTTCAAAACAAAGTATTATCATGCATATTATCAGTTTAAAATAAAAAACACAGTTCTACTTCATTTGTTATGAAAGTAAAAGTAAAAACTTAGTATGAAGGAAAAGTCCACTATATCAAGTCTCTACATTGCTATAGTTGCAGACTACATTGTTTTAGTTAAGTTACTTGCATGCTTCTTTGATTATGGCTGGCGGTGGGCAGCCTGCCGGGTCCTCCCTCCTCCGCCTCCCTCACCTCCACTGCCCAGGGTGCGAGCGGAGGTGGCGGTGGGCAGTGGTGGGTCTCTTGCTGCGGGCGATGGAATAGGCCTCTTACCCTCAGTGGCTTCTGCCAGGCCTTTCTTCCTTGGATGCTTCCTCCCTCTGGGGTGGGGATGGGGTCTTTGGAATAGGCCTCTTACCCTCAGTGGTTTCTGCCAGGCCTTTCTTCCCTGGATGCTTCCTCCCTCTGGGGTGGGGATGGGGCCTTTGGAATAGGCCTTTTACCCTCAGTGGTTTCTGCCAGGCCTTTCTTCCCTGGATGCTTCCTCCCTCTGGGGTGGGGGTGTGGCCTTTGGAATAGGCCTCTTACCCTCAGTGGTTTCTGCCAGGCCTTTCTTCCCTGGATGCTTCCTCCCTCTGGGGTGGGGGTGGGGCCTTTGGAATAGGCCTCTTACCCTCAGTGGTTTCTGCCAGGCCTTTCTTCCCTGGATGCTTCCTCCCTCTGGGGTGGGGATGGGGCCTTTGGAATAGGCCTCTTACCCTCAGTGGTTTCTGCCAGGCCTTTGACCTCAAGTCTCCTCACATTTGTGAGGCTCTCCCCAGGACCACTCCATGGCGGGGAAAAAATAATATTATTCTTTGCTTTTCTGTCTACCAGGCTTCACAAAATGAATTAAGAATGATAAAAACATTACTGAAATACAGATCTCAAAAATATCAATGACATTCTTAAACCAGTTTTAAAGATGAACACACCTAGTTGGTAGACCTATACAAAGTTTGAACAGCTCAGATTTGTGGAACAACATATCCCACAATTCCTCACCATGGGCTATGCTGTCTGAGGCTCATGGTAATTGCAGTCCAGCCTCATCTAGAAGATAAAAATTGGCCATCTTTGCTGTAAAAAGAGCTAGGATTTGCCTTGGACCACCACATCACAACCTTCTTCCTTAAGTTATAGTTGGCTCAAGTGTGCTAAGAAGAGACATAGGATGCTATACTGCATGCTCAGTTTATCTTTATGAGCCCTTATGGCTCAGCACTTTAATTGCAGCACTGCAGCCAATTCTGCTCCTGCCAGCTGACCTCTGGCTGTGCCTTGTCCCATAAAGATTCCTCAATCAACTCATTAGGAGATGATGTTTATTTTACAAACACAACTTCTTGAACTGTTTTCCATCAGAGTCTCGTCTGACAAACTGATTGCATTTTATTACCGGTTGTAAATAACTCATTGATTTGCATGTCCATCTCCTGAACCAACCAACTTTGGCCAGCCACTCTGGGTCTCTATAAATGTATAAATGCACACCATGATATCTGCTCTTATGTGGACTTTATCCACGAAAGCTAACATTAAAATACAGGAGTTAGTCTTTAAGGTGCCATAGCGTTTCTTATCTTTGTTTTGTTTTGTTTGCTCTCTGATATGCTTGCACAGACTAACATGGCTACCACTTCAAAAACATCTTGTTTGTTATTAGCCCTTGAAATAGAACCATCTCATACATGAACAGGAAAACATGAGTGGTTTTATGAAATGTGCTGCTATCCTCTGCCCAATCTGCATCAGATTATCCTGCAAACTTTGGGTTTCTACTAGCTGGCAGTATTAATTTACAGTCCATGATTCTTTTCAAATATCTAGGTCTCCTTTGATAGCTATCCAATCACCCTGTATTGGCAAACTAAATTTTCTTCTCAGTATTCCTACAGCAGTAGCTATATCTTGTCTAGCAATGGTTGTGAGGTACAAAAGCTCTCTTATTCTCTTCTGTGTTTACTATAATCTGGTGGAGATTAATTTTCCTCCCTATTTTTTCAGAAAATCTGTTTACAAAACAGGCCTACAGTGTTGTAACACTGTGGGCATCTTGGAAGCTTAATGTTTCCAGAAGGTCAACAATCTTTTGTTTCTGATTCAGCAACTATGACTAATTTGCCTCTTTCAGTTTAAATGTCCAAATAACAGACTGCATCCCACTAATCTTTGTTTTCTACAATGTTATTAACATGGTGTGCAAACTCTTTGTACTCCTGTTACCTTTGAATAGCTACACTTGGATCAAAATAGAGGCTAAAATTAATGTTAAATGTCACATTTCGGCTTCTGATTTTTATCACCTTGCTTGAAGTCTTGTTGCAATAGCATCTTTTTGAGTTTCTTCCTTCAGTCCATATAAGTTTTTCTTTAGTATGCATACAAACTATGATAAACAGTACCTCCACACTCTTTCCATGATAGCAATGGCAGTTACATTTTTATACTGTCTCATAATACTTAGTGCACTCTCTGGGCAGTTGACAAGTTAATTAGCATTTTGCCCCCAACATGCTGGGTACTCATTTTACTAACATCAGAAGTGCAGAAGGATGAGTCATCCTTGATCTCCATCATGTTCAAACTCGTAATGTGAACAGTTTTGGCTGCAGTACAGGAGTTTTAACCACTGCACCACCAGAGATCTTCTTCTCTGTCCCTGAAAATTGGCAGTGAACAGGGGGAGATATCCATTCCATACCATGTCCTCTGACACACGTACACTATAGCCTTTGTCACTTGATCACACATATTTTAAACTGAGAAAATGTATGTCAGTGTGCATTGCATACAAATTACCCTAACAGAATTTAAGGAAAAAATTAAGTATATTAAGGAGCAGCAAAAGGAGATAAGGCTGAATGTACCAGCTAAAATAGTGCTGGTAGTTTTTATATTTGTTCTTAAAATATGAGCTCAGGCTACTGGACTTTAGGTGATAAAATATGTGCAGTTGATTTATTTAACTAATGCCAACCAAGCTCCATGTTTCTAACGTGAAGAACGGAATGAAAATTTGCCATTCCAGCCAGATATCAGTAATAATGGTATTTATAAAAAATTGAAATTGTTTTCAAAAACTAATTCTGCACAAGTTCAAAAGGAAAGCAAACACCCTTTTATATTTTTATATGTCAAGCCTTCAGAAAATATGTGGGGGATTTCTCAGCATTTCCCTTTCAGGGCTACTCAGACCTGCAAACAATGGTAACCTGCTGAACCCAATCTTCTTATTGAAAGATGGGATTAGAGAAGCAATGCTGAAATTGCTAGTCTGAAGCAGTTGAGTTAATTCTACATGATCACACCTTGCCTGGAAGTGAAAAGCAGTATTTTTGTGCTGGGCTCAACCAAAAGGAGAATGAGCTAAGGCAGAGGTCATGAAACTTGTCTCTCCAAATGTTCTTGGACTTCAATTCCCAGAAGCCATGATCAGCAGAATTGTTGACTTGGGCTTCTGGTAACTGAAGTCTAAGAACACCTGGAGAGCCAAGTTTGATGACCCCTGAGCTAAGGAAAGTTTTAGGGTTAGAGGAGGGAAAGTGATAAAAGCTCAGTTCCTTCACCCAAGGTGCATGTGAAGCAGGTTAGCAATAGAGAGCTGCATTCTGGATGCTCCCTTACATGAGCCGCTGAAGTTGAAGAGAGTGGTGCCCCATCAATCTATGGTATTTTGAGAACTGAGCCCACTACTGCCACAAAAAGAGAATGAAATAACAGGTGTCCATTGTTTGAGAAAGTTCCAAAATTACTTCATAGACTTTTTCTTCATAACTGAACCTCAAGGCTGGTTTGCCACATACAGTATGTGATGATGTACTACCACTAAAGGCAGGGCTTTAACTAAGGTAGTGCATATGGGGGCTTTTCCCCACAACATCATATTTTGGATGGTGCTGAAATCTAGAGGTGAATCTGCTGGTAAACAGAAAATAGACACCTGCAAGCCCCATTTAGTTTACTTTCTTTCTTTAAAAAGAGAACAAATGTTCTGTTTCATTTTTGGAGAAGAGATCAAATTGTTGTCTGTCTTCATGGGGTGGGGGTGGTCTCATAACAATGTCTCATGGTGAGACATTGGGTGGGTGAGATAGTGCCAGTTTCTCCTAGTGCCAAAATGGCAAGTGTGCTTTCTGAATTTCACTCTTGGTGTACATTATCAAAGAGACAACAGCTATTACTAGATAGGAAGACAGACGAGGACACATATTCACAAGTAACTGCATATCCTTTTTGAATGTAGAAACATTTTTATTATTTAAACAGAATTACAATACATCTTACTAGTCCGATGACTTGGCAGAACACTCTGAACACCTTGCCTACAACTGAAAGGCATCCTTCTAAGTGATCACCACATCTGGAAGTCACTTAATAGACTTTGAAGCAAAGTAGAAAGATCAAAGAATAGTTAAATAAAATGGGGCTACTTGGATACAGGAGATATTTTTTCCAAATGTGGAGAAATTCAATCAATGCAGTATTTGTATGTATCCAATTTATGCCAAGATAATGCCATTGAAGTAATCTGCTTCTAGTCAAAAATAATCTATTTGTGCAATGCTCTGATATGAACAAAGAAAGACCTCATCACATTGAATATACAGTCAAAACTCTAAATACAAATTCAATTCATTCCTTGAGGTTGGTTATATCTCAAAAAAATCTTGAATTTCCCATAGGAATGCATTATTATTATTATTATTATTATTATTATTATTATTATTATTATTATTATTATTATTATTATTATTATTATTATTATTATTATTATTATTATTATTGTTGTTGTTGTTGTTGTTGTTGTTGTTGTTGTTGTTGTTGTTGTTGTTATTGTTGTTGTTGTTGTTGTTGTTGTTGTTGTTGTTGTTGTTGTTATGTTCCTATTTATATGCCGCCCAATTGGCTATGCAACTCAGGGCAGCTAACAAAAATGCAAATCATAACAGCGAATAAATCACATAACAGTAAATAAATCATATAACAGCAAATAAATCACAATATAAATCACCACATCATAAAACATCATAAAATACTCATAAAATATTCACAAATGTCCATATTCATGAATGTTCATTTAAAGTCCTGTAGCAGCCCAAATAACCCATCCCCATCCATCCACAGGTGCTGCAGCACCTCCAATCCTATCACGAGCTTTTCTTCTCCCCAGCCCTGAAAACATCCTATTAAAAATTCTTATCTCAAACCTGATTTTTTTCTGAAATTTCCAGATGTACAGTGGAACCTCATACAACAATTGCCCCATATAGCAATGAAATCGCATAACAATTAGGTTTGGGGAAGGGTTGCATCCCGCATAACAATTTTCCATATGGAAAAAACCATACAACAATTTTTCAATGGAAAAAACTACTTAGCAAAAAAATCATTGTATGATGCATCCCATAGGGAAAATCGCTATACAATGCATGTATCGTATAGCAATTGTTTTGTACAACAACGAGCCCTGTGGAACGGATTAAAATCATTGTATGAAGTACCACTGTATCTCGAGTTTTTCTTAAGTTGAGCCATTCTTATCTTGAGGTTTGATTGTACAGTACTTGATTTCACCCAGCCCGGGTGGTGATGGGGTGCGGACGATTTGCCCGCGCCTTGCCGCTACTTCGGGAGCTGCACTTGCTGCCAGTTTGCCTCTGGGTACAATTCAAGGTGCTGGTTTTGACCTTTAAAGCCCTATATGGTAGTGGGCCAGGATACTTTAGAGACCGCATCACCCCAAGAGTGTCTGCCCGTCCAACTAGAGCAGATCGGAGGGGCTCTCTAGTTGTGCCATTAACTAGAGGGGCACATCTTTCTAGTACCTGAAGGAGGGCCTTCTCTGTGTCCGCACCAGCCCTCTGGAACCTCCTGCCAACAGATCTAAGACTACAAACAGAATTGCTCCCATTCAGAAAAGGTGTGAAGACCTGGCTGGCAGGGCAGGTGTGGGGCCCTAATGGGAATAAGGTCCCCGCCTGTTGGCTCACAACAAGATAGCATTCAGGAGCCCTTTCTGTCTATTTTTTTTACAGTGGGTGGGGTGGGTGGTTGGGATAACTAGGGGTCATGTGTTTTTATATGTTTTTAAAAGTTGCTGTAATTCCACCCTGAGTCGGGTTCGCCTGAGTGGGCAGCATATAAATGTGAATATTAAATTAAATTAAATTAATCTCACATTGGAAGCTAAACAGACAAGAGCCTTGGTAATTTTTTAAAAGGAGACAATGAAGGAATACTTGCAAACTTCAGGTAGGCCAAAAAGAGTCTGCCCAATGACACTGGACAGTAGTTACAAGTTGGAGATGATGTGCTAGAGTTAGGTGGATTCAGTATAACACAGCACCATATATTTCTTTCCCCAGGATCTCAGGGCTGGAACCAAAAAAGGCATTCACATTATAACTCAGAAAAAATAATTCCCCGGGCAGCAGAAAAAAGCAGTGATGGCAGTGATAGAAGGAAGGTAAATATTTGCTTCAGCAGTTTCCTTTATTGCTCCCACCATCTTCATTGTGTGCTGCTCAATGATGAGTGAACAAGTCTGGTCTGTGCTAGTAAGTCAATGGGCAAGTTCAATGGTTGCGGCAGCATACAATTAACACACGTGGAGACCAGCCATAGAAATCTGTGGATGACATCTCCACTGAAAGTCTCCTGAAATTCCTGTGGTGCCATGAATTATCAAGGACTGATAACTAATTTTTTCTATACTGTAGGCAGCTGGGGTGACCCAAGCCTATCTTTATTATTAATGCTTTATTCAGAGCATTGCACAATTTAAAATGATGGAAATATATGGAATATGTGTACAATTCAAAGATATTAAAATGTTAAAATTATTAGGCTATTGGGCTCCTTCAATAGTGCTGTCTTGGCCATTTACTAGATCTACTTTTGTACACATGGCAGGGCATAAATTGTATGCATATAAATTCTGCATTAACTGATTTTTCCCACATTCACAGAAAATGTCTCCTGTATCCAAGTAGTCTTATTGTAATTGATTATACTTTGATCTTCCAGCTTTGTTTCAAAGTCTATTAAGTGACTTCCAGATGGTCCAGCCGAAATCCTGTCCTGGTGGGAGACATTCTTCAGCATTCATCTACTTGGCAAGATGTGTTGTTTTTGTTCCCCACAGATTTAGCCTAGCCTTTTTCTGGTTTAATATTTAGAGCTTGATAGATGTTCAGAAAACTTTTCATCATCTAGGGCAGGGGTCAGCAAACTTGGCTCTCCAGATGTTCTTGGACTTCAATTCCCAGAATCCCTGATCAGCAGGAGTACTGACTTGGACTTCTGGTAATTGAAGTCCCAGAATACCTGGAGAAACAAGTTTGCTGATCCCTGATCTAGGGGGCTGGTGTCCATGGGTTTAGTGCTGTATTACCATATTATGTTTGTTATTTGCTATCACCTCTCAACATATTTCTAGAGGGGCAAGGCCAGAAAAAATAATAGACTTTTTAAAATGTAAGTAGACTTCAGGCAGCCAGTAATAATCCTGCACGATTCATTAAGAGCTACATCTACTTGTTTGCCATGTGCTAATTTATACCATACAGTTTTGCTGTGGAATAGCATGAGGACAGAGCTGTTCTTATTATTTGTAGGTGTGCACCTCAATATGAACCAGGCAGTTTCTTAAGTATATCATTTCTGGAAGCAACATTTTGTTTCATATTTACACAATGTTTTTTGTAGATCACTGTTCGATCCCGAGTGATGCTTAAATACTTCTTTGGGATAGGGCAGTGTTTCAAAATCTTGCCTTTCTGTCTAACTAGGAGCTTCCTTTCCACATCTCTATTCTTTAAGAGGAATGCAAAGAGCTCTGTTTGTAAAGGATATTGGTTTCAGCTGGTTGTTTTTATAATATAAGGAAAGATCTAATGCAGAGGTTAGCTGGTACTCAATGGAATAAAAGGTTTTCCCCGGACTATCAAGCAAGATCATCAGTATAGGTGAAATTCCTGGCATATGGGAACATTCAGTGGTGAACTGGCCCACCGGGCTACCAGGACTCATCCCAGGGTGCCCTTCCCCCCAGCACCAATGGTGCGCCCTTTGGATTGGCCACGGGCATGCACATGCACCCAGCAAGCAGCAGGAGAAGGCGCCTCACTGTTGCCAGGCTGTTTTTTTTCTCTTTCAGACTAGAAGGCGGCCCTTGTTTATTTTTTATTTTTTTTATTTTTTTGGGGGGAGACTGTTGCTTCTCCTCTTTCCCAGCAACTGCTCCCACTGGGAGTGTGTACACACCTGTGTACTGGGCAGACCAAGCAAGGGGAGGACACATGAGGCAAAGGCTGCAGGGCAGGAGGCTGGGCTGAGCTAAGCTACACCGCAAGCAGGGGAAGAGCCACCCCACAAGCAGGAAGTGTAGGAGAGCTGGCCAACCAGCCCCGGCCAACAAAACGTTTCCCCGTCCGTCCCGCTTCCGCATCCCTTTAAATTCAACAGAAAATCTTTGGTCTTTAGGAAGAATAGCATCCATATCTGTAAGTCCATGATTTTTAGCAAAGATGTAGAGCTTTTTGAGCAGCAGTTTGTAATAGATATAGAGCTTTTTGAGCAGCAGTTTGTAATAGACAGTGCCGTATGCCAGTGTAAGGTTGAAAAATTTCACTCCAGTGCTTCAAAACTGCCTTCTACGTGTTGAATTAGACTTGAGTTGTGGAGTTTTTGCAACAACTAGAGTATGCCTGTTCTGGAATTAGAAGGGGTTCCATTCAAGGGGCTAGATGACTTAATATCATTCATTCAAACATTTTTATAAGTGTCATGGTAGAGAGATTGGCCTGTAAATTTTGGGATCTAATGGCTCTTGTCTGGTTTCAGTATAGCAATTACTTTTCATCTTCTACCATTTTTTTATTTGTTTGTTTACCAAGCATCCTGAGCCCTCCCTCCCTCCTCCTCCCTATGCCTTGGCCTTGAGCAGGGGTTTAAAGAGAGGCTATGCTGGAGGGGCTTCTCCATTGCCTGGGACTCTGGAGGCCAGCTGGAACAACGGCAGGCATCAGGGCAGCCTCCAACACCGGCGTCCTGAGCCCTCCCTCCCTCCTCCTCCCTATGCCTTGGCCTTGAGCAGGGGTTTAAAGGGAGGCTATGCTGGAAGGGCTTCTCCATTGCCTGGAACGCTGGAGGCCAGCTGGAACAACAACTGCAGGCATCAGGGCAGCCTCCAACACCGGCGTCCTGAGCCCTCCCTCCCTCCTCCTCCCTATGCCTTGGCCTTGAGCAGGGGTTTAAAGGGAGGCTATGCTGGAAGGGCTTCTCCATTGCCTGGAACGCTGGAGGCCAGCTGGAACAACAACGGCAGGCATCAGGGCAGCCTCCAACACCGGCGTCCTGAGCCCTCCCTCCCTCCTCCTCCCTATGCCTTGGCCTTGAGCAGGGGTTTAAAGGGAGGCTATGCTGGAAGGGCTTCTCCATTGCCTGGAACGCTGGAGGCCAGCTGGAACAACAACTGCAGGCATCAGGGCAGCCTCCAACACCGGCGTCCTGAGCCCTCCCTCCCTCCTCCTCCCTATGCCTTGGCCTTGAGCAGGGGTTTAAAGGGAGGCTATGCTGGAAGGGCTTCTCCATTGCCTGGAACGCTGGAGGCCAGCTGGAACAACAACTGCAGGCATCAGGGCAGCCTCCAACACCGGCGTCCTGAGCCCTCCCTCCCTCCTCCTCCCTATGCCTTGGCCTTGAGCAGGGGTTTAAAGAGAGGCTATGCTGGAGGGGCTTCTCCATTGCCTGGGACTCTGGAGGCCAGCTGGAACAACTGCAGGCATCAGGGCAGCCTCCAACACCGGTGTCCTGAGCCCTCCCTCCCTCCTCCTCCCTATGCCTTGGCCTTGAGCAGGGGTTTAAAGGGAGGCTATGCTGGAGGGGCTTCTCCATTGCCTGGGACTCTGGAGGCCAGCTGGAACAACGGCAGGCATCAGGGCAGCCTCCAACACCGGCGTCCTGAGCCCTCCCTCCCTCCTCCTCCCTATGCCTTGAGTGGAGGAGGCGTGGAGTTGAAAGTTCTATGGCCCACTGGGGGCGATGGGGGGAGATATGGGCCAAAAGGGGGGAGGAAATGGTGGAGGGAGGGAGGGAGAGTTAGAAGGATTGAGGGACTAACTTGCCTGCCAGGGAATAGCAGCAGCAGTCTGTCTGGGGCTGGCTTGGAGGTCCATGGGGATAAAATTAAGGTGACGATTCGAGATGGCTTTGAAAAGCCAGCCCACTGCCGTCGCTACTGTGGGTGGAATGTCTCACCCCAGTTGAGGGCTCAAGGTAGATTTGGAAGAATGCCCCACCACTTCCATCACCGCCGGAGCCTTGCGGAGGGTGGGGGGAGTGGGTGGGGCGGTTTTATATGGGGGTGGGAGGGAGGGAGGGAGAGACTGCCCGGCCAGCCAGGAAGGAGAGGCAGCATTCTGTCCAAGGCAATCAGGGAGGCTCCGGAGGCCAATATAGAGGTTGTGATGGGCATGGGGCGATATAGCGGGTACCGAGGGGCGGGCCGCACTCGGGGAATGCGGGGCAGATGCTTAGTATCTGTCCCTTGTTCCAGCCCCCCGGTTACACCTCTAGGTCCTGAGCAGCTGACCCAGGGTGACCCTGCCCTTAGGCTGCTGCTGATGAATGCCAGGTCGGTATGTAATAAGGCCCCCTGATACAAGATTCCATTATGGGGGAGCGGGCCAACCTGGCAAGTATCACTGAGACCTGGCTGAGACCAGAGGATGGGGTTCCTCTGTCAGAAATGTGTCCAGCTGGGTTCAGTATTTGGCACCAGCCTAGGGATGAGGGTAAGGGCAGTGGCGTTGCCATCATAGCCAGGGAGTCACTGGGAGTCGCCAGGGCTACCGCTCCACAAATTCTGGGTTGTGAGGCCCTGCTTCTGCGTCTGGGCTCTAAGGGTCAGTTGGGAGTCTTACTCCTGTACCTGCCCCCTTGCAGGGTAAGGGACTCCCTGCCTGAGCTCCTCGAGGCCATCTCAGCGTTGGCGTTGGAGTTCCCTAGACTGTTGGTTCTGGGGGACTTCAATTTGCCTTCGCTGGGGACTGGCTCCAAGGTGGCTCAGGAGTTCATGGCTTCCATGGCAGCTATGGACCTGATTCAGGTAATTCAGGGCCCGACCAGGGGCAGTGGCCACACACCAGATTTAATCTTTTTGTCGGAGCGGTGGCAGAGTGATCTGAGACTACGGAAATTAGACATAACACCTGTGCCATGGTCAGATCACTATTTGGTGGCTCTAGACTTCCTGGGTGCAACGCTTCATCGTAGGGAGGCAGGGCCTATTAGAATGGCCCGCCCCTGGCAACTGATGAATCCTGATGGATTCCAGAGGGAACTGGGGGATTTCCCTCTGGATCGGCAACACGATTCGCCCGAGGCGCTGGTTGACCTGTGGAACAGGATGACAACAGTGGCCTTGGATGAAATCGCACCACTACGGCCTCTCAGAGCTCATGGAGCTAGGTCATCTCTGTGGTTCACAGATGAACTGTGGGAGCTCAAACGGGCAAAGAGACGCCTAGAGCGCCGCTGGGTGAAGACCCAGAGAGACTCCGATTGGACACTAGCTAGAGCCGCTATTAGGGCCTATCTAGTGGCGATGGAGGTGGTGAGGCGGCAATACTTCACCACCCTTATTGCCTCCGCTGATAATCGCCCAGCCACCCTGTTCCGGGTTACCAGGTCTCTCCTTGGTAGGGGGACCCCGGTGCCTGGTTGGCAGGGGTCGGCTGAGGACTTTGCTGACCATCTAGTGGAGAAAATCGATCGGATTCGCTTGGGGTTTAATCCTGGCGTGGATGGGGAGAGTCCGGAGGGAGCTGGAGCACAGTCTTGCCATACCATCTGGGACCAGTTTGATCCAGTTGCCCCTGATGAAGTGGACAGGCTCCTTGCAGCTGTGCGCGCCACTACCTGCCCATTGGACCCCTGTCCCACCTGGTTGGTGAAAGCCTCCAAGGCGGTGACAGGTGGCTGGGTTGGGGCTATGATCAATGCATCATTGCAGGAGGGGGTGTTTCCTGCACCTTTAAAACATGCCTTGGTGCGCCCCCTCCTGAAGAAACCTTCCCTC
Source organism: Bradypodion ventrale (assembly GCA_035047345.1). Lineage (NCBI taxonomy): Eukaryota > Metazoa > Chordata > Lepidosauria > Squamata > Chamaeleonidae > Bradypodion > Bradypodion ventrale. The sequence continues at coordinate 446,427,358 of JAWDJE010000001.1, read as the reverse complement.
GACCCAGCTGTCCTAACCAACTATAGGCCTGTCTCCAACCTCCCCTTTTTAGGGAAGGTGTTGGAGAAGGCAGTGGCGCGTCGGCTGCAGGGGGTACTGGATGAAGCGGATTACCTGGACCCCTTTCAGTCAGGATTCAGGCCTGGATATGGTACCGAGACGGCATTGGTCGCACTGATGGATGATCTCTGGCGGGAGCGGGACGGTGGTCACCCATCCGTCCTTGCTCTTCTTGACCTCTCAGCTGCTTTTGATACTGTTGACCACGGTATCCTTCTGGAACGGCTCCGAGGATTGGGAATCCAGGGCACTGTGTGGTCCTGGTTTTCCTCATTTCTGAGGGGTCGGACCCAGTCGGTGTGGTTGGAGAGTGAGAGGTCCAGTCCTAGGCCCCTCAAATGGGGGGTGCCTCAGGGCTCGGTGCTCTCTCCTCTCCTATTTAACATCTACATGAAGCCGCTGGGTGAGATCATTTGTTCCCATGGGGTGCGGTACCATCAGTACGCGGATGACACTCAGTTGTACATCTTGGCCATGGGGCCCCAGTGATGCTGTCAAAGTCCTCTCCAGGTGCCTGGAAGCTGTTGGGGTCTGGGTGGGGGCCAATGGGCTACAACTGAATCCCAGCAAGACTGAGTGGCTATGGATAAGGGGTCCTGCGTTAACCCGGGAGCTACCATCTTTGGTTCTGGATGGGGCTATTTTGCCCCAGACAGACCCGGTGCGCAACTTGGGGGTCCTCCTGGATTCGCGGCTACTGCTAGAAGAACAGGTGGCGGCTGTGACCAGGAGGGCTTTCGCCCAACTTCGGGTGATTCGCCAGTTGCGCCCACTCCTGGACCGACTCCTTGCTCATGGTCACTCACGCTCTGGTCACCTCCAGACTAGATTATTGCAATGCGCTCTACATGGGGCTGCCCTTGACGACCATTCGGAGGCTATAGCTGGTCCAGAATGCGGCAGCCAGGGTGGTGATGGGGTGTGGGCATTATGCCCGTGCTTTGCCACTGCTCCGGGAGCTGCACTGGTTGCCAGTTTGTCTCCGGGTGCAATTCAAGGTGCTGGTTTTGACCTTTAAAGCCCTATATGGTAGTGGGCCGGGTTACCTAAGAGACCGCATCGCCCTGAGGACGTCTGTCCGTCCAACCAGAGCAGACCGGAGGGGCTCTCTAATTGTTCCATCAGCCAGACGGGCTCGCCTCTCTGGCACAAGGAGGAGAGCCTTCTCCGTGTCTGCACTGGCCCTCTGGAACCTCCTGCCAACAGAGCTACGTCTCCGGACGGAATTGCTGCCTTTCAGAAAAGAACTTAAAACCTGGCTGGCGGGTCAAGTGTGGGGTGCAGGTGGAAGGGTAACCTCCATTGGGTGGTTGGTGTAGAAGAACTCTTCCCCATGGTGCCTTTGGATCCTGCACCCCTTGTTTTTAGGGGGTGGGTAGTTTTAACTGTTTTTAATATGTGTTTTTTAATTTTTATTGTGAACCGCCCTGAATTGGCTTTTGCCGAGTGAGCGGTATATAAATGTGACAATTAAATTAAATTAAATTAAATTAAGCAGTTATTAAAGAGTTGAAGGAGCCATTCTTTTGTGTTTTGCTCAAAATGTTTAATGCAGTTGATCTGCATATTGAGTCCTGCCACTTTGCTATTCCTACATCTTCTTATAGCTTCCTCCTGATCTGCCAAGATGAAGGCAATAGAAAATCCACTGGGTTTGCATGGAATATCCCTTTAATATTTTATTTTACTATGTGTTGATTGGTTGTTTTGTTATTTGGTTAGGGTCATTTTTGCACAAAGTGTACTTTTGTTTGGATCATTATTCTCCAGGTTTCCTGACTCCTCCTTCTCATGTCAAGCTCTGTTATAATGTCTATCCAGTTCTTTTTGTTTATGCAAGAGTCAAGATCAAATTTCTCCCAGGTTTTATTGTATATTCACTAAAAATATGTTTTTCTTTAAAGTATGAAATATAATCCAACTATTGGGCATGTGTTTCCATAGTGAGACTTGAGATCTACTTGGTCTGGCATTCTCTTGGAATCATGGCAGGAAAACATTCCAAACTAGAAGTTACAAATTGATCATAGCCCTCTGGTTGAGAGGCAATCTGAAGCACAGCTGCATCTAGAATTGTTGTAAACTTTTACCTGGAGTTTTTTTTGTTTTGAAATTGGATTGAAGCTGGATGGCTGAGTAGATCTGACTTAGAACAGGACTGTGCTGATTTTTTTGGGAGGGAGGGACGGGGATTGGTTCATCTATGCTCCATATTCAATGGAGAGCTATATTCTCACTAACAAACTAGGGCCTGTGCATACATGCATTTAGTCTGTTCTCAGAGTTTGGGTGAGTAAGGGCTTGGGCAGTCCACTTTATTTTACAGCATCCAGACATGTTGGAGCAGGTGAACTCCCCTCAAATTGAAGTATTTTGAGCCCCTGTCAGGATGTTCTACTTTTATATATATACTTTTGATGGAGCCCTGGTGGCATAGTGGATAAACTTATGTACTGCAACCACAACATTCTGAATTCGATCCTGACCAGAGCTCAAAGTTGACTCAGCCTTCCATCCTTCCAAGGTCGGTAAAATGAGGACCCAGCATGTTGGGGCAAAATTCTAATTAACTTGTGAACTGCCCAGAGAGTACACTAAGCGCTATGGGGAGGTATATAAGTGTAATTGCTATTGCTGTTGCTACTCCTATATACTGTATACAATTTCCAGTGCTTCTAGACACTGGAAATCTTTACCTATAAGAAGGGGCATTAACTGTTGTTATCCGGCATGCACGCCCGCACCCGTCCCTACTATCCCATACCGAGCTGCCCGCACTTACCTTAATACTGTCCGAGCATCGCCACAAGAGTCCACCAGCCGCGAGTGGAGCAACCACCCCACGAATGCAAACAAAAAATAAAAACAACAAGGTCCAGCATCCTCCACACTGCGCCACCCATCAGCCAATGAGGCTGAACGGTGCGAGTGTGGAGGAGGCGGGGCAGCTGGCATTCCGGCTTAAAAAAACTGTGCTGGAGGGAAAACCCAGGCAGCAAAAGGTAAGTGCGGTGGGGGGGAGGCATGGTCCCGGTAACCACACCGCCCACCTGCCCCACCACCTTGGCCCCCTAACCCCCACCGCACTTACCTTTTGCTGGCTGGTCCTTTCCCCCCGGCACAGCCTTCTGGGAGTCATCGCCAAGGATTGGGGGGAGGAGGGAGATCCCTTCCCCCCAACTTCAGCAAGATTGTGTGTGTGTGTGTTTGTGTGTGTGTGTGTGGTCACCGAGGCTTCTGGGGGGAGGAGGGGGAGTCCCTCCTCTCCCCGCGGAGCTATGGCGTGTGTGTGTGTGTGTGTGTGTGTGTGTGTGTGTGTGTGTGTGTTTGTGTGGTTGTGTTGTGTGTGTGTAACCCCTACCACCAAAACACACACAAAAAGTGGGATATATGGAGAAACTTGCAGCTATCAAAGTCAGTTAATGAGCCTCTTCAGCATACTGTATTGGGAACTAAGAACTTCCCCAGATCATCTGTGAAAGGACAGAGCAAATGAATATTATATATCAGTAAATCATCACTTATGATGATTTACATCATAAATCATCTCCCTCAGTGGCTGAGTGGTTAAGACGCTGAGCTGGAGACAAGATGGTCAGGTTTCAATACCTAAGGACTATACTTGGGGACATGAAAGTAGTCTCATCCTGAGTGGAATGTCTCCAGCAAAAATCCTTTCAACCCAGAGTAATCTATGACACAAAATTATTGTTATTGTTTTTGTTGTTATATTGTTGTGATGCATCACATTATTGTATTTAGATTAAAGAAATATTTTTCTTTGTTTACCTTTGTATTGCCAATTGAAACTGTGGCTGTGGGTAGGTTCTTGTTTGGCAATATACAGACAAAGAATTTTTTAAAAATAAATAATTGAAACTGATGCATTACATCAGGGATGATCTAAAGATATTTTAAGAAATATTCATTTTACCCTAACAATTGACAGATCTAAGGACTGTCTGGAAAGGCTTTTAGATCTGGATTGTACCCTTTATGCCACCTGCCACTGTTAAATGAACTAGGTAGTTTAGGATCATGTTGGGTTTGTTTCTAGGTTTATTATGAGCACCCATTGAAACTGGGTTGTTAAGGGTATTATTGACATTAGAGATCAGTTTATCTTGCAGCTTATTTAAACACTCTTAGAACACCTCAGGCTTGAAGAGCATCCATTCTCAACAGATTTAACATTTTACCCTCAGCCTTACTTCAGAGTAGATTTCAGGGAACCTCACATCATGGAAGATACTACCCATGTGGGGTTGAAGTGCCCAACTTCCTGTTGCTCACCCTTTTATATTGTACACTGTATGAACAAATTAGGAGCAATCATAATTTAATAAAATAAGTTGTTGGTCATGTACTGCATATTAGATCAGAGCTCTTATATAATGGCTCAAGTTGCTAACTTTTTGGTACAGTAAGTAGAAAGGTGTTGTTACTGGCTGATATTTGGACATTGGACTCATTTTTCACTCTCTGTAGTTATTGTTATATTTGTGTGAGCCAAGTGACCATTGTAACAATAGGATCCGTACTCATGGGTAGGCCCTATTGTCCTTCTGAGTTGCAGCCCCCAGGCTAGACAACCCAGGCATCAGATGTGTGTAGAATCAGGTAGTGTCCAGCCAAGCAATCACTCCAAGCCTCTTCAGGCATTTTATAAGTGTATTGAAAGCATAGCAAGATACAGGATACAGTCCATCAAAAGCATTTCAAAGCAAGGATATGAACCAAACTGGTTCTCTAAGGGAAAGCCTAGAGGCCTAGAGGCCCCCTTTCTCTCAAGCTTCTACATTTTGGCTGCTTGCAAAAGCACAGCATTCCAGAGAGTGTCTGAGTGTGTGTGTGTCTCCGTCTCAGGGATATCTCTCCTCCCACAGGGTCCACCTTTAGCCCAGCCCCTTAGGGTGTCCAACCAATGATCTCACAGCAAGATATGTCAATCACACATTTGGTTTCATTTCTTCTACACTATGAGGCAACTCATGAGGCAATTTTTTTTACATTCTTTCACTCTCCCCCAGGCTTTGTGGAAAAGATAGGGTTTTGAGCAGAGTTGCAAGAGTTACTTTTTGAGACTCATACCTGTCAACCTTCCCAGATTGGCCAGGATTTCCCAGTTTTCGGCGCCGATTTGCACCATTTCCCATCCTGTGCTGCTGAAACCCCAAAATTTGGCATTGGGGGGGAAGGAGGTACTGCACAGCCCTTCTGCGCAGGTTGCCTTTTACACATGCGTAGAAGGGTTTTACACTTGTGTAGAACCCTTCTATGCATGCATAGAAGGCTACACATGCATAGAAGGGGGCTACACAAGCGTAAAACCCTTCTATGCATGTGTAGAAGGCGACCTGTGCAGAACCGTTCTGCGCAGGTCCCGTTTTGGCCGGAGCCGCGGTTGACAGATATGTTGAGACTACAGCTGTCAAAATACTTCAGCCAGCATAACTCCACAGTTTAAGGTATTTAGGGAACTTTACTTACAAAAAGGAATTTTTTCTGCCTGTGGTTTTGAGAAGTGATTTGACAGAGTGATCTAACCTTAATGGCAATGCTTTCCCTGATTAATTATTCCTGACCAACCACTGGGCCTATTCAGTTGTGTGCTGGCCCACAGGAATACAGGGACTCATCCCGGTGCACCCCAGTGACTGGCGCTCCCCAGAGGCTGGCAGAGGTAATGGAAATATATGGGACTTCTCCCCCCCAACCCCCCAATAGAAGCCCCCATCACTTCCTGTCCACCGCCCTCCCAAGGTACCCAGCACACCCCTGGGCCTATTGGGGTACACAGAAAGAGCCTTTTCGAAGATTGAACCACAATCGGGCATACCATGGTAACAGCAACATTGTGTTGCCAGCTAATCTTTCTCACACTGGGTTGGGCGAAAGGAACTGAAGAATGAACTCACCAAAATGTGCCTTCATTTTGACAGTTTCACATCTGGCCTAAACACAGAAGAAGAACTGGGGCATTCTAGTTTGGCAGGCCATCAAAAGTGGGAGCCATTATAGTTGCCTCTGGTTGTTTTGTTACATGCAAAACCAGGTTGTGTTGACAGACTTATTTCTCAGTTTTGAGTTAGTATTTGACATGATGACTCCTTGACTTTAGCATCTAAAGCTAAATGGTTAGCTTCTTTTAAAAATAGATAATTTTTTTCTCCCTGAGATGTGAACAATTGAAAAGCAAAATACATTTTTAAAAGTATGCAATTTCTTTCACAAAGAAAGAGAAAAAGCTTTGTTGTTTTAAAATTATATATCTGAAGATGAAAATAAAGTCACTGTTCATTGTACTACCCAAATAGGCTATCTGGGGGCGGGGGGGGGGAGCTTCTCATTTTCACAACTACATCGACTAAAAGGCACTGTTACCTAGCAACATTCATTGTGTTTATAACCTTTCATCGGATCTGAGCTCACAGATGTGCTTCTGAAGCTAATATATATACATCGTACAGCTCCTCCTGCGCTGATGATCTATATGAGCAATATTAAGCAGATTACAAAATGCTTTCTACATAAACAAATTAAAGAAAATGAATACAAATTCAGCATTCATTGGCAAAGTCTTTCTAAAAATTTACAAGATGTTGTCAAGCAGGTTTTTTTAAAGCAGCCTGCAATGAGTTGAGCTTGCTACTAAGTACAAGAAATGCTGGCACTGAAACCTCATTTTGCTTTCTGCTTTGTTCACTGGTTCACTGTTGGATTGTCAATAGCATTCCCCTTCTGTTTATGTGTATATACTAATTGTGAGTCATTGCTTACAAAAGGGGGTTGGGAAAAGCTGACTAATAATCTGATAGATACCACTGCTGCAGTTGTCATTACCAAATGCTACTAGTGAGGTGTGCTTTCCACATCTGTCCTCATCCCAATATAACATTTTTCAATGACAGTGCTGTGAAGATCTGCGTAGAACTGAGTCATGGGAATAGGTAAGGAATGGAATATCATTAGCCACTTTAGCCAACATGTGTTTCTCTAATCTGGCCTTAGAGACTTGTTAAAGTTGTGCTAGTTCATAACAGTCTCTTCTCATGAAAAAACATACACATTTCTCCACTGTAAGATAGTTTTGCAGGGAGAATGGTAATATTCCTGTTTCATTTATTATCTCTACTTCTTTCAGCCAAGATCCAAGCGGTATACATTGCCCTCTTCCTTTCTGCATTTTTTCAGAAGTACCCTATAAAATTGGCTTGGCTGAGATAGAATCAAGATTATATGGCAATTCCTGTGACTCAGTAATACCCTAAAACAACTATGCAATGTAATAAAGATGGTATTTCACACGAAAAACCAGTGTGGCATCAGGGTTAGAGAAATGGAAGAGCACCACTGAGTAATAAGATTCATCACATAATCTTGAGTCCACCAGAGCCACGTCTATTTTATAGGGTTATTTGGAGAAGTCTTGGGAAACACCCTAGGCTAGGGTTTACAGACAACATTTGAACTCATATCAGACAGACATCTGCCATGAATTTTTGGGTCTCTTTACAATATTTCTGCACTATCCATGGAATATGCAGGAGCCTAGAGAAGTGGATTTTCATTCACAGAAGCTTGCTGATTGTTTGATTTTTCGTGAGCATGTAAAAATGTCACTACTCTTGCATTTATATAACTTTAAAGACCACACAGCCTTTTCCCATATTTGGCGGGTGTTTGTGTGAGATTTAGATACTGTTTTCCCTGAATCATGAGAACCAAGCTAGACCTTGGGCTACTCACTCTTCATCTGACCCCTTGGCAGCCCCCCCCCCCCCAAAAAAAAAAGGTGGGAAGACCCAATTGTGAAAAGTTTTGGCTGAACCTGGAGAAGAAGAGCACGACAGCAAAAGGAATGGAAAATGAGTTGCAACCAGAAAGAACTCATCCCCTGATAGTCTGGTCAGTTGAGGAATCGAGTGTATTTTAAGGTATTCTAAATTGTTTAAATTAATTGTTTTTAATAGAAGCATTTTTAAATGTAATTTATTTGCTAAAATCCTGTTGCTTAGCATATGAAGTCATTAAATGAGTGAGCTTTTGCTGAGTCAATTCCATATATTCCATTGATTCAATGAGTCTACTTAGCTGAGACATTTACCATACTAAAGTACAACTAGAGTAGACTCATTGAATCAGTGGGTGAATGAGTTCCTCTGTAAATTCCACTGATTCAATGGATCTCCTCTAGTTATTACCTGAAAACCGCTATCCCCTTTTTTTCCTGTCACAGGAAGACCTGCGAGCACCAGAGATGAGTTTCCGAAATTAAAAGTTCTTCCACTGGCAAAGCCCCCAAGAACCACAGAGACTTGAATTTCAGGCAAAAAATAAGAACATTTATTGAATATGCATTTAATCAACAGTGGCCTGCTGCTGGTCACAAACAGTTTGCAATATTTGCCTGCTACAAAAATCTACACATGAGCTTCCCTAACTAATTTATGCAGAGAGAGCTGGAGTCCCAACATCGCAAAGTCTTTTTATACAATTCTACAGACACAAATCAATCCTATCATCTATCTAAAGTCACAATAAAGTTTTTACAAAAAAACAATAACCTAGCAGCAGGCTATTATTTCATATAGGTAGATAAATAAGTCAATTTTGGGTTACAATATTAAGTATTTGTGCAAATATATGGTAATGGTAAAAGATTATAATTTCCAGGAAAGAATAGTGGGAGGAGGTTGGGGGATTAGGTAGAGACAATTCAATATAGTATCCAATGGCAGAGTGAACATGCATGGCTTGAAGATAGGAACCAATCAGAAACGCTGCATGTCTGAGGCGGAAAGTTCAACTGACCAGTCAGCATCATTGGATCTTCACTTGATGAAGTTCTTGGGCACTTCCCACCCACATAATCCTATCCTATCAACCACATTAAGGCCCAACCAGCATTATGTACATATGTTAAATACAAACCCAGAAACAAAGATGTGAGAGACACACACAAAAGAATAATCCTTAAAACAATCAAGACTGTAGTTTTTGCTGCAGACTTTCAGGAGGTTTGGAAATGGGTGTGTGGCATCAGGTGTTAATTGAATGGTTCCTTTGGAATGAGGTATGCCTCTTGGGTCTACCAAGACAGGCTCAAGTTTAAAGAAAATAGAACATGTTAGAATCATTTTACAATATTTTTAATGATTTTTGGAACATTTAATTGCAACCGCTAATTAAAAATCAATCAGGGATAAAAGAGTCAAGTTCACCCTGCCTATGGTTGAGCATGGCTCCAAAGACTGGAAAAATGCTTTTTTAACACAAACCACCAATACTGTTAAAGTCTAAATTTGCTGGGTCATTGCAGGCACGCTTGGCTTTTAGGCAGGAGAAGAGGCAGGGAGAAATCAAATTTCAAAAAGCCCACACTGTATAAGTAGGAGCCAACTGGGAATAAACAAACTTTTACTGTCTTACTCACAAGGAGACCTTTCCCCGATCTGTTCCACCACTGGCTCTTGACCGGTCAACCGATCCTGGGACTCAGCCAAGCTTCGGGAGTGAAGATGCAATTTTTAACAATTATTTTAAACTTTAATTCAACATTTAAATGGTTAACTTTTGTCTTTAGGTCCCCTCCGCTCTCTTCCCCTAGCTCTGAATTTTTTGCTAATATTTTTCGATCACGGTGCTGTCAAAAAATCCTTAGAAAGCACCTATCTCTTTGAACTCTTTGAAGCTCTGATTGAATCAGTCAGAATGGATACATTGTTGCAAATGTCCAGCCTTGATGTCTTCAAAGTACCATATTTTAAACCCCATTCATGTAAACCTATGGGTCATTGTGATTTACTTTAGTGTGGGAAATTGCAACTAGAGTATTGCCATTTGAATCATTAAAACATAAAGAGTTGATTCACTAAATGTCCACTGATTCAATGGGCCTACTCTAATGTGACTTGCTCTGCAAAGCAAACAGATTTCAGTAATATGTTTGGGCTGAGTATATCACATTCACAAAGAGGTATTCACAAGGGGGATTTTATGAATACAACTTAATTAAACTATAGCAAGATTCAAAAATTAAGCATATAAACAATATGAAGAAATGCCACATTAATGTGGCATTAATGATGGCTAAAGAGAGCCTCACCTTAAATTAAAATGTAGCAAAGTTTTAATCTACCAATTCAAATCACAAGTAAACCTTCAGAGGTCAATGGAGAAATGTGTTTTCTGCAATTGCAGTGCCTTTCCAACTCTGCAGTACACAGGAATATTGGAACATATGCACAGGCTAGATTTAAAAAATATATATAATGGATTATGAATCTGACCTACCAGACAGCAGAGTTGCACTCCTAAGTACATTGAATACTAAGAGATGTATTTCTTAATAAACACACTGTCTTGAGGTTTAACTCTCCAAATGCTAATATTTAAACATGCATGAATTGACTCCTAGCTGGAGTGAGTGAGTGAGGGAGAGGCAAAATCAAGCAAGCCAAAATGTATGAGCAAGCAACTGTTGTTGAGGAAAGAAAAAATGTTTCTGCCTGAAGCAGCAACCTCACCAGTAACCTTGGAAGACACTTGGAGGAGCCTTCATGGGTAGAGACTTTAGAAATGTTCAGTATGTTGATCAGTAGGGATACACAGAAAGAGCTTCCTCGAAGATTGTGGTATTTTTTAACCACAATTGGGTATACTTTGGACAACAACCACATTGTGCTGGTTAATCTTTCTCACACTAGATCAGGTGAAAAAAACTACAGAATGAATTCACCAAATGGTGACTTCATTTTGGCAGTTTCACATTTGGAAAATACACAGAATAAGAAGATCAGTGTTCAAAACACTGTGTTCTTTTTTTGGGGGGGGAATGTCTTTTATTCTCCTTTTCCTGCTTTTTTTTTTTTTTTGCAAAAGCAGGACAGACATCTCCTTACCCATCCACACAGTGGCTTCATCATCATCTACAAATGTGTGTAGCCTTCAACATGGTAACCGGGTACACACATATCACATTCACAAAGAGGTATTCATAAGGGGGATTTTATGAATATACCATAATTAATTTTGGTATTTTTGAACCACAGTCAGCTGTACTACAGGCAACGGCAACCTTGTGTTGTGGGCTAATCTTTCTCACACTAGGTCTGGTGCCTTCATTTTGGCAGTTTCACTTCTGGCCTAGACATGGAAGAAGAAGAAGAACTTGGTATTGCATGAAGAGGAGAGTGAAAAAGTTGAGTGATACGGATACTGTACTTGAGTTTTTGCTGGCTAGCAAAGCACCCAGAATAGACAAAATACTAGTACGGTATAGAAGCTAAGACCAGGATGGGGTTGACAGAAGGAACCATGGAGACCAGAAAAAACAGTGTTGCTATTGTGTGTTTTGTAAGAAAGGGGGGAGAAAAAGAGCAGTATATGTACAGTACTACTTGAGGCAGGAAAAATAGAGTGGGTATGAGAGAAAATGCTTTGAGAGTGATGGAAGTATGCAAGTAGGTTGTGCTATTCCAGGCACAATGGACAATGCATGGGGCATTTGACTAAAAAGAAGAGCATAACATTCTAAGTTGTTTGCTTTCTCATGCCTTCAGACAGTCCTTGTAGCAGGAAGGCAAAAGAAGGTGATCTAATTTATCTAGGCTTTCTGCAGGAGCCCTCCTGTGAGATGACACCTTAGTTGGAGTATTCATGTACAGTATTCTATATAAATTTGACAAGGGCTGTTTAGAGATATTTCCATCATTTCCTCTTAGGGGCTTGGCTCACATTGAGACCCAAAGCTATTTCTCCTCAGCCACTTAGCCTGACAAGTTTTCTGGTTAAAACAGTCTGTGGCATGCACATACATGTCTTGGCAAAAAAAAAGAGAGGCTCTGCTGAGTGTTATGTGAAATTGGCATACTGGTAACAGATCTTTCAAGAATGTTGCTGGGGGCGTGGCTAAGATGGCCACCGAGTAACATCTCGATTTGGACGCTCGCGCTTATCAAAGTGGTAACTAATGTGAATGAGCAAAAAGGGAAAATTTTAAAGTGGTATTCTTTGCCGATAAGACTCCTGCTTGCCTATTTGGAAAGTTTGTAGCTGGACGGTCGAAGTTTGGGAGGTATCCTGGGCAGGAGAGGCACGCGACGGAAGCCGTGGCTTCTCCGGTCGAGGAGCCGAGAATGGCACCAGCGAGACGGCAGAGACTCGAGGTGGCAGTAAAATCGGCAAGAAAGTGAGTTTATGAAAGTTTAGGCTGAAAGCTAAAGGTAACTGGGGATTTTGTTCTGAAGAGCCCGGACTCAGAAGTGTGTGTGGAAGTGGATAAAAGCGGGTTGTCGATCCGTTAATGGCGGCAGTCCTGGGAAACGAAAGTGGCTGTGTTTTGGTCTATGGCCTCTTTGCGCTCCAGGAGAACCGCGGCGTGGTTTGGCGATATTAATGGGTTAAAGAAGACTTTGTCTGGGCTTCAGTTTCCGATGGTTCCAGTGCTTTTTGAGGCTAAAATTAAGAAGAGTGGGGAAAGTTTGCCGATTTACAGAGGAAGAAGGGGGGCTTCCCCCTGAAGTCGCACCCGCTGGAAAAGGGCGCTTTGATTCCTTCGCTCCAAGAGAAGGATTATTTTTTCTTTACCCCTTCACTGTGTGGATTAACTAACTCTTTTTTTCTCGATATACTGCTCCTCTTCCTTGTTTTTTGTTATACAGCTTGGATTTTGGGGGGCTTTTTTACCTCTCTTCCTAGCGGTTTTGATTCAAATGAAAAAATCTGGGTGACTGTTTCCTTGGAGCTCCTATCTTTTTGCTGGGAGTGCAAATACCTGGGCTGTTTACTTTGGGGAAACGGGCCTGCTGTGGATTATCTTTTTTCGTTTGGGCTGCTTTCCGGTTCCTGCTCTTTTATGGATTACAACAATTAATTTTTTGCTGGATTTCTTCCTCTCTTCAATCTTCGACAGAATTGTTTGGACAGGCACTAGTACTGGCTGCAGTGATATAGGTCTGAGTGGATTGGCTATGATTTTACAACGTGCTGCAATATTGGACTTTCTTTGTGGGCGTCACTATGGATAAAGATACAAGAGGAAAAGCAAAGGAGGAAGAACTAGTGGTGAAGTCTAAGAGGAAAGAAAAAGCACCAATGGAAGAGGTTCCCTAGCCTTCATCACCACCACCTGAACCCTATGATCATACCCAAATTATGGTGGAAATTGGTAAATTGTTTCAGAAATTGGAGAAAAATGAGGACTCAAGGGTGAAAGATAGAAATGAAATGATGAAAAAACAGGATAAGGTGGTATCATCTGTTATGGATTTTTCAAAAAAAGTGGATTTAAGTTTGCAAAAAATAGAGGGAAATGTGAAATTGGTCCAAAATGAGGTAAATGTTATAAAAAAGGAAATAAAAGGGACTCAGGAGGCGGTGCGGGAGAATAAGCTGAAATTGGATGAATATGAGAAAAGGATTGACGCTGTGGAAGATATGATGAGAAAGCAGAACATTGTGATTTGTCAGGTGGTTGAATGGACGCCAGACCAGCTAAGAGAAAGGGTGGTTCAGTGGTTAAACAGTTTGAACATGGGAAAGGAATTTGTACAGGAAGATATTGTAAGTGCATTCAGGGTGGGTCCAAGAAGAGGGAAGGCGGTTCAAAGAAATGTTTTGGTAAAATTTGCAAATTGGGGAGATAAACTTAGAGTAATGGCTTTTTTGAAACAAGCTGGTTCTGGCGCCCTGAAATTTGATGGTTCTGATATGGAAGTGTATAATGATATTTCAATGAAAGAAAGAATTTGGAGATATAAGATGAGACCTGTAACCAAACTGCTGATGAGTAAAGGTATAAGGTATAATTGGAGATTTCCACAGCAACTGCGGGTTTTTTATGAGAAAAGAATGCAAGTAATTGATGAAGGGACCGATCCACTGGAGTATCTGAGTCAGTTGGAGCTGGTGAAAGCAGGTTCAGAAGAGTGGGTAACTTTTAAGAAAGATTTGCTGGAATCGGGTGCTATAGGAAGGAAGTATGAGGGGGCAGAGGCTGGCGGCGCTACAGGTGGAACACCGCAGGGAAAAGAAGAAGAGGAGTTGTCATTGATCATGTTGGAGGAGGAGGCAAGTAAGGAACAATGAGAAATAGGTTGACATACAAAAAAAGAAAAAACTATCTAAGCATTATACATGGGTGGGTAGCGCGTAGCACTAGTCTGTAGGCACATCTTGCATGTCTCCCCTCTCCCCTCTTTGGCTATCGAAGGTGCCTTTTTTTTTTGTTTGAAGAAAGTAGGGAGAGAGACATTGTGTGTTTTATGTAGAATTTTGTGTTTTTGGGGGAAGGGGTCGGTGGTGGCACGCCCAATGGAGAGTTTAGAAGCTAGAAAGGAAATAGATTATGGGAAATATTAAAATATTAACTTGGAATGTAAAGGGTACAGGTTCTGTTCTGTTCTTAAGAGGCGGAGGTTGGAATTGGCTCTGAAGAAAGATAGACCCGATATAGTGTTCTTACAGGAAACACACCAAAAGTCAAAAGATACAAACAAACTTTTCTTGGGATGGATACAACACTATGAGATGGCGTTTGGTACTTCAAAAGCGAGAGGAGTGGCAATTATGATTTCTAAAAGATTAGGATTTGAGATAACAAAAAGTGTTGCCGATCAAGAAGGCAGATATATGATTGTAAGAGGAAAAATAGAAGATGAGGAAATAATGTTGGTAAATATTTATGCTCCAAATGAACATCAAGCGGATTTTTTAGAAAAGGTTCGGAAAGCTGTGGAGCTAGAAAATGTTGCAAAAATCATTGTGGCTGGAGATTTTAACTTGATAAGGTCAAATTTAGATTGTACGAATTTAGCAAGATGTGGAACTGGTTTGAAAGGGAAGGTTTTAGACAACTGGATGGTTGCGATGGGTTTGAAGGATTCTTGGAGAGAGATCAGGGGCTTGGAAAGGGCATACCCTTTTTTTTTTCACACGTCCATGGGACCAACTCTAGAATAGATTATGTTTTGCTTACAGAAAATTTGATTAAAAATATTGAGGGAATGGAAATAGGGATTTTTAAGGAATCAGATCATGCTAAAGTACTTTTGGAACTGAGATTACAAAAAGATAATCGAAGAGGAAGAAGTTGGAGGTATGATCCTAATTTATTTAAAGACCAAAAATGTAAAGAACAAATTGTGGAAAGTTGGAGGGAAAGCTGGCAGTGGAACGATAATAATGAAGTAAATTTTAATGTTGTTTGGGATGCCATGAAGTCGGTTTTTAGAGGGGAAAGCATAAGGTTGGCGAGTATAAAGTATAGAAGGTACAAGGCAGATCAGGTGGAAAAAGAAAAAGAAATAAAGCAATTACAGGAAGACCATTCAAAAAGTAAGGATAATATTTTTTTACTAAATTACAAAGACTTAAGGCAGAATTAATGGGTAAGGATATAGATAAAGTTAAAAGAGATTTGATATATTTAAATAGAGAGTATTTTGAATTTAGTAATAGAAATTCAAGATTACTAGCAAGAGCGGCTAAGGCTAAAAAGGAAAAAAGAGAAATTGGGGTGTTGGTCAATAAACAAGGGTTAAGATGTAATAAGAATAGGGATAAATGTAAAATCGTGAAGGAATTTTATCAAGCATTATATGCAAAAAAGGAGATAGATGTGGAAAGGCTTAAAACGATTCTGGAGAGGCAGTTAGGGAATGGAATAAAACAGGAACATCGAGAAAAAATGGAGGAACGGGTTACTGATAAAGAGGTAAATGAGGTAATTAGTGGTCTGAAGATGGGGAAAGCTCCGGGAGATGATGGATTATCGACAGAGATTTATAAGGAATTTAAAGATGTTGTGGTTCCAAAGTTAGTGAAGCTTTATAACTATATTTTAGATGGAGGACAAATTCCGACTTCATGGTACAGTACCATAATCGTTCTGCTGCCAAAACCGGGAAAGAATTTGGAAAAGGTGGAATCATACAGACCAATTTCTCTTATAAATCAGGACGACAAGATCTTCACAGCAATACTGGCTAATCGCTTAAACAGTTTTATGGGGGAATATATAAATGTTGACCAAGTTGGTTTTTTAAAAGGTAGGCACATGGCTGATTTGACTGGAAGGGTATTAGATCTAATTGATAATGTCAATCAAACGAAGGAAAAGGTGGGTTTATTATCTTTAGATATTTTTAAGGCATTTGATTCACTACAATGGTCCTCGATTAAGGAAATAGTCAGAAATTATGGATTTGGGGATAGATTTAGAAGGGTAATTGATCTATTATACCAAAAAGGGAGTGCTAGGATCAGAGTAAATGAAGAGGTTACAGATGAGGTAAAGCTCGAGGCAGGTACCAGGCAGGGTTGTTCACTATGTCCTATCCTGTTTATCATGGCAATGGAAATTTTAGCTAAAAATATAAGGGAGGATTCAAGTATAGAAGGGATATTGGGTAATAAAGTGAGCATGTATGCAGATGACATGCTGTTAATGGTGAAACACCCAGAGGCGGTAATGGATAGGATTAAAGATCAATTGGAGGAATTTGAGGCTATAACTGGATTGATGATAAATTGGGATAAATCAGAAATGATATTGTGTAATATGGGGGGAAAGGAGATGGGAAAGAGATGGGATAGATCTAATATACAAATTAAAGAAAAGTTGAAATATCTGGGGATAACTATTTCAAACAAATTGGAAGAATTTAAAAGACTGAATTATGACAGCTTGAAAGCAGAATTTAAGAATAAAATACAAAGTTTTCAGAGGCTGAAACTGTCATGGTTTGGGAGGATTGCAATTTGCAAAATGATGTTGCTGCCAAAGATTAATTTTTTTTTTGATGCACTTGCAATCCATTTGAAGGAGAAGGAGATCAATGAGTTCCAAAAGATGTTTAATAATTTTTGTAATGGAGGTAAAAAATATAGACTTCCAAAGAAGCTTTGGTACCTGCCTCAGAAAGAAGGGAGTTTGGGTATGCCAAACTTGTTAGCATATTATCAAGCATTTCAAATTAAGAATGTTATGAAGATCTTGGCAAGAGAAAAGATAATCTGGGAGGAATTGGAAATGAAAGATTATAGGAATATTGGTAAAATGATCTTTTTGGGATTTAAGGATAAAACGATAAATACAAGCAATACTATGATGAGAGGGCTCATGAGGGTGTGGAAGAGAGTAAAGAAAGACCTGGTCCCAGATCCCTCTCCAATCTTGGAATTGACTGATATGGTGTGTTTTCCGATAAAAATAGACAAGGAAAAAAAGGAAATATTGGAAAAAAATGAAGTGTTTCCTAGTAAAGGAATGGTTAAAAGTTTGTGAAGATGAAACCAAGAGGAAAAAAAATTGAAAAGTTAAAATTGGATTGGTTTCAGAAATTGAAGGTTGATAATTGGAATAAAAAATATAGAAGAGAACTAGGTATAGATAGAGCAAAGACTGAATTTGAAGAATTGGTATTAAAGATTAGAAAAGGTGAGAAGAATATTAAGGGTCTAGTAAGCAAACTCTATATTCTATTAAATAAGGGTAGTGAGCCACAGGAAGACTTGAAATTGAAGTGGGAACAAAATTTGAATATAAAAATAGGAAATGATGAATGGAGAAACAAGTGGAAAAAGAGGATAATGAGAACAATGTCAGTAAGAATCAAGGAACATAATTACAAAATGTTGTGGCAATGGTACTTGACACCACTGAGGTTGCATCAGATGGATAATAAAAGGGATAATTTATGTTGGAGATGCAAAGAAACGGTTGGAACTTATGAACATATGTGGTGGAGCTGCAAAAATATAAATGAATTTTGGAGAAGAATAGAAGGAGAGATCGTGGAAATAATGGGTAAAAAAATTAAGTTGGTGTCAGGTACCATTTTGCTAACAGATGTGGAAGGTATGGGTTTGAACAAGGTGGAAAAAGAATTATTGGAAATTATGTTAACTACAGGCAGACAATGCATCGCCAGAAATTGGAAAAACGATGCAATTATACAGATCGGAGAGTGGTATAAGGAAATGTGGAGTTTAGCACTGAATGACAAATTGACATGGGAGATAAAAGTAAAAAGGGACAAATTGAAGGAAAACAGGTTTTGGAATATTTGGAAGCCGTTTGTGGATCATTCTCTTATGGCTAGGGACAGTTTTGGACCTGTACCATCTCAAAGTGGGTTTTGGAGATGATACAGATACTAAACTCTCTGGGCATTGTAAATATTCACTGGGTGATGTGTAATTAGTAAAGAAGTAATAAACAGCTGTAATACTGAAAGCTCTTATGAATGTTATGGTTATAGTAATAACCTACAATGTGGGTATTTAACAGTGTGTGTTCCATTACAAATAAGTAGTTTAACTATTATGTAAGTGTTATTTTTATGAGCTTTATGTAATATTGCAATGTATTGTCATTGGTTTTTTTTCTTATATGTTTGTTATTTTTATTTTTTTTGTCTTTTGAAAATAAATAAAAACTTTATTCAAAAAAAAAAAGAATGTTGCTGCATTTCCATGTTGTTCAGTCATACAGTTGAGTCTGATCCTTTGCGACCCCATGGACCACTGTATGCCAGGCTCCTCTTCCATCCACCGTACTACGGAATCCACCCAAATACGTCTACTGCATCAACGATGCTTTCTAACATCTCATCCTCTGCCGCCCCTTCTCCTTTTGCCTTTGCTCTTTCCTAGCATCAGGGCCTTCTCCAGTGAGTCTTCTCATTTGGTCGCCAAAGCACTTGAACTTCAGCTTTAGTATTTGTCCTTCCATGGAGCAGTCAGGGTTGATATCCTTTAGGATTAATTGAATTGCAGGCAAGGGTACTCTCAAAAGTCTTCTTCAGCACCACAGTTCAAAGGCATCTGTTCTTCAGCGTCAGCCTTCCTGCATTTTCATACAGCTTTATAAATGGCCATCTTTAACACTGAGGCTCTAAGGTATAATTAGCTGGCTAAGTTGATTGAAATAGGGCTACTATGCAATAGCGTGCATAGCATTCCTTAACTTTCATACTCTTCCTGGTTCCCCACTATCACCAAAATACCATTTTCAACCAAACTACCACTTCCTGTAGAACATTCAACTAATATATAGTCTATCCGCTTAGGCAGAGAAAACCTGTAACTTTGCAGATAATGATGAATTCCCACACCTAGTAATGCTTATCAGCACAGTCAGTGGTCAAGGAAGATGGCACCTGGAGTTCCACACAATATGGAGGGTCATAGATTTCTTATAGTTCTAATAAAATTCCTACGTACACCCTCAGCATAACCATAATTCCATGAAACAGAGGCCCAAATCCTCTTATCTGCAAAAAATAGGGAGCAAATTACCATAGGTTAAGAAATCACTGTAGACAACATCAGTTACCATAATAATAATAATAATAATAATAATAATAATAATAATAATAATAATAATAATAATAATAATAATAATAATAATAATAATAATAATAATAATAATAATAATAATAATAATAATAATAATAATAAAGTTTAATTTCTACCCTGCTTTCATAGCACAAGTGCCACTCAAAGTGGCTTACAACACATATAAATACAGTATCACAGATATAATTAATAGAGTTACTTTGTAAGCTGTAAGACTCACATGCAACTGATATTGCCAATGGTGATTTCTTAAGCTGTAGAAATGTGCCTCCAAAAGTTACATCATTTACAGAGAGCCCTGGTGGCACAGTGGTTATAATTGTTGCAATGCAACCAAAAGGCTGTGAATTTGAACCTCACCAGGGCTCAAGGTTGACTCAGCCTTCCATCCTTCCGAGGTTGGTGAAATGAGTATCCAGCTTGTTGGGAGCAAAATGTTAGTTAACTTGTGCACCACCCAGAGAGTGCACTAAGCATTATGGGGTGGTATATAAGTGCAATTGCTTTGCTTTATAGCTTCCAGTAGAGCAATACAACAAGTCCAATACATTGTGAAAGTCAACCGGTATGCAGACTCTTTCAGGAGAATTTCCCTTCATCAGACAACTTGACTTGCTAACTTTCCAATATCTGAAAATATATACAATATATATATATAGAAATTAATTCTGAACTGGAATATTGCTACTGAGCTAAGTATAAAAGAGAAACCCACCTGGATATATAACATTTAGTTTTCAAAGGGTATCTTGTTTTCATGTTGCATCCTAACCTCTTTTCGTTTATTCATTTTGGGCTGTGGATGTTACTAACTGAAAATATTACTCCCCTTATAAATCCTGCTGATAGGAAACCAGGTGTGCATAATCTAGCATTCCCCTCCCATGCCTCCTAATTGACTAAATATATTTATACATTTTTATATTTTTATACATTTTATATTCCAGGGCTACAAATTGACATAATTGTGTAAAGGGGGACAAAAATATATATCTACAGAAGTACATTACACCACAATGCTTGAACTCTTAACAATCTCAAAGTTGTATTAGCCAGGATAACGCTGGCCATGTAAGTAATTAGTAACAGCTGTGGGAAGAGGGAGTAATATTTTCAGTTAGTAACATCCACAGCCCAAAATGAATAAACGAAAAGAGGTTAGGATGCAACATGAAAACAAGATACCCTTTGAAAACTAAATGTTATATATCCAGGTGGGTTTCTCTTTTATACTTAGCTCAGTAGCAATATTCCAGTTCAGAATTAATTTCTATATATATATATTGTATATATTTTCAGATATTGGAAAGTTAGCAAGTCAAGTTGTCTGATGAAGGGAAATTCTCCTGAAAGAGTCTGCATACCGGTTGACTTTCACAATGTATTGGACTTGTTGTATTGCTCTACTGGAAGATTCTGAATATATCAACTACCAGAATAAAACATTATATTATATTACTACATATTCAAGCCTCAAATGGATTTCCTATCTTTGAACATTGCCACTCCATTTGGCCACTTCTGTGTACCTTTGCTTTATAGCTTTGCAAGAGGATTTTGGCTACAATATACTTTCTCAAATCCATAAATACCATCAGAGTGTCTGTGCCCCACCCTGAGTTGATTAATCTATTTTTAAAAACCTTTTTTCCGCTCACCAATATGTTGTGGGAGGTTATTATTATTATGGAAATCAAAAGGCAAAGAAAACATATCTCTTTTTCTTTGCATTTTAATAGCTTCCTTAAATGTAATAGTGTTGTGTTATTGTATTTTTTTTAAAAAAAATAGTGCCAATAGTCAGTAAGGAAACCTGTATATTCTAGCAGAGAATTCTACTGAGAGACATAGCAATTGCCATTATATATCTTAGCAATCTTCCAATAAATAATATAGGGGTATTGTTTGCATTTATCAAAGTGATCCTCAAGCAAATACCCATGTGGAGAAGAAAACCTGCATATTTATAACTGTACATTTACATAGAACTGCACACAAAATATGCCATTCCTTCTTAAAATACTTCTTTAGAATTTCCATTAAAATCATTGTGTAATTATGCTAAAGATATAAACCTCACAAAGATTTATGCCAGGCATTACCTGGAGAAATGTTATTACAACTGCAAGGGCATTGCTCTGGAAGGATTCATAAATTTCCATCCGTTACTGAAGGAAAAGGGAAAATAAATGTTTGCCATTGGTGTTTTAGTTCTGAGCAAGAAGTGGAGGGGGACTGTGGTGCCTCAAGTGGTTAAGACACTGAACTCACTGACTGAAAGGTCAGAGTTTGATTCTCAAATACTGCATGACAGTGTGAGCGCCCGTCTCTGTCCCAACTCCGGCCAACCTAGCAGTTCGAAAGCAAGTAATTGCAAGTAGCTAAATAGGGATCACTTTGGTGGGAAGGTAAACAGCATTCTGTGCTATTGAGGAATGCCTGCAACATGTCCATGGAAACATCTGCAGATGCAGACAGTGCTGGCTCTTTGGCTATAAACAGAGAAGAGCACTGAACCCTAGAGTCGGATACAACTGGCTCTCGAGAAAGGGTGACCTTTACCTTTAAGATGGGAGGAATTACTGCAGATTTAAGCAGGGAAATTGTTTTGCTTTAGTCATAAATAAATAAATTAACTGAATGGGTAAAATTAGGAAGGAAATCAATGAGCATGGAATAACATTAAAGGAGAATATGGCTGAGGTTTTCAACCTCCCCTATGTCACTGTACTCTTTACAAAATCTGGCATTAGGAAACGTTCCAATTTGGAGGGATAAGAATTTCATTTGGTTCTTTGTTGTCATCTTATTATTATAAAATGAACCCCTTTTGATATAGTTTTTTTAATGTTTCTTCATAAATTTGAACTTGAGATTTTAAACTAAGTGTGGAAGAAAATGAAACTGACAAATTTGCCCGTCCTAGGAGAGGATGATTTGAATAATTATTTACAGTACTTAAAATTCTGGCTTTGAATCCCTGTGTGTTGAATCCTGTCTTTTGAATTTGGTTTGTGCTGCTAAATGTGGGATTCCACCTCTTCCCATCCTACCACCACCACCACCACCTTCCCAAGTTCCATTGATTTAGTGCAGGGATACCCAAGCTACAACCTGTGGGCTGGATCCGGCCCCCGATGCCAATCCATCTAGCCCACAAAGCCCTCGTTGCTCCCAGAAGTGGAAGTAAAACACACCTGTATGCGTGCATTTTACTTCTGCTTCCGGAGCAACAAGGGTTTTGCAGGCTGGATGAATTAGCATCAGGGGCCATAGTGACCGGCACCCTGAACCACATGACTGGCCTGTGGCCCGAAAAGTATGGGCACCACTGATTTAGTGGGTCTCTAGTTTGGTCTAAGAAACAGATGTAAGCTTTAAATGAAGGTGGCTCCATTTTAGCAGTTTAAAGTTTTATCTGGACATGAAAGAAGAAGAATGGCAAAAATGGTCCACACAAATGTGAAATGTGACACAAAATAACTGTGTAGTCTCTGGGGTAACTCATGTGCACTCATGCGTCCTCACAGATTTCTTCTGTGTACTGTATCTCAGTTCTGTTCATTCCTATAATAGCAGAGACTGATGAACAGGAACAAAAATAAAAGTACATATGGCAACACGGTTAATATTTATTTTGTTTCTCTTCTCACAGCACCATTCTGTAGGGATTCTTCTTTAAGACACTGTTAATTAACATTTTGCCTCCACAACATGCTGGGTACTCATTTGGAACAAGTCCTCACCTCAAAGAATGAAAGCGCGGCGCCAAAATGGCCGCCGCGCTCTTTGCGGGCCCCCCCCACCCGGACTCAGACATCCGGGTGAGTTAGGGGGCGTGGCCACCCCTCTATAAAAGGGGTGGCCACGAGGCAGCCAAGCTGCCATTTTGGAAAAGCGACGGAGAGGAGAAGTTTTCTCCGTCGCTCTTCATCTCTTTCCGAGAGCCGCAGTTGGCTGCAGAGCCTTAGCGGGTATTTTGCTTCCCAATCTTCGGCTTTCCAGCCATCTGGTGCTGATCCCTGCAAAGGAATCATGCTTTTTCTAATGCCTCCCAAGAAGAAGGCTATGGCGACTCAGGCTCGCCCGAAAGGGAGACGGCAGTCGGGTCGGAGGACCGCGACTGCACCCCCGCAACAGGACCCATTATCGGAGGCACCCACCGGGACTGGTGGGATGGGGCAGCTTAGGCCATGGCCTGTGGCTCTCCAGCCTCAGACTGGCCCTACAGGGGCTTCGGCCCCCGGCCCGCAATTGCCGGCCATGGGCCTTGAGCATGGGGGAGGGCCTGGTGTGGTTGCACAGCAGGGCTTACCCCCGGCCCCTCATGGGCCGGAGTTTTGGGCATGGCCCTATTCGGGACCTGGCACTCAAGTCGGGGGCCCTGGACCATTGCCCAGTGGGCCGTCCAGCCCGCCTGGCCCCCTTTATGCAGGGGGATCTGCGACAGTGGATGCATTACTGGCCCGCGTAGCGGCGCTAGAGGCATCCTTAGGGATCACCAATAACCCCATGGGGGGGGCTTCACTGCCATCTGGGGCCCCCTTTTGCCAGCCGCCTACCACGACAGCCGCCACTCTCCAGCAGGCAGCCAGTCGGGTTGAGTTGCTCGAGGCATGCAGGCCCGTGCCCGCCGTGGTCTCGCAGCTCCCCGTACATCATGAACTGCAGACAGGTAGTGGTCGGATGTGTCCTCAAAGCTCAATTTCGGTCGCGAGCTCCGATGCCCGCCGTGGGCCGGAACCCCCAGTGGGGGCGGCTCACGGGGGTGCACCCAGTGAGTATCAGGTTCAAGCTAATGTCCCCACATCACACTCCACTTCCGGGGATAGGTTTCAGTGGCCATGGCCTCGTAATGTCGGGGCGGGTGGGCACCAGTTCCCAGCTTACCCGGGTGCAGCTTGGTCCCATACTGGCATAACATTGGGCGGGGGGTTTCCGCCCCCGGGGCTACACCGGGTGTCGCAGGGACGGTCCAGGCTCCTCTCCTGATACCCCATGTTAATACTGTGCCGGTGTCGGCATTGCCGACGGCCGGGTATTCCTTGCCCCTCGGGGATCATTTGGCCAAGGCAACAAGGGAAAAGGTTTGGCGGAGGGAGTATGTCGATATTTTCTCCCTATTGAACCGGGAACCCACCAAGGAGGAAAAAGAGGCCAGGATGAGAAGGACAAAGAGTTGTCTCGCCGTCGCAAGCCACCACGCACCTGGACTAATTGGTTATCTGCATATCTCATTTATATGGCGGTGTACCTCAGGGCTCGGCCTGACCTGGCCATTCCTATGGTCCAATATTTGGACAATATTTACAGGGCAATGGTGGATTTTCCTGGCCCATCGTGGTTGGCTTACGATGAGGAATTTAGAATGAGAGTGCCCTTACACCCGGAGATGAGGTGGGATGAGCCATGTCAGAAACTGTGGCTTTTATATATGACCCCCATGCGCCTGGCGCCTGGGGAGAGGTACCATTGTGGCCATGCGGTCCAGCGAGCTGCTCCAACACAGGCTCCCCACCAGCTGGCGGGGCAGGGGGGTTCCAGCCCGCTTGCTGTGTTGGAGTTTCTCGGCCAATGATGTATGCAATAGAAAACAGCGCCGATAGAAACATAAGTGTCCCTCTTGTGCTGGACCCCACGCCGCCGCTGCGTGTCCGCGAGCCGGTGGGTCACGGGGCAAAGGTAGAGGTGGACAAGGAGTGGGCAGACCTGCCGCTGTTGGAGCTGGTCACTCAAAAGGCCCCCTCCCCAGTTAACGTAGCTATGTTGGAGCGGTGGCTCTCAACTTACCCGAGGAGAGAGGATGCTAGGTATCTCCTCGAGGGTTTCCAGCGGGGCTTTCGCATCCCATTCAAAGGGGAGCGGTGCCCCCAAGATGCTCCCAATTTACTTTCCCTGAAGGGTAGGGAGGAGGTGGCTGCCCTAAGTATCGCTAAGGAGGTTAATGCAGGTAGGGTTGCTGGCCCCTTTCCCATGCCACCCTTTCCCAATCTGAAGGTTTCCCCTTTAGGGTTGGTGCCCAAAAAGACCCCTGGGGAGTTTCGTTTAATTCACCATCTGTCATACCCGGCGGGCCATTCGGTCAATGATGCTATTCCTGATGACCTTTGTTCTGTAAGGTATACGTCATTTGACCAGGCCCTGCGCATGGTGCGCTCTTGTGGCCCGGGTGCACTTCTGGCAAAATGTGACATTAAGTCGGCTTTCCGTTTGTTGCCAGTGCACCCGGGTGACTTTGAATTATTGGGTTTTAAATTCCAAGGGAAATTTTATGTTGATAAAGCCATGCCTTTTGGCTGCTCTATTTCCTGTTCAGCATTTGAACGTTTTAGCACTTTCCTTCAGTGGGCCTTTGTTCGCAGGTCTGGGTCCCGGTCTGTAACCCATTACCTCGATGATTTTTTGTTCGGGGGTGAACGGGGCCGGGACACGTGTACGCGTCTCCTCAACACATTTCAGACGCTAATGCAGGAACTCGGTGTCCCTTTAGCTCCCGAAAAGACCGAGGGCCCATCAACTAAGCTCACATTTCTGGGTATCGAAATTGACACCGTCTCGCAGGTATCCAGGTTACCCATGGATAAGGTCACCCGGATCACTGCGTTGATTTTGGCCTTACTGGCCAAATGCAAGGTGTCACTTCGTGAGCTCCAGGTTCTCCATGGTCACCTTAACTTCGCCTGCAGGGTGGTCACGCCTGGCAGAGCTTTTGCTCGACGCTTATGCGATGCCATGACTGGCCTATCCAGGCGCTATCATAGGGTCCGACTGAAAAAGGGCATGAGGGCTGACATGTTGGTTTGGCTTAAGTTCCTGAGGGACTTCAACAGGGTGTCATTTTGGAGATCTGACCTTTTGGTTTCCCCTAGGTTCCAGGTTCAGTCGGGTGCCTCGGGGTCCCTGGGATATGGGATTTACTTTGAGGGGAGGTGGGCCTATGGCCGATGGCCTCCAGCATGGCGAGGCACGGATGGTCTACGCGATCTTACATTCCTTGAGTTCTTCCCGATACTGGGAGCTTTGATGCTATGGGGTGAGGAGTGGGCCAATTCAGTGGTTCATTTCTGGTGTGACAATGCTGCTGTAGTGCACATTGTCAATTCCCAGACATCTAAATCGCCCAAGGTCATGGAGTTAGTTCGCCAGTTTGTGTTGCGCAGCCTATGGCTCAATGTGCTCTTCAGGGCCAGACATGTACCAGGTATTAATAACGATATTGCTGATGCTTTATCCCACCTGCAGATCCCCCGGTTCCGCGCCTTGGCTCCGGACGCAGAGGAATTCCCCTCGCTGCTCCCGGACGAGATTTGGATGTTTGGCAAGGAGAGGTGAACCAGGCGATCGGCATGTCACTGGCGCCCTGCACGCATAAGGCGTATCACCACGCATTCAGTCAATTTAAGAATTTTTGTGCGCAACTCCGGTTGCCCGAAGTCTGGCCCATTCCAGTTGAACACGTTCTTCAATTTATGGTTTACCTACGCAGTCAGGGCCTAGCTCCCTGCACCATAGCATCCAGGCTGTCAGCACTGGCATTCATGGCCAAGGTGAGGGGTTTTGCTGACAACATGACTGATTTTCGTATACGACATGTTTTGGAGGGGTAGACACGGGAACATGGACGCCGCAAAGACACTCGCCACCCTATTTCTCCAGGGGTTCTTACCCACCTTGCACGAGGCTGGCATGACCTGTGTTTTGACAGGTATGAGGCAGCTGTTTCATGCGGCTACCACGGTGGCCTTTTTTGGAGCGCTCCGCATCAGTGAGTTGGTGCTACTGTCTATGGCGGATGCGGCTCGTAGGGCACTGGAACTCGAAGATGTCTATGTCTCCAATGAGTGGGCTCAGTTGAGGATACGGTCCTCTAAAGTTGATCAGCACGGTGTAGGCAGTGGTGTTAGACTGCTACGATATTCCATTGCAGACATCTGTCTGGTTGGTGCCCTACAAGAGTTCCTTGCAGTGCGTGGCACGCACCATGGCCCGTTTTTCTGCCACCAAGATGGGTCTCCCCTTACTAAATTTCAATTTTGGAAGGTGACCGGTAAGGCACTGTCCAGTGTTGGCCTCCCCGGGGTTCGTTACGGCACCCATTCTTTTAGAATAGGAGCTGCTTCTACTGCGGCTGCATTTGGGTACTCTGAGGCTAATATACGCCATATGGGGAGGTGGGGATCGAAGTGTTTTGAATAATATGTTCGCCCTCTTCAAGTATGAGTACCAGATAAGTCACTGTCCTGTCTTTTTTTATCTTACAGACCCTGTGTGTCCCCGCACACCGGTGGCAGTATGGCTGGTGGGCCATAGCTATGTGCACTGGGCAGCGCAGTACGCTGCGGTGACAGAGTGGGGACCCCAGCTTGGACTACGTGCCTCCGCATGTATCAGGTGGTATGGTAAGCGCGGAATGTTATGGCGGGAACTGTTGCCATTCCTTTTCTCCATCAGGGATGCTGAACCGCCTGATGTCCTGGTGCTGCACCTCGGGGGCAATGACTTGGGCCAGGTCACTGGCCTTTCCTTAAAACATACGATCTGCAGCGACCTAGCTTATTTGCATTATGTGTGGCCTGCCACAACGCTGCTATGGTCGGACATCATACCGCGTCACGCTTACAGGGGAGGTATCAACCTCCAGGCCCTTGACCGCGCTCGTCGCTCGGTGAACAGAGCAGTGGCCCGGTTCTTTGCTGACAAGGGTTTGGGGCGGGTCATCCGACACCCCACCATTAGTCTCCAAAATTATGATCTTTACACAGGGGATGGGGTCCATCTGTCGCCCAGAGGTATGAACCTCTTTTTGGAAGATTTGCAAGCAGGCCTGTTGACCGAGCTGACGGTCTGGGGGGGGCGGTGAGTCTTTATTAAGCCTCCCCGTGTGGCGGGTAGCACTGGTAAGGTAAATATTTATGACCCACAGGTATCCGGCAGGTTCGCAATTGACTGGCCAACACTAGATAGGTACAAGTTTGTTAACGTTGACCGGTCAACGACGAACCAGGCAATGGGGTGATGGCACGAGCTATTCAGCATGCATCACCCCGTGATTTGACGGATACACGTCAGAGGGTGGGGTCAGTAGATAGTTTATTGACTACGGTCAACAATTTGTTTGTTGTAAACAAACAATGTATCCATTTGTATCAATTTGTTTGTTGTAAACAAACAAATTGATACAAATGGATACATTGTAGCCAATTGCCATTGGCAATTTTGGGAGGAACCTTACCAGTGTTACTGCGGCCTGCTTGCCTTAAGAATTATAATTGGCTGAGTACCAATTGAAATTTATAATTCGGACTAGGGCATGAATCAATAAATGTGGCCCAATGCCGTTATCCATATATACCGGTGTCTGAGTCTTTTTTGGGGGTGCGCCTGCAATGCCATTGCTATCGACTACTGTTCTTCTTTCCCACATTATTACTACATTTTAGCCTAAAACAGAGACAGAATGAAAGAACAGGCAGAAGCAATCTTGTTTGAACCTCCACTATTATTGTTTTGAGCCAGAGCAACAGCCAGGTGAACAAGTAGCTTGCCAAGGTGAAGAATATTAAGTTGTACGTAACAGCAGCACAGTAAGGTGGGGGAGGTTTTAAGCAAATCTTAGTTTGAATGCAAGTTCTCCCAAGCTTTCTTCCTGTTTAGTGCAGCCCATGCACAAGATGCTTAGAGAATGAACAAAATATTGTTTACTCACAACTAGGTCAGAGAAATATACACGTGCTCAGTATTCTTGGTGAGATTTTTTTAAAGAAAGAAGTAAAGTTAAAGTTAAGTCTTTAGTCCTTTTAAGTCTTGTAGGCCTGCCATGTGACTCACAAAATGGATCTCAAATAGACATCTTTCATCTTCAAAAAGCAAAAGACAAGAGAGAGAAGCCAGAACATGCAAAGCCTTAATAATAATAATAATAATAATAATAATAATAATAATAATAATAATAATAATAATAATAATAATAATAATAATAATAATAGTTATTGATATTGTTATAACTATTATTATTGTTATTTTTCAATTTGTATGCCGCCCCACTCGCAATGCAACTCAGATGACCCTTTAGGTAATAAGACAGGAAAGTTTCCAGTTGGTAACTTAGAAATAAACAATATAAAATTACTTCCTATAGTTTAGGCTAGTATTTCTGTCTCTATGGTTATTGTGCTAACACCCACTGTGTTGCACCCACTGCTGGGGATTGCACTACAATACAGAACAAAGAGGAAGAGAATTCCACTAGGATGTATAGGCTACTTTTTTCTTCCAAAAAGGCTGAGACACAGTTCTTTTCCACAGTTTATCCTTCAACAGGCATGTGAGAAAATTGCTGGCCTTACGTCACACAGTTAATAGCATTATCAACATTCTCAGTCCAATGACTCCAACCCCCACACCACACTGAGTTTGATACAACCTTGGATAATCCTTCATCCATTTCAAACTAACCAGTTTGAAATAATATACAATAGACCCTCGCATAATGACTTTACTTGTTTCCCCAAGTAGCATTGCTAAGCGATTTTTGTTGTTATGTGGGTTTCTATGGAGTTTCCCACATAACAATGTTTTTAGCATCGTTGTCTGGTTATTTTAGCGTTGTTGTCCGGACAACGACACTAAAAATGTTGTTATGCGGGGGAACAGGTGGTGCATAACGATGCATTGTTAAGTGAAAATGATGCTATCCAAACGCATTGTTATGTGAGGGTTGACTGTAGTTAGAATATCTAGTTAC
The DNA here is from genome assembly GCA_035047345.1 of Bradypodion ventrale. NCBI lineage: Eukaryota > Metazoa > Chordata > Lepidosauria > Squamata > Chamaeleonidae > Bradypodion > Bradypodion ventrale. The sequence goes on along the minus strand of JAWDJE010000001.1, from coordinate 446,397,189 downwards.
TGGGAGATGTAATATGTATTGCAATTAATTATTGCAGGCGCACCCCCCAAAGAAGGACTCAGACATCGGTATATGTGGATAACGGCATTGGGCCACATTTATTGAATCATGCCCTAGTCCGAATTATAACTTTCAATTGGTACTCAGCCAATTATAATTCCTAAGGCAAGCAGGCCACAGTAACACTGGTAAGGTTCCTCCCAAAATTGCCAATGGCAATTGGCTACAATGTATCCATTTGTATCAATTTGTTTGTTGAGACAAACAAATTGTTGACCGTAGTCAATAAACTATCTACTGACCCCACCCTCTGACGTGTATCCGTAAAATCACGGGGTGATGCATGCTGAAGAGCTCCTGCCATCACCCCTTTGCCTGGTTCGTCGTTGACCGGTCAACGTTATTACACCTGTACCTGTCTAAGTGTTGGCCAGTCAATTGCGAACCTGCCGGATACCTGTGGGTCATAAATATTTACCTTACCAGTGCTACCCGCCACACGGGGAGGCATCCATGATGACTCACCGCCCCCCCCAAGACCGTCATCTCGGTCGCCAGGCCTGCTTGCATCACACCAAGAACAAGGTACATACCTCTAGCCGACAGGTGGACCTCTTCTCCCGCTTACCAGCAAAATTTTGTCTAATCCTATCATCTGGTACCCAATGGCTGTCTTACAGCCATGCTCAGAACGGGATGGAGCCACAGCCCCATCCGCTGATTGCCGGAAAAGTCCGAACTAGGGAGATCCGCATCTCCCCTAAATTGGTGTCTCGGCACGATGTTAGACCATAGCGACCGTATGTAAGCCATACGTGATATAAAAAGCCAGGTCATAGCCCCCCGACGGTGTAGTAACAGCAGTGATCCGTATAATATCGCTGCCACCGGGGTGCCTGTAAAACATAGGGCGGTCCAGCATCCCTGTCAGACAGCAGGAATGGCCACAGTTCCCGCCCCTATGTGCCGCATATACCATACCATAGCATACGTGGGGATGCACACAGCCCGGCCGGGGTCCACTCTCTGTCACTGCAGCATATACCGCTGCCCAGTGTTCATAGCTGCGGCCCACCAGCCCCCTGCCACCGGTGTGTTGAGACCCCTAGGATCTGTAAAAGAGGAGAAAAAAGGTGAAGGGCATAAACAGGTACTCATACAATGAGGGGACGTACATATCTGAAATTGCGCGTAGACGCATATCCACCTCGGAGTACCCCAAACGTAGCCGCGATCAGCGCGAAGCCTACCTTATGTAAATGGTGCCAAAACGGGCCCCACACCACGAAACGCGGCACCGGTCACCCTCAGGGACTGTACTATGGTAAGGGTAGACCCATCCCAGTGGCAGAAAACAGGCTGGGGCGCGCAGCAGGCAGTGTCGAAAAATCATGTAGGGCACCAACCGGACAGATGTCTCGAAAACTTAGTAGCAGTATACACCACTGCCTACCGTGCTGAACCACCCGTGAGGACCGTATCCCCACTCGAGCCCACTCATGTGTGACAGAGACATCTTCGATTTCCAGTGCCCTACGAGACACCTCCGCCTTACACAGGTGGTACCAACTCTGGCACCCCCTCACTGATGCGGAGCGCTCCAAAAAGGCTACCGTGGTAGCTGCGTGGCTAAGAGCCACCTCCCACCTATCTGTATATAAGAAATGCCAGCCTCGTGCAAGGTGGGTCAAAAACTCTGGGGAAAGGAGTGACACGTGTAGGGGCAGCGGACACGTTCCCGTGTCCACCCCTCCCCAACATGACGCATGAACTCATAGTGATACGCCTTACGCGTGCGAGGTGCCAATGACATGTCCGGTTCCCTTCAGCTCGCCTAACGTCCAGCTATCGGCCAAATGTGGCGAGTGGAATTCCTCTGCCTCCGGAGTAAGGCACGGAAACGGGTGATCTGCAGGTGGGGGAAAGCAGAAGTAATGTCATTATTCATACCTAGAACATGTCTGGCCTGGAACAGCACATTTAGGCGTAGGCTTCTCAAAAGAATAGACAAACTAATGTCACGACCCAGGGGATTTGCATGTCTGGGTGTTGACAATGTGCACCACTGCCGCATTGTCATGCTGAAATTGGACCACTGAGTAAGCCCACTCATTGCACCATAGCATCAGTGCTCTCTAAAATGGGAGGAAACGTGATGAAGGTGATCGCGGGGACGATCCGTGCACCCACCCTCAGAGTAAACCCCATAAGTCAGAGAGCCGGAGGTATCTGACCGTACTAGATATCTAGGGCAGACCACTAGGTCTGATCTCCCATAAGAGACCCCTCTAAACCCAGGAGTAATTTGAGCCAGAGCAAACAAATTAAGGGGGCAATGAATTAACTACAATTCCCAAGGGCACACTTTATGTTTGGCAATCAATGCCAAAATCGCCATGGACATCCAAGCCACCATATCAATAGTTAACCTGGATGCCCGCGCGACAGCATCGAGGCAGAAATGTGAGGTTAGAAGATGGGACCTCGGTCTATTCAGGCGCCAAGGGGACACCCAGTTCCCACCTGAGTGTCTGAATGGTGATGAGGAGACGCGTACACGTGTCCAAGCCCCGTTTAACCCCGGACCCAAAGTCGTCGAGGTAATGGGCTGGAGACCGAGACCCCAACCTGTGAGCAAATGCCCACTGAATGAAAGTCCCACATCGGTCGGGTGCTGAACCTGAATTAACGCAGTCAGAAGGGGGTTGGCCTTATCTAATTAAAATTCCCCTCGAAACCTAAAAACCCAATAGGTCTAAATCATGGGGTGCACTGGCAAAAAGCTGAAAGCTGAGTGCATATCACACTGTGCCAAAACAGCACCAGAATTGCGTGAGCACGCCACCCATAGTAGCCGAGGCAACTACGAATACCTGACTGAACAAGGTCATCAGGAAGGTCATCCCTGAACAGAGCACCCACAGGGTAAGCTGAATGGAGGATTATATGACATTCACCCTTTTTCTAGCTCAGTATGAGCTCCATGGGGGATACATTCGACTAAGGAAAGGTGGTTCCAAGAAGGGCCCCCGATACTCTCATAGCCCCCAACTTCCTTAGCTGTGGACAGTGGAGCCCCCTCTCCATTACCCCGGAAGGGAACCAGATTAGTAGCATCCTGGGGCCCCCAACACCCCCGAATGGATACAAAAGCCCCATTGAAAACCCTCCAGCAGGTTTCCCGCCCCATCCCTTCTTGGATGAACTGAGTGACATCCCTCCAGGCTGACTATAATTGGGGCGGGGGGGGCTTAGGACAAGGTTAGTTGCTTCATACGGAGCTCTGATCGCCCCTGTGCACCCCCACCTCTGCCCCGTAACCCACCAACCCGCGGGCACGCGGAGGCGGCATGAGGGCCAGCGCAAAAAGGGGGCACTAAGTCGGTAACGACCGTGGTGCTTAGTACACACATCGTCAGCTGAGCAGGCCGAACACAGTAGGAGGGCCGGAACCCCCCGCCCGACCAGTTTGCATGGAGCCAGTGTCTGAACAGCCCGCTGCTCAACATGACCACCATGGTACCCAACAGCAGGCACCAGTCCCGTGGGAATGATGTACACGAGCACCCTTGCTGACAGGACTCATCCCACCTTCCCTCGGGATGTAGAGCCACCCTGGTTCACATTCCTCACCATGAGCCAACTGTCAAGGGCCCATCCGATCGACATCAGGATGGCCCAAACAGGTCAAGCCCTGCGGCATACCACAATACGTACAAGGTATGCCGACATCCAGTTGGCCCCAAGGTGCGCGGTGGCTAACGATGATGGGACATCTCTTCGTCTCAGACGTCCTGTCCTTCTCTCTCCTCCCAGTGGGCTCGCAGTTCAATAGGGAGAATATCCACATGTCCCCCTCCAGCCCTTACCCCTCATGGCCTGCGGCCAATAATCAACCGGGGCAAATAATAGCCGGCCATCGGCAAAGCCCTTGACGGCACGTTCTGTATAAAGGGCCTACGCAGCAGGATCCAGACAGCCCCTGCGATGCTCAGCACTGTCCCGGGGGCGGACACCCCAGTGTGTGGTGGCTTACTACGGCGGGACCACACAATGTCTCTGTCCTCCTGTCCGTACCTCCTATCCTTATTGGGATTTCAGTTCATAGGGAGAATATATCCACGTACTCCCCCGCCCACCAAATCTTTTCCCTCATGATCTGGGTCAGATGATCACCGGGGGGCCATAAATAACCAGTTGTCGGCAAGGCCATTGCCAGTACATGATGCACACAGGGCATACACAGCGGGACCTGGACAGCCCCTGTGACACCACGTACTGCCCCGGGGGGCGGAAACCCCCACCCCCAACGACGTGCCAGAATGCAACCAAGGGGCACTGGGATAGGATGGCAAGTGATGCCCACCAGCCTCGATTGGCGAGGCAATGAGCACTGAACCCCACTGCTGGAAATGGACTGTGATGTGTGTGCATTCAACTTGAACCTAATACTCACTAGTTGCACCCCCGTGAGCCGCCCCCACTGGGGGTTCCGGCCCACGGTGGGCGTCGGAGCTCGCGACCGAAATCGAGCTCTGGGGTGACCTCCAACGCACTCCAGCCGCAGTTCTGGACAAACGGGGAGCTGCGAGACAGCGGCGGGCACAGCCGGAGTGTCTCGAGAAGCTCGACCCAGCTGGCCACCTGTTGCATAGTGGCAGCAGTCGAAGTAGCCGGCAGACACAAAGGGGCCCGGTAGATAGGGAAGGGGCCCCCACCCACTGGATAGCTAAGGATGCCTCCAGCACAGCCAAACGTGCTAACCAGGCATCCCCTGCCACGAAAAACCCCTAGTAGGTGGGCCAGGTGGGCCGGACGGCCCGCTAGGGATTGGGCCAGAGGCCCTAATTTGAGAGCCTGGGCCAGAATAGGGCCATGCCCAAAACTCCGGCCCCTAATGGGGTAAAACGTGCTGTGAGCCAGCACCAGGCCCTCCCCCCAATCGTTCCGGCCCGTGGCCGGCAGCCATGGGCCGAGGGCCGGATCCTCTGAAGGGCCGGCCCAGGGCTGAAAACGGGAGCTCATTCTGTCCTGCAGTACACAGGAAGTGAACCACTGACCTTCCACTTCCCAGTCAGCGTCTCAGGCACTTAACACTCCGTGTCTTAGCCACTTGAGCCACCGCAGTCCCCCCTACGAGCTAAATAGAAAGATCCCTGTATGGGGATCGCGAAGCTCGGTTACAGGGACGCAGCCACGGAGGCAAATTCCTCCCTTTTGGCTGCAGCCTAGGGAAAAAGGGAGAGCGAAATCAAGCCTCTTGCAAAGAGGCAAGCAAAGGTAAAAAGAAGCCTCGAACAGAGGCTAAAAGAGGAGGAAGCGATGGAGCAAATTTCTCCGCCCCGTCGCTTCTAAAAGTCAATCAAGCCTCTAGCACAGAGGCGAGAAGAAAACGAAGCCTCGGACAGAGGCTAGCCAAATCAAGCCTGTTGGAAAGAGGTGAAAAGGGGAGGGAGGGACGGAGAAAACTTCTCCTCTCCGTCGCTTTTCCAAAATGGCAGTTCGGCTGCCTCATGGCCACCCCTTTTAAAGAGGGGTGGCCACGCCCCCTAACTCACCCGGATGTCTGAGTCCGGGGGGGGGCGCAAAGTGTGTGGCGGCCATTTTGGCGCCGCGCTTGCACTTTCTAAGCTGTAATAAATAACAACTAGTTACTTTTTTAGAGGCATTTTGTCAGGATTTTTTTTTCAGGTGGTAAATCATTCATTTATTAATCCTAAATGGCAAAGGAAAAATTCTCTGGATTGTTTTCCATATTTTAAAAATATTTCTGAGTTTTAATATCAGAAAAGTAGAGATCATTATTTTATCAGTCATGGCTTCCCCCAGCTCATCAGTAACAGTAGCTTTGCCAATAGACTCTTTGCCATGTTGTGCTATTTGCAATTGCATTCTTAACTTGCATGGCAGAGATGGGCAATTTCGGAGAGTTCAGAGTCATTTGTGCCCTTCTCAGACCTTCCAAATTTCCTCACTCCCTATAAACTGCCTAATAGCAAACATGGCTCCCATATGATTATCAGGACAGCAACAATTGATCTCCTGTGATTCAAGACCAATGACTCTTATTGCTTAATTAAATTGTTAAGTTACCATAGGTCACCCCTTGCTCAAAAGACAGCCATGTCCGACTCTAGGGTTTGGTGTTCATCTCTGTTTATAGCCAAAGCAACAATGCTGTCTTCACCTGCAGACATTATCATATTACATTTAATTACATAGAAGTATTATGTTAGTGGTTAACTTCTGCCGTATCTGAATCCAAATATAGGTGATTATCATGGTGATCAGCAATGAAGACTGTCCTGAGAATATAATGCCATGGTCTTCCATTTGCCTTCCACATCGCAGCATGACACCTGTACCACTGATCCAGTTCCTCAAGTCACTTTCTGGTAATGAGCACATTTGGTATGCAAAGTCCTCATCAGCCCCAGGCCAGTATTGATGAAGTCGCTGCCCTTCATCAAATGGATTCAAGTGGGATTTAATCCACTTGGGGACCATCACCCTTTCCTGTGGACTTTGGCACTCAAGGCTGTTAGTCTCAAGGTTGTCAGGTTAGTTAACCACTGCCTGACACTCAGTGTTGAGTCACTGGCATTATGCTTTACTCTATTACCATAGCAGGGTAACCTGGCCAGGCAGAAGTTCTGTACTGTACAGTACTAAGAAAAAGGAATTGGTGCAGAGCTTGAAGAAGTAGTATTTCAACCATGAAAGCTTTTTGATTAATTGATTTTTAAGTGGTCTGCTAAAGGTATCACCTTCTCTTACATTTGTGCTAAAAAAATTCTACAGTGTTAAGTTTTGTTTTGAGCATTAATCCTTTATTCAAGGCAAATTTCCACATGTATTCTTTAACAGTTGACAGGAAAAGTGATCTCAAAATGCCATCAATGTGTCACAGTAAACTTCATATCCCCTAATGATCTTTCATTTCTCACTTCCTTTTTGGTACAGTATTCCTTGTCTCTTTCCCATCTTCAGAAATCTGAATCCAGTGAGCAAATGTCTAATGGCTCATAGTTTCTTTCCTCATCTGCCAATTTTATGATGTACAGTATTAGATATGGTAGACATTTTCCTTCAAGTGCATTCTTTCCTGGTCCAGTGCAATTTTTCAAGAAGGAAAGAAGGAAATGACTTGGTCTTTTGGGGTGGGTGTTTTTTTAAATAAAGTGTACATTTTCACACACATCTACACACTAACTCAAGGTTGTTTGCATGTATTTTTAAAAGGTCCACACTTTTCAGATGTGCTTATTGTTCCTGTTCTATGGAATAAGACACAAGTCCTGAAAAGCACACATTTCTGAATGAAATTCTGGTCTTAGTCCAGGTTCATTTCCAGGAGATGTGAACTTGGCAAATTCAAAATAAACAAAGAAAATTTTCAAACAAGCAGATTCCTCATGCATCTATGAGCCAGGCCAACCACACTTTGAATTTTCCCAGGGAAAAACATTTGAAGATAAGTGCATTGTTATGCATGTAGCTTCATTCTAAAATGGAAGAGAATTTTTTACTTCTAGTATAAAAGAAAAACACGAGCATATCAAAAGCATTGGCTTTGGCTTTATATTCCTAAATGTCATTATAAAAAAAAAGTTATATTGTAAAAAGAACTCATATTTATCTGACAGTAACTTACACTCTGCTGATAATTTTTTAAACTAAAGTTGGTCATATTGCAGTCATCATATGTTCTTAAATTTCTTTTATTGTTGAGCTTTAATAGTCCTTTTGTTCCTGCTCATCTTTGCTCTCTGCACAGTGCATATAATTATAGCTTACTAGGCTTTAATCTTCCAAATGTTTTAGAAATTTGTTCAGCACAATGTGTTTCTGAAGAGACTATTATTGCCTCAACTCATCTTAGTGAGGTAGTAAATGAAGAATATCTTGTGACAAATTTCCTTACTAAACTAATTTGTTTTACTGGCTGGTATGCAAAATGGTTTGACAAAAGACAACATTATGGGTCAAAGTAAAGTATGTTAGATAAAGGAATAGAGAGGGATGAGGTTTCCATCATCACTGCTCATGCTGGATGGATTTACAAATTACCTAGCTTTTCTTCTCCATTAGAGAGAAATACCTTGTATCAGCTTGGTGGCTCATGGGAAAGGCAATTCTATGCTATGAATGCTATGAACATATCATAGCACTGGGACAGAAAGTGGGAAATGAAAGCTCCCTTTCTCTTTCACCCAACCAGTGGCCCCACCTTCACAGTAAGCCTTTAAGAAAAATTTATAGACATTTGGGAATGTGAAGTCTCACAAAGATGTTGTTTGAGGATCAGAAAAGATCTGACAGGTAAGGTAGGAGGGAAATCTAAAATTCTCCAACTTAGATTTAAATCACAGAGCCAGAGTTGAAAAATGGTTTGAAACTTTAAAAGCAGGATTCCTCAACTACTGGCCTGTTCACCAGTACCAGACCATGGGCTTTCCTGAACCAGGCTGTGGGGGTGGAGGGCACTGGGAGCCCCAATTACAGCCTTCTGCCCTCAATGTGCTCCACTGGGTCTGCCCCGCGAATGGAGCGAGAGCACAGTTTTTAGATACAGCAGAGAGGCAGGTGGCCGGGCCCCTCTTCCACATTGCTTAACTATGGTACCTCACTGCCCAAGTGGAACAGTTACCAGTCTGTGGGAAAATTGTTTAGCATGAAACTGGTCCGTGATGCAAAAAAGGTTGGGGACCCTTGTTTTAAATCACTGGAGAGTTCAACAGGCCCACAGATTTCATTTGTACCATAATCTTAGCATTCAACTCATGCTGGAACTTTGGTGGATGTAGCCAAAGGTTCGAAGGAAATATTAGAGTGGGATTTGCTCTCAGATTTGGCTTCAGATACTCCTAATTTTCCAGAGAAAGAGATTTTCTTTTGCCCTATTGGAACATCACTTTGGTTTTGTTTACATATGCTTAGACAGAAATAGAGTTTGAGTGTGTTTATTCTGTCCTTGCTTCTCTTGACAGCACTCAAGCTTGTCCCTAGCACCACTGCACACTTAAACCAGAATCACGTCCAGCTAAGACCACTGTCCAGAAGATAGCAACATGTAGCCAAGTTGAGTATGTAATCTTTGCTAAAGTCTATATATGAAGGGATGTTATACAAGCAAAATTTTGTATTTCACATATTTTTATGTACAAATGAGGGTTGCACAGCAATGTATGATGCACATTCTCAAAACCAATTTTGTTGTTGTTGTTGTTGTTGTTGTTGTTGTTGTTGTTGTTGTTGTTATACAGTTCCTCCTTTATCTTAGAAAAGCTGCTTTGGGCCATTTCAGCAGATTTTTATTAGAGAACAGAGTATATGATGTATTTTACAGTGCCATATATTCTCAATTCTACGTATGGCATAAAATCATGGACCTTAACACAGGCTACCACATAACAAATAGAAGCATCTAAAATATGGCCTTATGCAAAGTGCCTGGCCAGAGGAAACTTATGCAATGAAAAAGGTGACATGCAAGTAGGTACAATAAAGAGAAAGAAGTTACAACAGTTCTGCTGCAAATGCTTTTGACATAACTTCTTTCCTGGAATCCCTTTAGAAGCCTTGAAAGAGGGCAGCATGTTGGCCAACTTCACCGGAGAAATATGAAAATGATGCTGCACTATAATTTTGTCATCCAATTTCCCAGATGCTTTATTTCTTCACAAAAGAGCTTTCCATTTTTTAGCCTAATTCTTGGGCCTGTTTAGAATTTCTTTTGGTTATATATTTCATCTCTTCATTACTTTGCAGCTTCCCCAGCCAGCCACATTTTCCAAAATAATTCTTAATTTTCCATATCTTTCTATTAAGCCACTGCTATACAAACAGTTAAGAGCTTGCCAAAATATGGTAAGTTAGGGAGTGGGGAGGATTGTGAGTTCAGAAAAGTAAGAATCACATGGGGGGAGCTGGTGGAGGACTTACGATCCACCCCAGTTTATAGACACAGTTCTTATATATTTCAAGGATGTGGCCTCTCTTTTGGTTTGATGATTTAATGCAGTTCCAGTGAATGGTGAATGGAACCAAAGGCAAAAGAGTGGCCTCAAACTACAACCATGTTTTAGTCATACCTTTAATAAAAGTGCTTTAATACTACTACTTTGGTGAGTTCCCAAATGGTAATTCTAGGAAGAAGGGTGTGTGGCTTCTTAAAGATCTCTGAAGATCCAGATAAGTTTCCAGGAAGGTTGAACTACAAGAAGGACTAGGTCAGTGACCTTATCACTCCAGGTGTTCTTGAACTTCAATTCCCAGAAGCCTCTGATTAGCAGGTGTGTTGACTTGGGCTTCTGGGAATTGAAGTCCAAGAACACCTGGAGTGCCAAGGTTGGCCATCACTGGACTAGGAGATCTCTGTGTGGTGAGGAAACATATGATAAAGCACTTCCTATAACCACCTGCGAGATAGGAGATAATAATAATAATTTCGTGTCAGAAATTTATCCTTATATGAGGCCCTTTTCTCTGGAACCATCATTTCAAACCTTTTCTCTACAAGCACCATTATTATGAAATACAATCCTTAAGAAGGCTATATAAGCTCCTTTATTGCTCGAGCTTTTTCCCAAGCCATTTATTTATTTATTTATTTGTTTCTTTGTTTGTTTCTTTGTTTTGTATGTTCCACTTTTTCAGCAGTCTCATAGCTGATTTTACTGTTTTGGACATTTTATTGTTTATTGTTCAGATTGTCTTAATATTTGTTTTGCACACACATCAAGCACATAATGGCCAAATGGCAGTCTATGAATAAATAAAAGTATACATTCCTTTTTATATTTGGAAATCCCTGGATATAATATTAGTGATTTTGAAAAATACAGAAATTACTCATACCTCAAATATGTTTTCCTAGCTATGACAATCTACATCCATTGCCACATAACTCTAATCTTTAATAAAATTATTCTCTCATTAGAATATTCAGTTCCATTAAATATAATTATTCGTTCAAAACAAAAAAAGGTTCCCATCTGTTGTTTTTGTCTATGCACTTTCTCTCTTTGAATCATTTGCCCTTCTGTTGTGCCAAAAATAATTGTACTTGAACTAGTTCCATAGTGAAATTATTGTGTAACTACATTGGAATCTCTCACACATGCAAATTTCTCTACTGTTCTTACCTCTATTCTTTTATTATAAAGATAAAAAGGTACCAAGCTGTGTATTCATAGCACAGGTGCTATTTCACACATATCAGGTGTGAAGAATAACCTAAGATCCACACAGAGACAGACAGAGACAGAAAGAGAATGTAATTCTTTAAAATATCAGCACTTCCCTCTTTCATTAATTCCAACTCTAAATTGCAACTTAATAAGTCTTCCTGTGTGTTACTAAGGTGTCATCTGATAAAACTTCTGTCCCAGTAGATAAAGCTTCTAATTATGATATGAAAGAATGAGAAGATGAGATGAATAGATGGTATTGTGGACACAATGGGCACAGAGCTTGGCGGGCTGAGGAGAATGGTGGAGGACAGAGGTGCCTGGAGGAAAATGGTCTATGGGGTCGCAAAGGGTCGGAATCCACTGTGCGACTGAACAACAACAACAGGGCCCTTGAAAACATCCATTAATGTTATTTTTAGGACCATGTTGTGTATTCAGGCTCTTTTGCAAGTAGCGCGGGCAGTGCCCTGCAAGAGGAAAAGGACGGTTTCCTGCCATCCAAATTAGGAACAGAAAGTGGCGCAAAAACCCCTGCACAGGGCGTGCTCATTATACTAATCAAAGTCCTGTGATTGGGTACAGTTTTGGATCCTGTTCTCTATTGGTTAAATACATATATTCCCTGTTACGATTGGTTAGTTACGGTTGTCTGGCAGGTCGCTACATTGTATCAAGAAGCCACTGCCAGGGAGACACTATATAAACCCCACAGGCAAACAAAGGTGGAGCCGGACCGGATCTATACTTCCCTCTATGTACAGGTAGCCAGCAACATGCTAGCCTGGCTCTCCTCTACTATGCTACAATCCTAAAGTAGCTAGGGATTGCCTCCTGCCTTGGCACACTCTGGAGGGACTGATTCCATGGGACTGGATAGCCATCTCTGTGTTTGGAATGCCTTGTAAGCTCATCTTGAACAGACTGTTAAATAAAGACTTGTTGCTATTTTGTTCATTGTTGTCTGGACTATTGCTTGCAACGGCTGGGCATAACAATGGTTACGAAGGTGGGATTGAAGAACGACGAGATGGCTGACCAAGTCCCCCTTTGGCTGCATCCGCTTGACATCAGCAAGCCTCACCTATGGCTGTACTATGAAGTCTAGCTGGAAAGCTACTTCACAGTTAGGAAAGTTGAGCCAGCGCTATGGAAGGCAATGTTCTTGGCCCACTGCAGGCTAGAGACTCTCGACATTTTTTCAAAACTCCTGCCACCCAACGTGCTCCAGCAAATCTCCTTACCAGCCTTACTGCACACCCTGTGCCAGCATTTCCAGGGCAGGTCAACCCTCAAAGATAAAGAGTCACCCGGTCCAGCTACAACCGGGGCCATTTTTTCCGAAGCCTCCAGCCATGTTCGCGAAGACTGCGACAGCTCACCACAGGGAACACAGGCATGAACACCAACACCAGGGTCAGTTACCCCGTGCCAAGGATGCGGGAATCGCTATCTTCGCACCAAGTGTCCCTTCAGGAGTGCACAGTGCCACTGTTGCGGGAAAGAAGTCCACATCTCCAAGGTCTGTAGGCAACATGTCGAAAGTTCACCGAAACTCCAAGTCTGCATTGCCAAGATCTTCACAAGCATTGGGGCTGACGACGAGAGACGTGACCTGAAGGACGGAATCAGCGTGGACCTCCGCATCAAAGGGGCACCTTTCCATTTTGAGGTGGACTCCGGGACTTTCCTCTCCATCGTGACCGAAACTGAGTATTGCCGCATTCCGCCTGCCCTCAGGCCCAAGCTCAAGGGTCTCCAAGGCAAGCTAGTGGACCTGCGGGGTTGCAATGTTCCAGTTTGGGGAATATGGAACTTTGAAGTCCACTATAACTGTGTCTATGTGAGTCTGCCCCTCATTGTTGCTAAAGCGGGTAAGATAAATATTTTTGGGGTCCCAATGGTTCGGGCCCCTGGGCATTTGTTTCGGGCCCCTGGGCATTCCCTGGGAATCCAATTAGGACGAGTCCTAATATAACAGACCATTAGTCCAAGGAGGCAAGGTCACAATTATAAATATAAGATGTCCTCCCTTCAAAATAAGGGTCTGCTGTGGCTCAGTGGTTAAGAATCTCACCCTGTTAGCTGAAAGGCCAGTAAGTTGACAGTTCGAGACCCAGGTACTGCATGATGGTTTGAGCGCCCGTCTCTGTCCCAGCTCTTGCCAACCTAGCAGTTTGAAAGCAAGAAATTTCAAGTAGATAAAAAGGGACCACTTGGGTGGGAAAAGATCTTAGGGACATGAAAGCAGCCTCATTTGGGCGTCCCCTGAGTGGAGTTTCTCCAGCAAAAATCCTTTTAACACAGAATAATTTCTGACACAAAATTATTATTATTATTATCCCTTTAAAATAATGGAACATTTGTAAAATACATGATTGAATTATCAGTATCCAGCTTACTCATATTGTATATTATTATTGATCAAATTACCTAAGCAGCTTGTTGTGTTGCATATTATTAGTGTATTGTCCTGGTGACTAAGGCAGAAAATGCAGGGAAATACCATCTGGTTCCTTCTAGGGCCTAATTCTGATGTTGCATCCCTGATAGATTTTGAAAATATGGAAAACAAATCCAAATATTTCTTTCTTTCTTTCCTTTTTTTCTGCCTCTTAGGATTGATAAGAGGATGATATATCCCCTCAAGATTTTCTGACAAAATGCCTCTAAAACCTCTTAATATACTCTTTCAAAATAACTTTAACAATTTCAAAATAATAACAATTTCAAAATAACTTTTGAAAGTAACTAAGTATTATTCACTGCAATTTACAAAATAAATCTATGGCAATTAATTGCATTACTTATTACCTTTCTTTATAACTAGTTGCTGATAAGCATGTTATTTGTAGCTATTTAGTTCCAAGCTCTCCTTTGGAAATACATTCCCTCAGAGTTGCTGTGTATACCATCAAGTCAATTCTGATTTATGGCAAAGCTTACCAGGGGTTTCTAAGTAGAGAATATGGAGAAGTGGATTACCATTCCCTTCTTTGAGAAGTGACCTGGGACTGTGCAGATTCCCCATTACTACATAGGTTAACTCTTCACTAGGAGGCATAGTGGGGTATCAAAATCCTAACATCTGGCACCTAGATACCTAAACCGCTGAGCTATCCAGAGATGATACATCTTCATAATCAACTTGCACAATGTTGCAAGCCTCCTGATGTCTAATAAATAAACAGAAGCAATCAAATGTGCAATTTGTGGTGTAAATATTTTGGTAGAATAAACAAATATCTCATAACTCTTAAGAAATCTGCCCTCTAATGGCAAAGTTGAGGTTTTATATAGTTTAGTGTAAAATTAGAAGATGTTGTATTGGAAGTTCTTTCCCATCTACATTATGGGGGAAATAGCTGGGGTGACAGGATCTTATATGCAAAAGATCTTAGACTTGTCGGAAATTGCAAGCTGAATATAATTCACCAGTATTCAAATGCCTTTTAAAAAAAACTATTACAATTTCAGACTAAATCAATGGAACCATAATTTCCCAAAAAGTAGTAGTAACAACTCCATTTGATTACTTACCAGTCAGACCTCTTCAAGAACACTGTGCTCAATGCTGGGCTCTGTACTTTACGAAGGAAGGAAGCAAACAGAAGCACCATCAGAGGGGAACAAGAAGCAGGGTAAAATCAGTGATGTGGAAAATATGTCCTATGGAGAAAATTAAAAGGAATAATGTATATTCTGACCTGGAGATGAAAATACTGAGATGTAGTTTGACATGCATGCACTTTTGTAATGTATGAACGACTACCTTGTAGAAGAAGAAAAGTATTTGCTAAGCCAGAGAAAATGGGAACAATTTGTGAATGGAAGAGATGTTCCCTAATTACCTGGATGAATGGCAAGATCTCTTTCATTCAGAGGTGACCAAGCCAACATTGGACAGACATATGTTGGAAACTCCAGATGCTAGTGGTTGTTTTTGTGATGAACAGGGCTTCTGCCAGCATGTTTCATTCTTGCTGACAACAGCCCCCCAACCCCGGGCAGTTCTATAGGTCTCTATACAGAGGCACATACAGAGCAAGACACACACACACACACACAATCCTTGCCACTAGATCTGTGGTTTAGGATTTCTTTACTAGTTTCTTTTCAAAGCTATTGTAGGTGGGGGGTGGGACTCAAATTCACTCTTAGTGTTCCAGATTCATCACATTGTCTCTTGGCTCTTTTGTCCTGTTTAATTAGTGTCACATGTATAGTTCCCTAATTTTCCAGAGACTGACTCTTTGTCCTTAGAAATCTTTTCAACCATGCCACTTGACCGCCATTCTGTATTGTTTAAGTCTTGACTTTCGGCTTTGTTTTTATTTGGGAATACACAGAACTTTTGTGATTCAATCCGGCATGCTTAGGTAACCTCCGCCCCATGATCTGGACAGTTTCCTGTCTTTACTTTTGACATGCATATCCTTTTGACCAGAATATTCCTCTTCTTTTAAGTATTCAAAGGTTGATTTTACACCAATATCAAAAGCTCCTTAGGCTTGAAAAGGCAAGTATCCATTGGAATTCTGCAGCAAGTTTCTTCAGGATACCATCAAGATATATTCTTTGTTATATAAGACTAACTAATTCCTGATATCTATTTGAGATGAAAATGGTATGGGGAGAGAAAAATCTTAGCCATTTTCTCTTTTCACTCTCCCCTTCTTCACATCACAGATAGCCTTTTGTCACTGCTTTAGAATGTCATTTAAAACATGTTTAAAATGCCATATTACAAAGTGTCAAAGAAAGAAAGAAAGAAATCTCTGAAGTTAAAGTTGCATACACATTTGATGTAGTAGTTGCCATAGTGACGATATTCTTTATTGCACTGCAGAGTAAATAGCTATGCTCAATATTTGAAACTTATTAGCTCATAATTTACAGGCAATGCAGTGCTTTATCCCCACCACCACCATCTTCTTGATTTATTTGTAATTTACAATGGAGATGTTCAAGAAATTTTCATGCTACAAAGTTGTAATTTGCAAGGAGGGGATTTCATTGCCTCTTGCACATTATTTTAAGAAGCCAATTGGGGTGCAAAGGAAAAGCATAGCTAAGGTCAGGTACACTGTAAAAACAAGGGGGTCCATGGGGTTTTTATTTTTTGGGGGGATGAGTAATGCAGTATAAGATAATGCATGTGCATAGCAGAGCCTTAGTATTACATTCAGTGATGTTTATGAATGTACAAACTGGTGGTGGGCAATACTTGGAGCCATGAATTTGACATTAATGCAGTACACAAAGGCATCAGATAGCTGAAACAAAGTTTGTATTGAGTGAGGAATATTACAGGGGGGGGAATCCATAAAATGAAGAAAGCAAAAACCTTAGATGAACTTACATCATAACTGAATGCACTGGGTAAGTTGTTGCTTTTTCCCTTTTCTTTTTTGCATCAACTTATCACAACACTGACAGCTTTGCTAGCAGTGGCTCCTTTGTTAAGACTAGAAGGACACTGCCTCCCCTCAGACTTAGGCTATCCTCAGAAGGCTTTTGCTCACATGCATGTAAATGAGAATATCTTCCTGGCTGCTCTCTATGTGTATCTATGAGTACTAACTCATGCTCCAGGCATGCCCAAAACTGAATGGTGTGCCCCTGCCCCACCAACCACAATGGGCACCTCAGCTGCCACTGAACTTGTCAAAACATACTAGAGGCTCCCTGTGTTCCATAATAATTTCCATCCCCTTGGAAACTATCATAAATGTGCTGAAGACAACAAGAGGCCCAGTGGTGGGATTCAAATTTTTTTTTACTACCCATTCTGTGGGCGCGGTATGGTGGGCATAGCCAGGGGGAAAGCCCTCTGTTGCACCCAAATTAGGACTTATTTTCAAAATTTGGATGGGCGGGGCCAGCCAGAATTTCTGCTGCTGGTTCTGGTGAACTGGTGCGAACCTGCTTAATCCCACCACTGAAGAGGCCTGAATGTGGTGCTTTTGGCAGGTGGGCAGAGGGAGAAATAGGTACTTTTAATCAGCTTTGATTATTCTAGAGCAGGGATTCTCAACCTGTGGCCTGTGAGCTGGATGTGGCCGACAGCACCATTCCATGTCCCCCTCCCACTGCCTCCACCACACCAGGAAGTGCCATTTGTGCTTTTCATATTCAAGCTCAAAATCCTGTTGAGTAAATTTTGCCGAGGTAGGAAGATGTTGTCACTTGGCAGGAGTTGTTGCTAGCAATTGCAAATTTCTTGTTATAATCCTGAGGTTTACATGGCTCATGCACAATCAGTCTCACTGCACACAAGCAGTGTGAGCCCCAACATGGAGATACGAACTTTCCTGTCAGTAGCAATCTGACCCTGCCAGGCAGAGGGACTTTGCAAGTACTTAAAGAGTTCCTGCTTCTATCTCAGGACTCATATGTCTTTTATGCAGTGTGGTTGGTTGCATACAAGTTGTGTCTACTGTACAGCAGAAGGAAACAGGAACACCTACTGGATGACATAATTTCCTTGTGGCAACATACTTTATTCAACAAGATTTTAGCCAATATGTATGATCATTATGGTTGTATTCTCTCTTAATCAAGATACATTTACGGATACAAAGTCTGGTGGCATTCTTTGAAGATTGTCCCAAAATAGGCAGAGCTCCAATACAACAAGAGATGCCAGTTCAGATCTCCTTCAGATTCATAAAATTCACAAGGTGACCTCCTCTTTCAGTCTGAGCACCTTACTGGGTTGTTGTTGTTTTTAGGATAAATGGAAGGGAGAGGAATAACTGTACACAGTGCATAAATTTGTTGGGAAACATGGGGTTTAAAATAAAGCTGGATGGATGGTTTAGTGGTTTAAGTATTCGGCCACACAGCCAGAGAGTGGGAGTTTGATTCCCCATTGTGCCTCCTTTGAGAAGAGACAGGCTGTATAATTGTGGGCAAACTTTACGGTCCCAGGAGGCTCAAAAAGAATGGAATGGTAAACCATTTCTGAGTACAGTAAACCACGGTTAATGACGTGTTCGAACAACGTCATTTTCAGTTAATGCCACATTTTTCCCCCTGAAAAGCCATCTCCCAGACAACAATGTTAAGTCGTTATCCGGGAGATCCTGTTTGGTCTCCTACCTGTTCATGCTGGTTGGAGATGAAAAAATCTCCTTCTTTGGGTCCCTGTGTCTGGCTCTCTGCTTACCCAGGAGTGTCTGAGAGGCTGGGAGGACCTATCCCATGCTGTTTCCATCTTCCTAGCACCTCCCTGGCCCGCCCAACAGCTGAGAAAAGTTGCTGCCGCCATCTTGTTTTGGAAAAATAAAAAAATAAGATGGCAGCTGCAATTTTTCTCAGCTGTTGGGCGAGCCAGGGAGGTGCTAGGAAAGTGGGAACAGCACAGGATAGGTCCTCCTAGCCTCCCAGATACTCCTGGGTAGGCAGAAAGCCAGACACAGGGACCCGAAGATGGTGATTTTTTCATTTCCATCCAGTGTCAACAGGTAGAAGACCACGTCATCCTTTTTCTGGGGGAGGGCAGAGGCAGCCTGGGTGCCTCTGTTAGGCTTCAGGGAGGCAATCCAGGCTGCTCCTGACCTCCCCCGATCTCCCCCGGGCAATGGTGCAAAGAAAAACGCTGGGGAAAATTCAATCGAAAGCTTGAGGTTTTTCCTTGCAGCATCACCCGGGGGGGGGGGGGGGTTGCAGGGTGTTGGAAACAATGCAGATTGCCTGCCTGGAGCCTAACAAAGGCACCCGCACTGGCAGAGAAGCTGAAATGGATGAAAAAAATTCCGTCACCATGGAATTTTTTCACCCATTTCGGCTTCTTCGCCAGCGTGGGTGCCTCTGTTAGGCTCCAGAGATTCTGACTTGATGACATGCATTTGCAATAAACAAACAGTAGTAAATAAATGTCAATCTAAATTTTAATTAAAAAAATATATAGATGCATATTCAAAACCATCAAGGTCATTGTAATAATTGTTGCTGCTGCGGTGGTGGTGGTGGTGGTGGTGGTCCTCACTCTTATCCAACAGAATAACATTGAGCTAAATTGTTGTGAGCATCAAGTTTTCGAATAAAATTTGTTTGAGAACAAGCTTCATGAAGAAAATGGCCACATTAAAACCTACCCATCAGTTGGTGACATTATGCTCAGTAGAAGAGGAAAGGACAAATTAATAATAGTTAAACTGAAGCCACTCAGCCTGTCACATGACCAAGACTATTATACAGTTCTATGTACTACATCTTGGCTGGATTCTTGACCACATTCTTAAGTACCATTTAAATCAGGGTTTCTTAACATTGAGGCCCCAGATGTTCTTGTACTTCTATTCCCAGAAGCCCTAATCAGCAGGTGTGCTGACTTAGGCTTCTGGTAACTCAAGTCCAAGAACACCTGGAGCCCCAAGGTTGAGAAACCCTGATTTAAATCAACAAACATGTGTAACTGTGGATTGGCTTTCAGCCAAATATCAATAACAATATTAATTAAATGTATGTATTTCCCCACAAAGTAATTAAAAATTTGCCTCCAAAATGTGTACTCATTTTTACCGAACTCAGAAGGATGTAATGCTGAGTCATCTTTGAGCGTGTTGGGATGAAACTCAATTAGTGAACAGGATTTTGGCTGCTTTACTACATCTTAACCATTGCACAATGAGGTCTCTTTGCACTGTAATCCTCCAGAGATTAAAAACATAGGACATCTGAATATTCCTATTTTCTGCCCCACAATACTTTTTTTAAAGTGAATTGAGCCATGAAGTTTCCAAATCTCACCCTGGCAGACAAGCCAACTAGATCACAATTCAGCATTTCTGCTGTTCTTTTTAATATTTATAAACACCAGAGCCTACCTACGTACAATACTGATCTGATATGTGTGTTGTAGTGTTGTTTTATTACAACAGCTGGCACATTTCATCCTAACTGCTTGCTTGCTGTCTGAGTAACTCTCAGGCTGAGGTCATTCGATCCAAGGAAGTGGCTGAAGTACTTTCCACCCGTTTCCATGGAACTAGAACATCACAGTTCTTATAATCACTGCAACCTTATTACTGTGGAACAAAGCTTTGAAATGTTTTTGTTTGAAATAATTAGCAATACTAAGTCTGTGCCATTAAGTCAGTTTTGACTTATGTGACTCCTTATTTTGAGGGTACCATAAATTTGCTTAGGCTGCCATTTCTCTACAAAGCAGAATGGAGAATCAAACTCCCACCCTCTGTTTCTACAGTCAGGCACTCCAACACACTAAGCTCTCCAGACAGCCTATTTTGGACATGGACTACAGTTCTCCAGATCTTACAGACATCATGGCCACTTAGAGAACAATGGTTCTTCTTCATGGTCCGTGAGCATCCATACTAATGGGTTTGCTCACACACGCGTGATAGCCGGTTCTTCCAAGCTTAGCTTTTCTATACAGAAAAGCTTCAATCCCAGTATGCCTAGCACCAGGGTCCCGCCCATCCCTTCAGTTCCATTTTTTCCGCCGTGTTGCTTAGTCATGTTCTTTCAAGCTCCTGCATGCTGTAACTACCTCCTACTGATTTTCAGTCACACAGCACTGGGGAATCCAGTTCATTTGGCAAAACAAATGTTTCTACAGGAGCAAACAAGTCAGGATGTCATAGGAGAAGAGCCACTTGTACTCAATTTTGTAATGATGTACACAGAGATTCTGTAGCTTGAAGCTGATTTGGAATTAGGATGTTAAACTTAAATAACCACCACAATTTATTTTGAGGTGTTAAATAGGGCTGCACCAAGTCTCCGGCTTGTTCCTCATACCTCAAAGAATGGGATGCTACTGATCTGCCAGCCTTGATCCAGCATGCTAAGTACAACCCAATGAAGAACAAAATTACAATATTATAGCATGCAACAGACAGATGGATAGAATTACCCCAAAGCTAACTATGCTACAGTATAGGGCAGTGGTGGCGAACCTATTAGCACGCGTACTAGATGTGGCACTCCCAGGCCTTTCTGTTGGGACACATGCCATCATGTGAGGGGTGAGGGGCAGGGCAAACTCTGTGCTGGGGTAATGTAATGTGTCCCATCAAAGGCCTGGGAGTGCCACATCTTCCTCTCTCCCCAACTCCTCTGCCCAGCAGCCCAATGGGAGTGCTTCTTCCCTCTCCCCAGAACAGAGTTTGGGCACTCAGTCTCTAAAAGATATAGGATCTCAGATTTTGAGGATCCCCTGGATTTAAAAATTGAAACAGTATAGTTTCAAAAATATAACTATGAGGTCATATAAACTAGACATAAATCAGGGTCTCCAAGATACTAATTCAGTTCTGAGTAATGAAAGGGAAAGCATTGGGTGGCAAGGAGATCAAGAATATAATTTATTACACGGTAATTAACTTTGATAGCCTTCTTTTTAAATGTATTTTTCTTGTGTTGCACTGGCATGCTGAAATTTGCAGAAAATAAGGGGTCCAAGGTACTATGGAGATTTTACATTGAGGGCCTCAGTGCTTGTTAGAAGATGGCCTGATACACAATGAATATTCAACTGGCATCTTTATATCATGCAAACTGAAGCACTTCTGTAACTTTACTCATACAAGTGAACTTGCAGAATTAGCTTGAGTAAAGATTTGTATGGTATAGCATTTCTCTGTAAATTTTTGGTTTGAAAGATATATTCAAGAAAATTGGAAACAGCTGAGCTAGAAAGCTACTTTCCCTTCCATTTATAGTTTTGTAGTCCAATATTAACTGCATCTTTTAAGTATAACGTTATTTTCCTCCTCCCCATGTCCAGATGTTTATGGAGTTCTTTTAAAAATCTGTTGCAAAATTGCCCTAACCAACAACAGATCTAAACATGTACATTCAATATATTGTTTCATAGTCATCATGGCCTTTTTTGCATTAATGCCAATCCTCATCAGGTTTCAGATGTACTTTGCTCAGCACAACAACAAAATAGTACTCTGAGTCATCGTTCATTCTGGGCTGGACTCTTCAATGTTATTTCATCAAATGCAGTTTGGCATTCTTTAAAAAATGGTTCATGGATATCTTTAACATCTTTACTATGCGGGGAAACTAACTAATTATTATGCTAAATTATGTTAATCTGGACAATTTTATCATGGTTCCTTTTGACCTTATTCAAGGCATGTATTTTAGTCTATAAAACAGTCATTAAGGGCTTATGGACAAGTAATTGCTTATTCATAAAGGCTAACTTTAGCTTGAGTTACAGAAACTGCTTTATCCCCCTACCCATTAAATAAAGAGGCAGGGCACAGATTTGTGGTAAAAGGCTTTGGGTTACAATGATTAATTAATTAGAACCCCCTGACCTGCAGAGGGATAGTGCTATTCCTGATGCAGGAGCAGGAGACACCTTGTCAACTCTCCAGAATGGAAAGGCAAACCCCTTGCCCCTGGGCAATGCTATACCTTCAACAGCTACTACCCAGTCCCACTAAGTCAGGTTGGCATCTCCGTGGGCATTTCCAACTCCATTCCCAAAAATGAACGTTGGACATACCAAACAGGTGTACCCCAGATGCCCAACTGATTCGCCCAAATCATGCAAGGCAACTAGGTTTCACCTCGTCCAATGTCACCCTGAGGTATTCACTGCCACTACCATAACCCAACAACACCCACCTAAATGGGATCTATTTAACCAACCACATCCCTAAGCCACAAAAAATCCCAATTGCCAGAATGGGATAGGTGAAAAACTACCCATCTTCCAATGTGCCCATCAGGAAAACAGGATTAAAAATTCCCCTGAAGCACTCTAGCCAATGGGAGGGTGGGCAGGCTGCTGCAAACCAACAAAGAGGCATGATCAAGGATGGGACAGGTTTATAAACATGCCTATCGCCCTGCCCCCAGACCTATACAAATCTGCCCCCTATACAAATCTAAATAAATAAATAAATATCCACTAATGTATGACCAGCACTTTGAAAAAACTAAACACAAGGTCTTTCGGATAATGAATGCATTGGATAATGCTAAAATCGGAAAATTATGCAAATAATCTTATTTTAGCATTATCTGATGCATTGTGTTTGGCCCTCCGGGAAGGGAACCAGCCAAGCAAAAGGCAACCGGCTTACAGAGCACCCGTACGCTGGCTGCCCACCCCCACAAAAAGGATGACGTGATCTCCTACCTTTTCACGCTGTTTGGGACAAAAATAAATCACAATTGTCAGGTGCATGCTTCAGGCTGTCCACCTCCCCTGCAGCCTCTGGGAGGGTTGGAGGATCTTTTTTGTGTTATTCTTGCCTTCCTAGGACATCCCTGGGCTGCACAACAACTGGAAAAAAGTACATTTTCAGCTACCACAGCCTTGAGGATATGGACAAGGTGCACCTTCACAGCCAGTCCATCTGGCATGGCCTCTCCTGCCTTCAAGACCATTGGGAATCAGAGTTCCTCCTCTGCTCATTTTGCGGTTGGGCTCAACAGGATTGTTTCCATGGCATTTCCTCCACTGAGGGAACCATTACCCCACCTAAAGGGGCTCATTGACCCATAGCCATTGGCACCTTTAGGGAGTCAGGTTATTTACCACCGCCCAATACTTGGCATTGAGTTGCTGGCTATACGATTTACTCCATTATTGTAGTGGGATGTCCGGCCAGACAAAAGATATGCACCTATCTCTGACTAAAGATAGGAATGAAATGGTGCCTCATTTAGGACATGCAATGCTTGATGAGGAACATTATCCTCATACAAGTTGGACTTCTATTTTTGTCCATTCATGTGAAAAGTTTAACTGTGTCTTTGATTAATTATACTGGACTAAAAAGAAATTGCATGTCTGAGTGTTGCTTTAGGGATGGACAATAAAAGAGAGCCCTCATGTACCACCACCACTCAGGGCTCAATCTGGTTGCTGATCAGTCCCTTCATCTGTTTCACGGGCTAATAGGAAGTTTGAGGATATAATGGAATTTGCCTGCAATTGTTTCAGCATCACCTCAACATCATTTTGCTTGCCAAGGCATTTTCATTGACTTATTTACTCTTCATATGGGTTGAAGAACTACACAACTTCAAAGGTGACAATGGAGAACTTGAGATAGTGAAAGATTTTGTATACTTTGGTTCAATCATCAATCCAAATGGGGACTGCGGCCAAGAAATCAGAAGGCTGAGACTTGGAAGGGTAGCAGTGAAGGAATTAGAAAAGATGATCAAGTGCAAAGATGTTTTACTGGAAACCAAGACCAAGATCATTCATATGATTGTGTTCCCAATCACCATACAGTGATACCTCATGCAACATCCAAACTTGGTTCCACAAGTTTGAACTTTATACGGATTTGGACTTTGTGTGAGGCATGCAAAATCCTAGCCACAATGCCTCATTCAAAGTCCAAATCCTTGCCGCGATGCCTCGTACAATGTCATTTCTACAGAGATACATTGTACTGTAACAGCACAAACTTTAGTGCAAAGTCAAGGAAACAGACAGGAAACTGACAGAACTTTAAGAAATCATTGTCTAAAGGCTAAATACATTACAAAAACATGTCAAACAACCCTGATTTTAGGGGACAAACCATACAAGTTTTTAACTTTTGAAAACTTTATGAAGTGCAGGTTTAAAAGTTAACATGTCCCATCATGCAGCACAGTGTTGATCTGCAGCTTTGGTATATGAAAACCAATACACAGGACACAGCCTCGGGCTGGGTTAACTCAGGTTTATTGCATCGTGGACAGAGGGAACATGAGGTAATGGCGGATCGATAGCTCTTTATATACGGTGGTAATACATTTGAACGTGGTGCCACGGTAGCCCATTGGCCACTGTCCGCGTGACCTCACTTCAGGTCACGCCCTTCTTGTCCAGGTGTAGGTGGTGGCGGGAAAGCTTCCCGCGCTGTTGCCTTTGATGAGATCGGACCAAGAGAGCTTGGACGCTCGCTGCTGCCAGCTGGTGGTCATTAGCTCGCGTCCTAATGCAGGGTTCATATGATACAGCTGAAGGTTACATTGTTGCTATAGGCAAGGTTACATTGGTTCAGATACATTGTAATCCATGTGGAAGGTAAAACCCTTAGAACACAACATCCCTCCCCCCTAGGACGAGACAACGTCTCGAGCCCATGCTTCTGACACTCCCCCCCCTAGGAGACAAAATCTCTCAGCCAAGATGGCTTGTTTCGAACACGCTGGGGTCTCGATGCGGGCTGCCTCTCCCCGGGTTTGCTACCTTCTCTTTGTCCCCTGGTTTCCTGTCCTGTAATTTGAGAGGGAGACTCGTTAGTGACTTGCCGCGGCTCCGCGGCGTTGTTGGGGGATGTGCTCTTACTTAGGGAGGAACCGGGGGCACTGGGGACTAACGAAAAACCCCTCTTCTCGCTTGGATGGGTGGGGGAACACTCCTGAAAACCCCCCCGGTTTGCTAAATCAAAACCAAAATTCCATTCGGGGGCAGCGGTCGCGAACTCCTCTCCCCCTTCCCTGGCCTCTGATGGAACTGGTTTATCAAAAGGATATGAGTCGGGGCCGCTGCTTCTTCCTTCCCCCCTTGCTTGGGACTGTTGTCCGTTGCTGTCTCCCCCTTGGGTTAAGCGGGTGGGGGAGAACCCTAACGCTGAATCTCGTTGGTGATCCTCACTGACTGGCCCACTTACTCGGTGCCTCAGTTGGTCTGCGTGCCTCCTCCAGAGGAGACCGGTGTGGGTTTCGACCCGGTACGATACCGGCCCCGTCTGTTCTACAACCGTCCCCGGCACCCAGGCTGGCCCCGCGCTGGCATAGTTCCTGCAATGAACAGGGTCGCCGGCGGCGAAACCTTTCGAGACTGCCAGCCCCACGTTTTTTCCTTTATCCTCAATTCTTGTGGGGTCCAGCCTGGACAGGAGCGTAGTCAGTTTTCGCCGCATCAACAGCTCTGCCGGCGAGTAACCTGACGCTAAGGGGGTCACCCTATACGCTAATAAGAACTGACATACTTGGTGATTTAGGTCCCCGGGGCCCATGCGCCGAAGCGCCTCCTTTGTTGTACGCACCAACCGTTCCACTTGGCCATTCGTGGCCGGGTGAAACGGCGCGGACGTGACATGCCGAATGGCATTCGCCTCCATGAATGCCCCGAACTCTGAGGAGGTGAAGCAACTCGCGTTATCGCTGACTAAAGTGTCGGGCAAACCGAACGTTGAAAAGACTCTCCGCAGCTGGTTAATTGTAGTGGCGGAGGACGTGCTCTTTACCGGAATGACCTCCAGCCACTTTGAGAATGCATCCACCACCAGGAGAAACATGGTTCCTCGGAAAGGGCCAGCGAAATCTACGTGCACTCGGGACCATGGCCCCCTTGCTGTGTCCCATTCCCTATGCGGGAGGCGGGCCGCCTCTGGTCGGGACCCCTGGCATGCCTCACAAGTGCCGACCATGTGCTCAATGTCCTCGTCCAGCTGTGGCCACCAAAAGTAACTGCGGGCCAGCGCTTTTGAGCGAACGATGCCCGGGTGGCTGACGTGCAGCAGTTTGAGCACCCTCGGCCGCATGGGTGTTGGGACCACCACCCGTTGGCCCCACAACAGGCACCCCCTTTCTAGGGACAACTCTAGCTTCTTCCGAAAGAATGGGTCGAATTCCTTGCTTGGGGACGATGCCGGCCACCCTTTCTGCACCCATGAGCTGACTTTTTCCAGCGTTCTGTCCTTGCCTGTCGCCCTGGCTATATCGGCTGGTACTATTGGGGGTTCGTCTAAAACCTCGATTAGCAACACCTGGCGGTCTCTTCCTATTCTGGCTTTTTGGTCGTCCGACAAGGGCAAAGGGGATCTCGAAAGTGCATCAGCATGGCTGATCTCCTTTCCGGGCCGGTACTCCAACTCGTGTTGGTATGCGTTAAGAAAAATGGCCCATCGCAACATTCTCGGGGATAGTATCTGCGGCGTGGGCTTGCCTGCCGTGAAAATCCCTAACAGGGGCTTGTGATCCGTCACGATTTTGAACGGGCGGCCATACAGAAAATCATGAAACTTTTTGGTCCCCGCTACTATTGCTAATGCCTCCCTGTCGGTTTGTGCATAATTTCGCTCTGCTTGGGACAGGGACCTTGAATAAAACGCAACTGGGGCCTCCCGACCGTCATCCAACACGTGGCAAAGCACCGCCCCCACCCCCACCGGTGATGCATCACAGACTAAGACCACCGGCCGTTTGGGGTCGAAGTGCGTAAGGATTGCGTCCGATGTTAAAAGTTGCTTTAGCTCGTTGAACGCTTTCTCGTGCTCTTCACCCCACATCCATGTCTCCTCCTTTTTAAGTAACCGATGAAGCGGTTCGGCCACGGAGGCTTTCCGCGGCAGGAATGTATGGTAAAAATTGAGGAGCCCCAGGAATGACTGTAGTTCGGTTTTGGATGTGGGGCGAGGGGCCTTCTTAATGGCTGCTACTTTGGATTTGGACGGCTTAATACCCTCGGGTGTGATCCGAAACCCTAAAAACTCGACCTCGGTTTCGAAAAAAACACATTTGTCCTTCCTCAGTCTCAGCCCCGCTTTCTCGAACACAGTTAGCACTTTATCCAATCTCCTTGCTAGTTCGGCCTCACTCCCCCCTGTTATTAATACGTCATCAAAATAAGGCAACACCCCCTCCAGCCCCTTCAGGAGGCGTTCCACAAGCGACTGAAAAAGGCCGGGTGCCGAGTTCACGCCGAACTGTAAACGCGACACCTGGAACGCTCCTTTATGAGTGACTATCGTTTGTGCCGCGGCCGTGGCGGGAGTTACGGGGAGTTGTTGATAGGCTTGTGCCAGGTCGAGCTTAGCGAAACACTTTCCCCCATTTAGCCTGGCCAAAAGGTGGCTGACCACTGGCACCGGATATGCATTAGGGCGAATCGCCTTGTTAATTGTACACTTATAATCAGCGCAAATGCGCACCTCCCCGTTAGCCTTCAGAGCTGTTACGATTGGAGTTTCCCACTCCGCGGAATCAACAGGAATAAGAATCCCCTGGCCCACCAATTTGTCCAGTTCCGCCTCTATCTTGTCCTTTAGTGCGAAAGGCACCCTGCGCGGTTTGAGTCTTATCGGGCGGACCTCCGGGTCTAGGTCGAAGGCTACGGGGGGTCCCTTGAATTTTCCAAGTCCTTTTTCGAAAACGGCGGGGTGCGCGTCACACACCGCTTGTATCGGATCCGCGCCCACGGCATGCACCCCCCCTATGAACAAACCCAAGGGCTGAAACCACTGCGTCCCTAGGAGGCTACAATTCCCCCCTTTGAGAACGACTAAAGGGAGTTCTGCAGAATGTCTCTTATAACGAACCCGAAATTTCCCGACCCCCAGCACTGGAATGCTGTTCCCTTGTACGTCTCGTAGCGTGGACCTCAGAGTCTTAAGTTTGGGCCGCGCTTGGGGATCGATCTTCAAGAACTCCTTCTGGGGAATTATGGAATAATAGGACCCCGAGTCAATCTCCATCCTAACAGGGGCCCCTTGTACTATTACCTCAATGAAGTAATGGTTTTGACCCGCGGATACGCTGAACACGGGGGCGTCGTCCTCACTGCCGTCCGAGACGCGACCCACGCCGTCCTGCTTCCTCGTGGTTCGGGCGCCATCTTGGGGTCTCGCTGGACGGTCCGGTCTGGCCGAACGGTCTTTCGACTGTCTCCGGCCCTCTTTCCGATTTCTGCATGCCCTGGCGATGTGCCCGCGCCGGCCACAGCTGTAACATTCGGCTCTCCTGAAAGGGCACTTCGCACGCTCGTGGGCCGCCCCACATCCATCGCAGCGGCGCCCCCCCTTCCGGACCTTCTGTACCTCTTCGCTGTCGCTGCCATCCGTTGAGGATCTCGAGGTTCGTCGGGTCGCGTGCACCGGCTGTCCTGACTTGCTGCGCACCGAGCTTTCCTCTTTGCTGGCCCTCGGACGCCACTCACGCCACTCGTGTATTTCGTCCACTCCCGCATTCGTGGACTCCGCGGATTCCGCGGTCTCTACGACCTCGGCCAGCGTGGGTGGCGGCTCCCTGTTCATCAGGCGGCGCTGCACTTCCTTGTCCTTCAGGCCACACAGCACGACGTCCCTCATGATCATCTCCAGGTTGTCCCATTTGCAGGGGACGGCGGCTACCCTCAGGGCCTCCACGAAAGCCTCTACCGACTCATCCGGCGCTTGGACTCGCCTCCAAAACGCACTCCTAGCGGGAAACATTGCCTTCGAGGGTTGGAAACGCTCACGCAGCAACTTCAGTATGTCGTCGGTTTTGAAGTCATCCAACGTCTTTGGTTCGATCATGCCCACCAGCGTCCGCTTGGTCTCTACTCCCAGCATTCGGGTGAGGATGGCCCTCTTCCTTTCCTCGTCATCTTTGACTTTGAGTTCCACCAATGCCGCCTTGAAATCCATGTTAAAGATGGTCCAGTCTTGCGGCTTGGTAATATTGAACCCGCTCTGTGTCCTGGCACCTTGGGAATCCATAATCCCACCTTCGTCGCCAATTTGGTATATGAAAACCAATACACAGGACACAGCCTCGGGCTGGGTTAACTCAGGTTTATTGCATCGTGGACAGAGGGAACATGAGGTAATGGCGGATCGATAGCTCTTTATATACGGTGGTAATACATTTGAACGTGGTGCCACGGTAGCCCATTGGCCACTGTCCGCGTGACCTCACTTCAGGTCACGCCCTTCTTGTCCAGGTGTAGGTGGTGGCGGGAAAGCTTCCCGCGCTGTTGCCTTTGATGAGATCGGACCAAGAGAGCTTGGACGCTCGCTGCTGCCAGCTGGTGGTCATTAGCTCGCGTCCTAATGCAGGGTTCATATGATACAGCTGAAGGTTACATTGTTGCTATAGGCAAGGTTACATTGGTTCAGATACATTGTAATCCATGTGGAAGGTAAAACCCTTAGAACACAACAGCAGCCATGTGGCCAATCATCCATTTTGTACAAGCTACAATTACTGGATGGAAGCAAGGACAAAATGGATGCCAACATGTCCCATCATGCAGCAGAGTGTTAATCATCCAAACAGCAGCAAAACCAAACAACTAAAATCACACTCAAAACACTATTCGCCTTGTGCAAAACCCACAAGAGCAATGCACGCATGCACCCGGCGTTTTATACTGCCCAGTCACAATGCAACCTGGGAAAAACCCCAATGCCTCATACAAAGTTGCAGTGACTTTATATGAGGCAACTTTTTTCAAGGAATTAGGCGATGTTGTATGAATTCAATGTTGTACGAAGCGGACTTTGTATGAGGTATTACTGTATATGCATGTAAAAGTTGGACAGTAAAGAAAGCTTATGGTGTGTGTGGGTGTGTGTGTGTGTGTGTTAGGGTATGTCATTCATTTGAAATATGATGCTGGAGGAGAGCTCTGTTGATATTCTGGATGGCCAGAAAGGTAAACAAGTGGTGCACTCATTATGCTAATCAAAGTCCTGTGCTTGGCTACAGTTTTGGATCCTGTTATCCATTGGTTAAATACATAAATTCCCTATTATGATTGGTTAGTTAAGGTTGTCCGGCGGGTCGCTACTTTGTATCAAGAAGCTACCACCGGGGAGACACTATATAAACCCCATGGGTAAACAAGGGTGGGGCCCGAACAGATCTATACTTCCCTCTATGTACAGGTAGCCAGCAACGCGCTAGCTTGGGTCTCCTCCACTATGCTACAATCCTAAAGTAGCTAGGGATTGCCTCCTGCCTTGGCACACTCTGGAGGGACTGATTCCATGGAACTGTATAGGCATCTCCGTGTCTGGAATGCCTTGTTAGCTCATCTTGAATAGACTGTTAAATAAAGACTTGTTCCTGTTTTGTTCATCATTGTCTGGACTATTGCTTGCAAGGGCCAGACATAACAGAGGTAGAATGACTTCTTTTGGGAAGCCACAGGCCTAGGCATACAGGATCTGAGCAGGGATGTTGAGGATGGGATAGCTTAGAGAACTTTCATTCATTAGTCACTATAGGTCAGAGGTGACATGATGCCATATAACAACAACATAAACAACATGGCTGAATAGCTCAGTGAGTTAAGTAGAGGTTGAGTGTATAATTCCCTGCTGTGCCAACTGGGAAAAGAGCCAGCCTGTGTAGGCTTGAGCAAGCTGCATAGTTCTAGGGCAGGGGTTCTCAACCTACAGCCTGTGGGCTGGAATTGGCCCATGGCACCATTTCATGTGGCCCACGTCACCGCCACTGGAAGCGGAAGCATTTATGACAGCTGTAAATGTGACCGCAGCTGTCGCAAATGTGTTTATGACAGTGCATATCTGTCAACCGCAGCTCTGGACAATCCGGGACCTGCGCACAACGGTTCTGTACAAGTCGCGTTCTACGCATGCGTAGAAGGCTTTTACGCTTGCGTAGAACCCTATAACGCTTGCGTAGCCTTCTACGCAAGCGTAGAAGGGTTCTACGCAAGCATAAAAGCCTTCTACGCAAGCATAAAAGCCTTCTATGCATGCATAGAACATGACTTGCACAGAAGGAATGCGCAGTACCTCTTTCCCCTCGCTGCCAATTCCGGGGTTTTGGCAGCTGCGGGCGGGAAATTGTGCAAATCGGTGCTGAAAATCGGGAAATCCCAGCCAATCCGGGAAGGTTGACAGGTATGTGACAGTGGCAGACACATTATGGCAGCACTTACATCAGGGGAACCACCAGTCTATCCCCTCAGCTGTCTGAAGGGGCATGGTCCGGCCCATGGCTTGAAAAGGTTGAGAACCGCTGTTCTAGGGTGTTCCCACAAGAAGAAAATGATTAACCACTTCTAGCTACTCTCTATCTAGAAAACCTGGAATAGGTCACCATAATTCAGAATTAATTTGAAAGCACATAATTATTTATCATTATTGCTTTCGTGATATCTTAAATTAGTAGCATACTTTAAAACAACTTTAACTTTCTTAACCATTATCACACCAGCTTTTTTATCTTTAAACTTACAGAAGTCTAACCACAGAAGCCAATGGTCACAAATTTGGTGAGCTGAAGATCAAAACATCTGGATTGACAGAGATAGGTATCCATTGCTTTACAGTTTTGAATATTTATTTATATTCTGTTAACTGTATTTTCCAGTCCATTTGTATCTGCAAAAATGAGAGATAGTCAAAACAGAGGTTCCCAACCTACAGCCTACAGACCTAATCTGGCCCATTGAGCTCATTAATATGGCCCACGGTGGCTACACTTGCACCTCCAGAAGCTCCCACCACCACTGGAAGTCACAATATGTCACTTACCATGGTGGCAAGGCAGCAATCATGCCATTTTTGTGGCTTCTTGCACAGCCTCCGCCACTTCCCAGGGTGGTGGGAGGCTTTTCGTAGCATTTATGCTCCATTTTTGGATTTATTTATTTTTGCCACTTCTCTGCTGCATTTTGGCAGCCAAACCACAGCAGTTGGGGGCTTCCGATGCCTGGCAGAGCTTATGTCAGGGCCTGGGTTCCCAGCATGGAACCAGGAAGTTCCCAACCACCGCAGTTTGGCTGCCAAAATGCAGCGGAGAAGAGGTGGGGAAAAAATCCCAAAACGGAGAGAAAATGTTCTGAAAAGCCTCCCAATGACTTGGGAAGTGGCAGAGGCTGGGCAAAAAACTGCAAAATGGCGCGATTGGCACTGCTGCTGCCAATGATGACAAAAACATCCTCCAGCCCGCATAGCTGAGTGTTGGTGGCAGAAACTGGGCCCTGGCGGGAAAATGTTAGGAACTCCTGGTCTAAAATGTTTCTCATAATTAAATGAACTGAATCTCAATGTCTTCATTTCCTCCTCACAATAATCTTTATACAGTCTAAATCTTCAAACCAGACTGATCCAACAGCTGATCAGAGAAGCTCTGACAACTAACTAACTAACTAACTAACTAATTATTTATTTATTTATTTATTTATTTATTTATTTATTTATTTATTTATTTATTTATTTATTGTCAAATTTACACCTCACCCTTTTGGTGTAAGCACCAATCAAGGTGGTTTACAATGTATTGTTCTCCCAGCAAAAGATTGTTTTGTGTAAGATAGAAGACATGGCTACTCTGAATAAATTGCCAGGGAAAAATAATGAGAATCAGTAGCACATTTAACTCTTCTGCTACCTTCCACTTGAAGAATCTTAGACCTACAGCTTTTCATGTACAATATTAGAAAGAGTTGCACAGCCATTTTATTAGCTGTATGTAGCAGCTTTCCCTTACCATCCTTGAACCACATTCTGGTGGACCCTTGTATTCTGTATGGTTTATTGCATGAACACAACTCACAATTCCAGAATTGAAGCTGCTGTATGAGTGTTCTCTGTGACCTGAATATATTTTACCTTTCAAAGAAATATAAACTAACTGGAGCTCATTTGCCAGAGGATTATAAAAGCCATGTCCAGACAGAGGATAAAATATCACCCAAAGTCACTAGTGAAGTAATATGTTGGTAGTATTAGGGAAGGAAGTGCTTTCCAATTCTTAGAAACTTTCATGCTTGAATAATGTTTCTTCTGTGTGATTTCTCAAACATTGCTCTCAGTCCAATTCAAAATACATCATTATTCCCCTTGCAGTCCTACATCAGCTTCTCAATTTCATTGTTTATCTACTTTGTTCTTGTTTTTATTACTAAGAGAACTGAGACTTTACATACCACATCCTATTTATTTTTTAAAAAGTAAAAATAAAGGTCTGATTAAATGATTTTAGGCAGCTATCATATATCAGTTAAGAGGTTTATTTATAACCATGAAAGCTCTTGGAATTATACTGTGCTTAGTTGTGTTTCCATGGGAGAGGAAAGATTATTTTGACTCAGAAAGAACAATATATCCTAGGGAATGTTTTTATTAATATGGAAGGAAACAGTATTTCCAGTTTAACTCCTACATCGAAGACAAGGGATTCTACTGTATCAAAAGGTATTTTATTAAAATGGGTAGAAAAGATTCTCTGGGGCTTTCTGGAGCGCATCAGAATGAGTCCTTAAACAAACAGTCTTCTACATGTTCAAGTAACAGTGTCAATAATGGGTTTTGGTAAATTAAAATCAACAATGCTTAAATGGATTCTACAATGGCTGAAATATGCAGGGAGTGGGGCAAAATTGTGCCTTGCACATATTATTGGATGGCAATTCCCAGCATTTCACTCATTGGCTAGGCCAGCAAGTGTTGGTGGGGTGGACAGCTAACATCTGGAGGGTCACACTGAAATATGTTTTAGTAGACGGAAGATACAGTTATGGTATCCAGAAGCTGCCTATGAACGGACTATCAGAATGAATTTTAACTGAACATTTTCCTCTTAGGAAAAGCATTAGAAAAAAAGTAATTTCCCCACCCACTCCAACAACTTTCTGAAGTGGCCAATCTAGATCTCTACCATATAAGCACCATAGGCTAATCTGTAATTACATTCTGGGTAAATTTTAAAGAGCGCTGGACGTGGTACAGAACGCCATGAAAGGGTTTGTGATGTAAGCGATAGCCATTAATGCAAGCCAGAAAAGCTTGTGGTCTGTAGGACTGGAGACATTACTCCAAAATAGGATCTTCCCACTTAACTCTGTTCATAACTTTATGGTGTAGTAAACCATGCAACTGTTTCAGACTGTAGCCCTGGCCACACAAATAGCAGAATCTAATCAGACAAGGTATTTATCAACAAAGAACATTTCAATATTCTCCCACTCCTAGAGAACGCACCCTCTGAACATTTGGTTGCCATGTGACCTGGATATAGGAGAGATTTTGCCCACCACCTTTGTTGACAAAGATCAGGTTAGAGCAGGGGACACTCTAGCACCCTGCTTAAAAACCAAAAAAACCCAACATATCATTAAAAACCTTACATGAAACACATTGTTAAATAGCTAACAAGATTTTGAGCTGTCATGTTCAGACAAATTCTACCACAAATATTCTTATAGGAGAATTTTACACCGTGTATCAGATAAGACATACAAACTGAAGTGGCGAGAAATTAAATATTTTCAAATACAATATCATGTTGCACAATCTTGCACATATTTACTTGGAAACATGTCTTATCACCTGCAACTGGGGTTTATTCACTGGCTTCCTATGTCTCCAGGTGCAATTCAAGGTGCTGTTTTTGACCTTTAAAGCCCTACATGGCAGTGGGCCAGGTTACCTAAGAGCCCGTGTCGCTCCAAGTTCCTCGACCCATCCTACAAGGGTGGACCCGAGAGGCTTCATACTGGTCCCATCAGTTGAAGGAAGCACATCTAGTGGGGACCAGGAGGAGGGCCTTTTCCGTGTCCACCCCAGCCTTTTGGAACCTCTTACCTCCAGAGCTACGCCTCCAGATGGAGCTGCTCCCTTTTAGAAAAAAAAACCTGAAAATTTGGCTATGCCAGCGGGTGTGGGGTAGGAATGATTCTATCTCCCAACCATGTTGGCTTGTCTAGCCATATGGGAGTTGTTGGCCTGTTAGTCTTTCTCTGCTCAGTTTTTTTTTGTAGTTTTCCTTTTAGGTTTTTTTTGGTATTTTAACAGGGTGGACGGTGGATGAGGGTTCTTTTTGAGGTTTTATGGGGTTTAAATGTAATTCTTGGATAGGGGTTTTTAAATGGGTTTTAGTGGATGTTCTTAACTGTTATTTTATGTTGTTATGGCGCTTTGGGTCTCCCTCGGGAGAGGAAAGCGGGGTATAAATGATTAAATAAATAAATAAATAAATATTCAGTATGTCAGTTCAGTCACCTTAGCCAACATTTGCTCTGTAGTTTTTCAAAAAATGGGGCCAGGAAGACGGAATATGTAGCTTTCGTTTTTGCAGTATCAGCATGTCATGACTTTTACAGTTCACTATTATGTAAGCAGAATATTACATAAACATAGCAAAGGACAACATTTCAAATATTTTACTTAATTCTGTAAAATTTGTGACAAATCCTCAGAGAAGTAAGAAATAAATTTGAATGTTGGGTAATCAATAAATTAAGCTATTTCCTACATTAGAGTGAAAGCTATATTTTCTACCAGCAATGCAACTAATTAGATTGCATAAAGAAATTTGATGAACATTACATTGGAAGAAAATTGCTTCAGAAGAACTATGGTGTTGACTGTTACCACATGTGTTAACAGTTGGATACTGCAGTTACTGATTTAGTTTTCTTCATATATTGAGTTTGAACAGATGACAGCCATGACATGTAAGCCATGACATATGCCACTTCCTCCCCCCCCCCCCCCAAAAAAAAAGTACTGTATCTGGCTCATCACAGCTGTATCCATCACATCCATATGTGTGTGGTTACTTCAGCCATAAAATGTAATCAAAGTTCTCTGAGCAACATGGTGAAAATTTGGGACCAACTTTAAGGATATCTCCACTGTCAGCTGAAAGACTTTGATATGCTCATTAAATCCAATGTACTCTACCCACATTATACCAGCACTCTGGGAAGGCAAGAAAAAGGTGTTAACAAGGATAATTAGAGTGGATTTGATGGCGTTAGAAGAAAAGGTATAGTAAACAGTCTTCTTCTATATAGATACTGTTAGAGGCACCAGCTTAAAATGAACCTGATTGTAGATTTGATCTTTTTTTTTTTGAAGCATGAACATTGGAATTGCATTTTTGCAAAAGCTTAAGTGTCAAGGCGAGCACTCTTAGAATCAGAGCACAACAAAATCATTTTCTTTCTGTCAGATGTAGATACAACAACAGTGGCAGATTTAAGCATAGGCTACGTAGGCTGCAGCCTATGGGCCTGCACCACAGGGGGGCCCGCACCACAACCCCCCCCCAAAAAAAATGAAGGCAGGCACTAGGCAGGCAAGAAAGAGGCATGCAGGCAAAGGAGAGAGCAAAGGAAGGACGGGAGCAAGAGTGACAGCCATCCGTCTGACTCAGGGGATTGTCTGGCGAGTTGCCCCAGTGACGGAGGGGAGGAGGCAGGAGCCACATGCACGCCCCTCCCTCCACATCCCTCCCCCCGCCCCTCACGCTCTGCATCATCTCCCGACTCCCCCCATTCTCAAAAGGGGGGAAGGCATGAAAAGACATGAGGAGAAAAAGAGAGGGAAGAAGGAACATAATATTCAGGTGATCTCCTGCTCTGCTTAGGTAAAAGGTACAAATTGACTTAATGCTGAGCACATAATTCTCAGACACCAACTCCATCAATGGTTGAAATCCTGTTGCTCAAAGTAACAAGTAATTGAATAAGGACCACTTCGGTGGGAAGGTAACAGCATTCTGTGCGCTCCAGTGTCTAGTCATGCCAGCCACACGACCATGGAAACATCTGCAGAAACAGACAGTGCTGACTCTTCGGCTTTGAAACAGAGATGAGCACTGAACCCTAGAGTCAGATACAACTGGCTTTCGAGCAAGGGAAACCTTTACCTTTAAGTTATTATTTTGTAAGCAATGTGATAAAATTGAGTTAAGATGAAAATGAAATGTGTGAGAATTAAATTAAATTCCTTTATAATTCTCTGTATTAAGTATTGTATTGGTTATTGCCCAATGGCAATTTAACCTGAAAATATATTAACTTTAGATTTAAGAGGCTAGTCATGTTTAAACTATTTGTAATGGAAACTACTTCTCTGGATTAGATCCCAATTTTTGATACTGCTTTCAAATTATTGTTATTTCAGTTTAGACTACTTTGCATTTTTAACATGTTTACTTAAAATTACAATATGTTATTTTTAAAACCGTAATACTCATATTTTCATATTTAGAAACATGGACTTGAATCTCAACTTTGTATTCTTTTTTTAAGAATATAGTTGTTGGTAGCAATCTTAATAAATCATGTTAAATGCCATTAAGATATATTACCTTAATGATGTTCAGTTCTTTTCATTTTTATCATCTCATGAATTCATCAAATTCTAAATGTTGTATGTAAAATTTCTATAATTTAATAAACTTTAAACGTTTATTTTTCAGTTTTTAATTGGATAATTGCTGAAAATGTGGTTTTTGTAGGTTAATTTTAGAAAAATACTTTCCCCGGTAGGGCCCGTGCTACATGTTCAGCCTAGGGGTCCACAGATCCTAAATCCGGCCCTGTGCAACAAAGTACCAAAACTTACAAAAATAATATTTAGAAATTATATTCAGATGAGAAGGCTATAGGTCTCCCATGCTTGAAAGTTAGTCATATTTGGCTCTAGGGTGTGGTGCTCATCTCTGTTTACAGCCAAAGAGCAAGTGCTGTCTGCATCTGCAGATGTTTCCATGATCATGTGGTGTTGTGATCCAGTCCTCCTCCAACTACGAAGAGGACCTGGATCAGGAGGCACTCCCTATGCCCAGGCCAGTTCTGCCTGCACCCGAGCCTGAGGATGCCCTGAGCCAGGGGTCTCAACCTGTGCCTGTCCCAAATCTGTTTTCCCCAGCAGCTGACCTGTTAGATCAGGAGTCTGGCTCTGACAGTGATCAACCCTCAGTCAGGGAGAGGTCCAGGAAATAACTACACCTGAGACACAGGGACGCTAGAGCGAAGCACCAAAGAAGGCTCCCAGCTGATACTGATTAGCTAGGAGGCTTATAAGCAAGCTTCTTGCAGCCTGTCATCCTGATACAACTCTTGTGCAAAGACTGACATCCTGCTTGACTCGTGCCTGCCTAGATGATGTTCATGCTGTTCATCAGAACATGAAAAAGAACTGGATTCATACATATTATATTTTGCTTATATGATTTTATTTATACATTGTTGTTTTGATGTTATTTTTCTTTTATATTGTTTTATGTAATGTCTGTGAGCCTCCCAGAGAAATGCTTGTACTAGTTGGGTGGGATACAAGATAGATAGACAGACAGATGAGGCATAAGATCTGTGTAGTCTAGATTCCCATTCACAAGGTGGACAGTTAGATGCCTAGGGAAGTTCTCAGACAGAACATGAAAGCAATTGAATCAGAAGGTCAGCATGATCTAGTGGCAGAGGGAACACAACGCAGTTTTATATTTTATATTTTTGGGATAAGGTATCCACACTTGGACTACAACCTACAAAGATAGGCAAGAAGAAATTTGGATAAGAAGGCAAAGTTGACGTCTTCTTTCCCACTTTCCAAGTAGACAAGTGTTCTTCATCTTGCCTGAGCTGACACTGGTTAGATAACAATAGGAACTAAGAGGCATACTGCCTTTAATATCATTTAGTGGTAATATATCTTCCTTATGATAGGTAAATGTGAGAAGTATTACTTATCATGATTTTTACTAATCCCCTAGTAATAGCATACAGGTTGGCAATGTATTTCATACTTGAGCTTCCTTTTGCCTGTCCTGAAACCCCCATTATTAAATTTCATTGGAAAACTTTGAGTTCTAATATAATGAAAAAAGATTTTTTTTCTATCTACTTTTTCTATGCCATGCATCTGTTTCTGCCATATGTTCTTTGATAGGAGTTTAGCATTTGTAGGCAATTTCACCATGGAATGGAACTAGCATTTCATGGCCAT
Source organism: Bradypodion ventrale (assembly GCA_035047345.1). Classification (NCBI taxonomy): domain Eukaryota; kingdom Metazoa; phylum Chordata; class Lepidosauria; order Squamata; family Chamaeleonidae; genus Bradypodion; species Bradypodion ventrale. The sequence continues at coordinate 446,357,570 of JAWDJE010000001.1, read as the reverse complement.
TAATTCTGAATATAACATGAATCGGGTATTTGGATCAGGCTACTAGACAGTTAATCTCTTACCAATATATACAGTTAAACACGTAATGTATCACAGGAATTTATTAAAATATTTTCTGCTTAAGTTTAAATTAGTTTTAAAGTGTTTCTATTTTAAGGATTTGACATTAGTGGCAAAGGATTGCTGATAATTACAAATTTTACCCAATGTGTAGATAATTTATTCAAAGCAGAAATACTGAAAAGAGGTGATGATGACAACAACAACGATAATAATATATTTAAATGTTACCGTAGCCATTCTTAGGTCCTTGGTTAAGTTTTGAATTATTTCATCTCCCATCCCATGCTTCATTCTTACTGTGGTCCTTTCAGGTTTAAGGAGCTTCTAGTGAAATTCCATATTAACAAATGAAAAGGCACTTACTGTCTATGATCTTGTCTTGGAAAGATGTGCAAACCTGGCCTTTATAACTGACATTTAGTTGAACCGAGTTTACATCTTTCCCAGATGTATCCAAATACAGCATTACACACAGCCTGGAGATCAGGAAGTGGCGTATGTATTCCATAGCCTCACTCAGATATAGAAGTCTCATGGAACTGGAATATTCTTGCTGAGTCTACCTTGTCTTGGGAACTTTGAGATTTCACTGACAGTCTTACTGGCATCTCAAATCCAGTGGTGGGCATCTGCAGGTTTGCACCAGTTCGCCAGAACCAGTAGCAGAAATTCTGGCTGGCACCACCCATCTTAGTTTTGAAATAAAGTAGACCTAATTCAGGTGCAATGCAGGGCTTTTCCCCTGGCCACGCCCACCATACCATGCCCACAGTGTGGTAGTAAAAAAAAAATGAGCCCACCACTGCTCAAATCATATCAGACTCACTAAGTTTTGTAAATGTTCTGTAGATCTGCTACTAGATATGTTCTAGATCTATTCTTATGTACAAGGCTGCAAAAAATGTTCTGTGGGTGGAGAATTAAAAAATGAATACCTTGTCACAGAAAGATTATGATCTGATCAAGTTGGGAGAAGCTTTATTCCTTTCCTCAAAAATATGAGGAACATTCATCTAAGCTGAATGGTGAGGAAGTTAGAACAATAGGATAGTATGTACATTTTTTGCACATTGACTAATAAATCTATGTAATTCATTGCTCCAAGATATAGTGATGGTTGCCAACATGGAGTAATAAAGTGGACTTGGTCAATGAAAGCTCACATTTAAATACAGCAATTACTCTTTAAAGTACCACAACATTTTTTGTCCTTTTTTGCCGGTTTTTTTTTTTACTCTCTGTTAGTATTGAATGAGCTACACTCTATTTTGGTTTTCCTATGGTTATTTCTTACAGTTTAGCCTAGAAGCCACGATTCATATTTTGAAAAAGATATGAATAATTGCTGCTAAAATGTTGGGCCAAGTTATATTGCTACATTAATTCCTTTGTATAGTAAAGGAATGATTGTGTCAAGAATTAGAATGCAAATGACAGAAGGTTCTGAGTATAAACAATCAGACATAAGCTAGAACTCATTTTTGGCCTACTCTGTTGTTGTGTTCTAATGGTTTTACCCTACACATGGATTACAATGTATCTGAGCCAATGTAACCTTGCCTATAGCAACAATGTAACCTTCAGCTGTATCATATAAACCCTGTAACAGGACGCGAGCTAATGACCACCAGCTGGCAGCAGCGAGCGTCCGAGCTCTCTTGGTCCGAACTCATCAAAGGCAACAGCGCGGGAAGTTTTCCCGCCACCACCTACACCTGGACAAGAAGGGCGTGACTCGCAATGACGTCACGCAGGCAGTAGCCAATGGGCTACCATGGCACCACGTTCAAATGTATTACTGCTGTATATAAAGAGCTATCGATCCGCCATTACCTCATGTTCCCTCTGTCCACGATGCAATAAACCTGAGTTAACCCAGCCCGAGGCTGTGTCCTGTGTCTTGGTTCTCATACACCAAATTGGCGACGAGGATGGGATAATGGATCCCCAAGGAGCAGCCAGGGCACAGAACGGGTTCAACATCACCAAACCGCAAGACTGGGAGCTGTTGGAGATGGACTTCCAGGCGGCGCTGGTGGAACTCAAAGTCAAGGAAGACGATGAGGAGCGGAAGAGGGCCATCCTCACCAGAATGCTCGGGGTGGAAACCAAGCGGACGCTGGTGGGCATCATCGCTCCGAAGAAGGTGAGCCAATTTAAGGCGGACGACATCATGAAGCTGCTACGGGAGCGCTTCCAAGCCTCGAGGGCGATGTTTCCCGCTCGGAGCGCGTTTTGGAGGCGAGTCCAAGCGCCGGACGAGTCGGTCGAGGCATTCGTGGCCGCCATGAGGGTAGCCGCCGTCCCCTGCAAATGGGGCGACGTCCTAGACATGGCCCTCAGGGACGGCGTGCTGTGTGGCCTGAAAGACAAGGAGGTGCAGCGCAGCTTGATGAACAAGGAGCCACCACCCACGCTGGCAGAGGTCGTCGAGGCCGCAGAAGCCGCGGAGTCCACGAATGCTGGAGTGGACGAGATGCACCAGTGGCGTGAGTGGCGTCCCAGGGCCGGCAAGGCGGAAAGTTCGGTGCACGGGAAGTCCGGGCAATCGGTGCACGCAACTCGACGGGCCTCAAAGTCGTCCTCGGAAGGCAGCGACGGCGAGGAGGTCCAAAAGGTCCGGAAAGGGGGGCGCCGCTGCGATGGTTGCGGAGCGGCCCATGAACGCGCGAGGTGCCCATTTAGAAAGGCTGAATGTTACACCTGCGGCCGTCGGGGGCACATTGCCAAGGCATGCAGAAAACGGAAGGAGGGCCGGAGGCAGTCACCAGACCGTTCGACCAGGCCGGACCGTCCAGCGAGGCCCAAAGATGGCGCCCAGACCACGAGGAAGCAGGACGGCGTGGGCCGCGTCTCGGACGGCAGCGAAGACGACGCCCCAGTGTTCAGCGTGTCCGCGGGACAGTCCCATTACTTCGTTGAGGTACTAGTACAAGGGGCCCCTATCAGGATGGAAATTGACTCGGGGTCCTCCTATTCCATAATTCCCCAGAGAGAGTTCTTGAAAATCGACCCCCACGTGCGGCCCAAGCTTAAAACATTGAGGTCCACGCTACGAGATGTACAGGGAAACAGCATTCCGGTGTTGGGGGTCGGGAAATTTCGGGTTAATTTTAAGAGACATTCTGCGGAACTGCCCCTAGTTGTCCTCAAGGGGGGAAGTTGTAGCCTCCTAGGGACACAGTGGTTTCAGCCTTTAGGCCTGTTCATAGGGGGAGTGCATACAGTGGGGGTGGATCCAATACAAGCGGTGTGCGATGCGCATCCCGCCGTTTTTAAAAAAGGACTTGGAAAATTCAAGGGACCCCCTGTAGCCTTCGACCTAGACCCGGAGGTCCGCCCGATAAGACTCAAACCGCGCAGGGTGCCCTTCGCACTAAAGGACAAAATAGAGGCGGAACTGGACAAATTGGTGGGCCAGGGGATTCTTATTCCTGTTGATTCCGCGGAGTGGGAAACTCCAATTGTAACAGCTCTGAAGGCTAACGGGGAGGTGCGCATTTGCGCTGATTATAAGTGTACAATTAACAAGGCGATCCGCCCTAATGCATACCCGGTGCCAGTGGTCAGCCACCTTTTGGCCAGGCTAAATGGGGGAAAGTGTTTCGCTAAGCTCGACCTGGCACAAGCCTATCAGCAACTCCCCGTAACTCCCGCCACGGCCGTGGCACAAACGATAGTCACACATAAAGGAGCGTTCCAGGTGTCGCGTTTACAGTTCGGCGTGAACTCGGCACCCGGCCTTTTTCAGTCGCTTGTGGAACGCCTCCTGAAGGGACTGGAGGGGGTGTTGCCTTATTTTGATGACGTATTGATAACAGGGGGGAGTGAGGCCGAACTGGCAAAAAGATTGGACAAAGTACTAACTGTGTTCGAGAAAGCGGGGCTGAGACTGAGGAAGGACAAATGTGTCTTTTTCGAAACCGAGGTCGAGTTCTTAGGGTTCCGAATCACACCCGAGGGTATTAAGCCATCCAAATCCAAAGTAGCAGCCATCAAGAAGGCCCCTCGCCCCACATCCAAAACCGAGCTACAGTCATTCCTGGGGCTCCTCAACTTTTACCACACATTCCTTCCGCGGAAAGCGTCCGTAGCCGAACCGCTTCATCGGTTGCTTAAAAAGGAGGAGACATGGATGTGGGGTGACGAGCACGAGAGGGCGTTCAAAGAACTAAAGCAGCTCTTGACTTCTGATGCAATCCTAACGCATTTCGACCCCAAACGGCCGGTGGTCTTAGTCTGCGATGCATCACCGGTGGGGGTGGGGGCGGTGCTTTGCCACGTGTTGGATGACGGAAGGGAGGCCCCGGTTGCGTTTTATTCAAGGTCCCTGTCCCAAGCAGAGCGAAATTATGCACAAACCGACAGGGAAGCGTTAGCAATAGTAGCGGGGACCAAAAAGTTTCACGATTTTCTGTATGGCCGCCCGTTCAAAATCGTGACGGATCACAAGCCCCTGTTAGGGATTTTCACGGCAAGCAAGCCCACGCCGCAGATCCTATCCCCTAGAATGCTGCGTTGGGCTATTTTTCTCAACGCATACCAACACGAGTTGGAGTACCGGCCCGGAAAGGAGATCAGCCATGCTGATGCACTTTCGAGATCCCCTTTGCCCTTGTCGGACGACCAAAAGGCTAGGGTAGAAAGAGACCGCCAGGTGTTGCTAATTGAGGTCTTAGACGCACCCCCAATAGTACCAGGCGATATTGCTAGGGCGACAGGCAAGGACAGAACGCTGGAGAAAGTCAGCTCATGGGTGCAGAAGGGGTGGCCAGCATCGTCCCCAAGCACGGAATTCGACCCATTCTTTCGGAAAAAACTAGAGCTGTCCCTAGAAAGGGGGTGCCTGTTGTGGGGCCAACGGGTGGTGGTCCCTACATCCATGCGGCCGAGGGTGCTCAAACTGCTGCACGTCAGCCACCCGGGCATCGTTCGTTCGAAAGCGCTGGCCCGCAGTTACTTTTGGTGGCCACAGCTGGACGCGGACATTGAGCACATGGTCGGCACTTGTGAGGCATGTCAGGAATCCCGTCCAGAGGAGGCCCGCCTCCCGCATAGGGAATGGGACACAGCAAAGGGGCCGTGGTCCAGAGTGCACATAGATTTCGCTGGCCCATTCCGAGGAACCATGTTTCTCCTGGTGGTGGATGCGTTCTCCAAGTGGCTGGAGGTTATCCCAGTAAAGAGCACGTCCTCCGCCACGACAATTAGCCAGCTACGGAGAGTCTTTTCCACGTTCGGTTTACCCGACACGTTAGTCAGCGATAACGCGAGTTGCTTCACCTCCTCGGAGTTCGGGGCATTCATGGAGGCAAACGCCATTCGGCACGTCACATCCGCGCCGTTTCACCCGGCCACGAATGGCCAAGTGGAACGGTTGGTGCGTACAACAAAGGATGCGCTTCGGCGCATGGGCCCGGGGGACCTAAATCACCAAGTATGTCAGTTCTTATTAGCGTATAGGGTGACCCCCTTAGCGTCAGGCTACTCGCCGGCAGAGCTCTTGATGCGGCGTAAACTGACCACGATTCTGTCCAGGCTAGACCCGACGAGAGTCGAGGATAAAGGGAAAAACATAGGGTTGGCAGTCTCGAAAGGGTTCGCCGCCGGCGACCCTGTTCACTGCAGGAACTATGCCAGCGCGGGGCCAGCCTGGGTGCCGGGGACGGTAGTAGAACAGACGGGGCCAGTGTCGTACCGGGTCGAGACTAACACCGGCCTCCTCTGGAGGAGGCACGCGGACCAACTGAGGCACCGAGTGAGTGTACCAGCCAGTGGGGCCCAACAACAGGATTCAGCGTTAGGGTTCTCCCCCACCCGTTTAGCCCAAGGGGGAGACAACAGCGGACAACAGTCCCAAGCAAGGGGGGAAGGAAGAAGCAGCGGCCCCGACTCATACCCTTTTGATAAACCAGTTCCATCGGAGGCCGGGGAAGGGGGAGAGGAGTTCGCGACCGCTGCCCCCGAATGTAATTTTGATTTTGATTTTGCGAGCCGGGGGGGTTTTCAGGAGTGTTCCCCCACCCATCCAAGCGAGAAGAGGGGTTTTTCGTTAGCCCCCAGTGCCCCCGGTTCTTCCCTAAGAGAGAGCACACCTCCCAACAACGCCGCGGTGCCGCGGCAAGTCACTAACGAGTCTCCCTCTCCAATTACAGGGCAGGAAACCAGGGGACAAAGAGAAGGTAGCAAACCCGGGGAAAGGCAGCCCGCATCGAGACCCCAGCGTGTTCGAAATAAGCCATCTTGGCTGAGAGACTTTGTCTCCTAGGGGGGGGAGTGTGGTATTTGAGTGTGGGCTCGAGACGTTGTCTCATCCTAGGGGGGAGGGGTGTTGTGTTCTAATGGTTTTACCCTACACATGGATTACAATGTATCTGAGCCAATGTAACCTTGCCTATAGCAACAATGTAACCTTCAGCTGTATCATATAAACCCTGTAACAGGACGCGAGCTAATGACCACCAGCTGGCAGCAGCGAGCGTCCGAGCTCTCTTGGTCCGAACTCATCAAAGGCAACAGCGCGGGAAGTTTTCCCGCCACCACCTACACCTGGACAAGAAGGGCGTGACTCGCAATGACGTCACGCAGGCAGTAGCCAATGGGCTACCATGGCACCACGTTCAAATGTATTACTGCTGTATATAAAGAGCTATCGATCCGCCATTACCTCATGTTCCCTCTGTCCACGATGCAATAAACCTGAGTTAACCCAGCCCGAGGCTGTGTCCTGTGTCTTGGTTCTCATACACCAAATCTGTGGTGATGATGCTTTTCACCATGGTGTCTACCCAATGTCAGCCAGCTGAGCTTTTTTGAGAAACAAGCTTTCTCTGATCCATTTCCATTACTTTTTTGTGATAAAATGCATGTGATCCATACTTTTGGATGCTATAGGCATTTTTGAATCAGGGATGAATGCAATCAGGGCATGATAATGTTCTTGTGGATACTTTTCAGTCAAGTGCAGCTTGAGGATGTGAAGAATTTGCTTCAAATATTGAAGGCTATGACTTCTTTCTTTGTTCTTTGAAATGAGTCAAATCTGGACTACTCATTTGGACCGCAAATGCAGTTTTGAGGAAGGGCAATTTCCCTTCTGATTTTAATAAGATTTTAGGGAAAGGGAATGTATGTACCACATATTGAAGTTTTTCTAAAGTATTATCTACACTGGGCAAGACAAGTGGGAGTGATAATTCAGTAACATGTGGAGAGCAACATGTTCTCTGTCTATGTGCTAGTTAGATTCATATAGAAATGCTAGCATTATCATTATAGTCTGTATTATTTTTGCTTAATATTTAATTTACCATTTCTAAGCAAACTGTAGGAGAGGTTAGGGGCTTCTCAATTCCAGGCAGTCTTGGATGACACTTATTGTCTGGATCCATTCCAGTCTGGCTTCTTGCTTGCTTTTGGCACTGAAACAGCCTCCTTCACCTTTAAAATTGCCTTCACGTAAACAGATGGGAAAATGCCACCCTGCTGGTTCTCCTGATCCTCTTAGCAAGTTTTTTTTTTTTTTTAAGATCATCAACCGTGATCTCAACCCTTCTTGGTAATCTAACTGGAATGGCACTTAGAGACACCCTTGAATGATCTGTTCGCTAAATCACTGTTCACTTGGGTAAATGTTGACATTTTCATTCCTGTTAAAAATTCTCCTTGTCCCTAAATGTGAGTGAATGAAACATTCTTCTAGCAGAAATGAAAGTTAAGTTATTGTAGACTAAAGTAAACACATGTCAGTAACAGCATGGTCACAACACAATATAGATGGGGATTCAAGCTGAAAATATGGCAGTCTTTGTCACTTCCCAGTGTCAAAATGTAAGCATTCTTATAATTGAGTAAAATAAACAGACTGTGGTGAGCATCATCTTTTCAATTAAAAATATTTTGAAATATTTTCAACTTCAGTCAACAAATTCAACCATTTCATGAGCAATGTTTCATGGAATGAATTTGAAATGATGTATTGGAACCCTATCCCATCAAATCATATTTCTTCACAATTCAGTGTGATATTTATGTAGATACACATGCATACAATGGCACATAGAACAGCATTCAGCAATTTGGTTACTTTGGCAGAGGAACACACATATGCTATATACTTGGGCACTTGTATTTTCAGTGACGTTGTATATGCTTCACACTTAGGCAAGCATTGATATAGCTCAAACTGCAGTAGCCAAAACATGGAAATGAAAATAGGATGACATAAAGGTTGGCTTGCAGTCTCAGTTCCAGTTATATTTAGCATATGAATTCTCTAGTAGATTACTGCACTGTTGGATAAAACATTACAGAATAGATACTGCCACTCCCATCCTAACAAACTATTGACTAGGATTAGTGGGAGTTTTCTTTGGAGGTCTGCATATTCCCCATCCCTATTCAATACTATACAGCTAAAGCTAATATAGATTTCAATCCATTCATTCCTTCACTCCAGCACACACACACACACACACACACACACACACACACACACACACACACACACACACACACACACACACACACACACACATTTTTATACCACCCTTCTGGAAAGAAGTTCCCAATCAGGGCTGTTTGCACAGGGGAACTCTTAATCCATGGTTAGCTTCATACTGAAGGAAGTGAGGATTAAATTACTTGTTTTGTGCACTTGTTTTGGCAGTAATTCTAGTGTTTCTTAAATGTTTATCTGATGCCGCTGGAGCAAATCATGTCTTTGGGCATATATTTTGGTCCTTCAAAAAGGCATTTGGGACATTCCTTTTGGCCATTAATTGAAAGCAAAATTCATTTGCGATCTGCCAGTCACATTCAGCCTTAAGACTTTCTCACACATTTATACAGTTATGTTAATATCAAAATACCATATTGTCAGCTTTCACAATGGATTAATGCATTTGGCTTATTATGGGTGTAACTGTCAATGTCTATGATGAACGGAAGAGTTTGAGCGACACATAAGATGGCAGTATCCTCTATTTCCTCATAAATGTCTTCCTATATTATCTCTAGGCCGAACGTAAAGAAGGTAAACAGATATCTACAATATTTCACTAGGATCAAAGGAATTCTGCGTAGCAACAGGATAGCTCTGCATTACATATTATGAAACTGCTTTTACCTAGTCAGCTTTCCTTGTGAAATTCAATGCTGACACAAAACAGGATTAGCCTAATAAATGCCGTTCCAATCACCTTTTAAGTTCTGTATTCCTTGACAGGTCGTACCTTGGAGCAATCCATTTGCACAGGAAATATAATTTTGTGGGGAAATGCTGGCTTCCCTTTGTATTTGTTCTTTGTAAAAATAAAATACAATGAAAAAGAAACTATGAGTTGCTAGTTAACTTTTTTAAAACATTTGGAGAGGCCCATAGGATTACAACCCCAGCTTCTCCTTCAGCCTACTCCCTAGATGTAGGGGTATACATTCTAATATAAAAATGTCTCACTCGTGGGCTGGTAAGTTGTGTTTGGTTGCACATCTTTGCTGAAACTGTATATTAACTCATTTAATATTAATCCCATGTAAAAGGGTCCACTGAAGACTACTAGATTGTTAAGTGTATGCCATCCCCATCCAAGGCCCCAATCCTGTCAGGAACTCTCTCAGTTCTACATTCATGCCACAGGAACCAACACGTGTCATAAGTTGTTGGGGATTTGGTGAGTCAAGTCCTTTGTAAGTTCTGTTGATTCAATGGGCCTACTCAAGTTGTAACATTCTCTATATTCTTTGATAACATCCCTAATATTGGTTTACATTTCCTGTTGATTTCTTAGTTCTTACAGAGGAAACCATTTGTTTTCCCTAATCTTTTCTTGGCAAAGATGATTATTGTCATGTTCCACCTGCTGAATCATAGAATCATCGAGTCATAGAATACAGTAACTGAGTTAGAAGGGGCCTTTTAGGCCATCGAGCCCCACCCCACCCTTTCTTACTCCTAGGCAAAATTTACCATATTCTCACATTTACATATGATTTGCCATTACAGTAAAACCCCGCCTTACAAACGCCTCACACAACAGAAAACGCATCACATGGAAATAAATCCATTGAAAATAATGCCTCAGTTTATGGAATTTTTTTGGAATGGATTAATTGGTTTTTGATGCATACCTATGGGAAACCATGCTTCGTGATAAGGAATTTTCTTTTTCAATGCATTCCTATGGGACATCATGCTATGCATTCCTATGGGCTCTTCACGATAAGGAATTTTTGCGATGAGGAAAACCCAATAGAACAAATTAATTCCATAAAGTGGGGTTTTAGTGTACCTTCTTCTATGCAGTACAAGAATTAGTTTACTTCACTAGTGTTACTTTCTCCTACTACTGCTGTACTGTGGTTGTTTTTCTAGAATTTTCTCCCTCTCATCACCATTAAAACAATTCTGTTCTGCAGACAGAACTGTTAATTCCTGAAGATAATGGAAGTACTGTGGCCTTATGTCTCATCTTTGACCATCTCTCTTTTGGTGATCCTTCTAGGAGCCTAGACCAGATACAGCATCTAGCCCAGGGGTGCCCAAACTTTTCAGGCCATGGGCCGGTCACATGGTCGAGCGTGCTGGTTGCGCGGTTCCTCCAACCTGGAAGCAGAAGTAAAATATGCATGTGCAAGCACATAATGCACCCGCACATGTGTAGAACGCTGCCATAAATGACCTGCGGCTATCATATTGAGATAAGTGACATTGAGTTTAATCCAGCATGCCAGTTCATGCACCAATTTCTAGTATGGAATAGGAAAGAATTTTTTTGGCATTGCTTGGTCTAGGGAACCAAACGTTGTCTCAGTATATAGCAAGATCAGCTTCTTCCTCTTCTGTCATAGTGAGACAATGTCCACAGTCCTGCCTTCATAGCTGCATTCTCTTTGCCTATTCTCTTTTCTTAAGAGCACAAATGCCTGGTCAGGGCAATTCAATCAAGTATAGGTTTATTTTCATTTGGACTCTCAAGATATCTTTATAAGGTTTTTGGTCTGTGGAATATACAGACCAAAATACAAACTGCTCTATTGTAACCAAAAGGTTGTGAGTTCGATCAAGACCAGTGCTCACAGTTGACTCAGCCTTCCATCCTTCCAAGGTTGGTAAAATGAGTACCCAGCATGTTGGGACAAAATCCTAATTAACTTGTGAACCACCCAGAAAATGCACTAAGTGCTATGGGGTGGTATAGAAGTGAGACTGCTTTATTCGTAAGATCAGAAAAAAATATTTGGTAATATTTTCATTTTACATAAGACTATCCTCCCAAACCATGATAATCTTAATTTTCCAAAATTTCCTTTATTTCATCTTTTACCTTATCAAAGTTCAATATTTTTAGATCCTGAAAGCTTTTAGTAATATGTATCCCCAGGTATTTAAAACTTGACTTTAGTTTAATCTTAAATCTCACTTTGATCACCTCCATTTCCTGTCAATCATTGTTAAATAAAATCATCTCTGTTTTATTCCAGTCTATTTTTAGCCCTGTTTATCTTTCTATCCCTTCATATAGCAAGGGTGCCCCATTCTTTATGTTCTGAGAGAACCTATTATCAGATAGGGCTGGGAAGAACTCTTGTCTATAATTATAGGAACTGTTGCTAATCAGTTTAGAAGAAGGCCAGAGAAGCTGCTCTCACCAGGTGAATACTGAGACATTAACATCGGTATGGCCATTGGTCAGAGATAGTAGAAGTTAGAGTCCAAAACATCTCAATGGGCAAATATTCCCCTCTACTGTTGAAGAAGACAGTATTGAGAAGATGGATTAATGATCTGATTCAGGATATGGGAACCCTTTGCATTCCCAACAGTTACCATCATCCCAAATGTTACAAATCTCCCACTGTGCTTTCTGCCCTATGGAATTGTTTAGGATAGGAATTCTCAACCTGTGGCCCATGGGCTGGATGCAGCCCATGGCACTATTTCATGTGCCCCTCCAACGCCTCCACCACACCAGGAAGTGCCATGGAGCATTACCCAGCCCCTGGCTTTAAAGGGTTGAGAACTCCTGGTTTAGGATCTGGCAAGATCTTTGTCTGACCTGAAATGTGTCTGTTGTCATCTTGCAGCCTGCTCCTCAGCTACCTCCCATGTGTTATTTTTCATGCCTGCAATTTAACTATTTTTGGTCCCAGATGATCACATGCAGTACTTTTAGGAGGCAAACTAGAAAATGTAGGCTCCTAGGCTGAAGACCATGTACACAGGCAATAGATCAAGTGCAACACAAATCTGGATCGGGATTTCATAATGTAAGTAATGAGAGATGTCAGGAGTTTGACACTCATGGCACATTTCTATTTAAAAGGCACTCAGTTCTACACATATGTCAGGTTAATTATGTGGAGAAAGAACAATTTGCAGGAAATCTTTAAAACATCAATGCTATAAGTGTCAATTTCCTAAATAATATTAAACCAGATCCAAAAACCTCAAAGAAAAATTGTACCCAGAGCAGGAAAATACATGTAATTTGAAAGGGGGGATTCAACCCTTAAACCTTGTCAAATTTCTGACAAGATACGCACTACTGTATTTATTTTGGCAGCTTACTACTTAATGAAGCATAGAAGTATCAATAGAAGGCTTATGTAACAGAAATGTATGACAGACCATGTCATTATTATTTTGTTACAAAACTATATATAAACATCTACCGACCAGCAAATTAACCTTATCTAAAACGTAACCATGAAACCTCTGAAAATATGTCAATATATTATCTTGCTGTCTGCCACAGTATTTACAATTAATTTGATGGATAACAGATTATTTATCCTCTTCACTAAAGATTCAGAAATTGTGTGGGAGTTTGGTAGTTATCAGCTTCTAATTGTAAACTTAATCTACCTGACAAATTGGCTATAATTATCATCAAAAACTATTTCTTATTTCAATAACTGTGGGGAAGGAACTAAAATTCTCTTTAAATAAGGTGGTAAGGCCTTCTCATAGGAACCTTCCCTCCACAGTAACAGTGAGAACGTTAACTTCATTGATAACATACTGGCCAAAGTTGTAACAAGCACTTTTGGGTACTCCGAGCAACTGGTGCTGTTTGCCACCCACACCACCTTCACACATTAGAAAATTTCAGGAGGTATAACTAGAGAATGATGAATTAACATATTTTGGAAGCAGAGAGATCTTCCTTTTTTCCATCTCACTTGGTGAATAGCAAGTACAGTACTTATTCAGCTCCATTTGTGTTCTCCATGATAGTGTCCCCCCAAAGAAAAACAGAAAGAAAATGACACATTAGGAACTCTAAAACTGTTTGCTACATTTTGAAATGGAGTGAGCAGTCCTCTGTGAACCCTAGTTATAGTCTCTGAAGATCATCTGAAGAAATATCCATCACCTTTAAGTGGCCCCCAAATGGTCTAGGAGCTGAGGAAGATAGCAAAGCACTAAAGTATACTCAATGAATGGTTTCTCAATCATATATTAACTGATCTTTCCAGACTTGCTAAGCCATTCTGAACTAAGTTGACATTTTCAAACTCAGGTAAAGGTTTCCCTTACTCAAAAGCTAGTCATATCTGACTCTAAGGTTCAGTGCTCATCTCTGTTTCAAAGCCGAAGAGCCAGTGCTGTCTGCTTCTTCCGATGTTTCCCTGGTCATGTGGCAGGCATGACTAGACACCAGAGCACACGGAACATTGGAACCGAAGTGGCCATGTATAATTGAGTCAAAGCCAATCTGGATATGGTTGCATCTGGTGTACCAAAGCCATATTTCTGATTTATGTGGATCAATGCCATATTTAGGATATGTGGGCTCATAGGCTGAACCTGTGGTGCGGACCTTACTAGGAAAACTTTGAAAATGTCTTAATACGAACCATTATGCGCTCATTGCACTCCGTGTTTTCTGTCGCCTTCGTGAAACTTCCGGCTGGCAGACAGTGGGAGGAGATATTCTTGTCGGGTTGGTCAAACAACCAAACACCACATTAAGTTAAAGCAAATGCAAATGATAAATGATGATTACGATCACCAAACTTTTATACTATTTATTTACTAAAACAAAAAACCTGATTTTAAAAATTGACATAGAATCACGTGGTGCCTATGCTTAAATTCGACCCTGATGTGGATGATAATTTTCTCCTACAAAAAGTGGAAATAGAGTAGAGGATTAGCTGTCCTTGACTTCATTATAACCAATATTGATGACCTGGTGGAAGATGTGGAAGGAAGAGGAATTCTGGGGGGAAATGACCATGTTCTATTTGAGTTCTTAATTTCAAAGACAACAAAAAGTATACCCACCTGTGCATGCTAGAGTTTAGGAAAGCCAGATTTATTAAACTCTGATAAGAAAGGTTTTGTGGCAGGAGATGCTACCAGGAAAAGGAGTCCGACATGGATGGGGGGTTCTTAGAATGGAAATTCTAAAAGCATAGCTACAAACAATTCTAATAAAAAAGAAAAGGTAGAAAACAGCAAAAAAAATCAGAGAGGAACTGAAAATTTTAAAAAGACATATAACAAGTGGAAGGAAGGCCAGGCCAGAAAGGAGGAATTCAGACAGCAAACATTAGAGGGATGGTGTTAGGACAACAGAAATAGAGAATGAGCTGAGATTAGCAAGAGGCGCTAAAAGCAACAAAATGCATTCTTCAGGTATGTGCGTAGCAAAAGACAGAGAATGGTGGCTAAGCTACTCAACAGGAATGGAAAAAATAATAACAGGTGACAAACGCGGAAGTGCTCAACTCCTGCTTTAGCTAGTTCACTTCCTTTGAGGCACATGTGATGTTCAAGTGGGAGGGACAGGATTGTAGGTATAGACAGATAAACAAATAATCAAGTTATACCTTAACAGATTCACATCTCCAGGGCCCAATGGACGGCTTCCAACAATATTGAAGGGAGTGGCTGAAGAACTCTCAGAACCGCTGTCTATAATCTTCTTGAAATCATGGAAGATGGGTGAAGTGGCAGATGATTGGAGGAAGGCTAATGTTATCCCTATTTTCAAAAAGGGCAAAACAGAGTACAGTATTTGGGAACTACAGTCCAGTCATCTTGACAACAATTCCAGGGAAAAGTCTGGATCAGATTATAAAGCATTCATTCTGCAAACACCTTGAAAACAATGTCAAAATAATAATAATAATGGATACCTAAGGACAACCTCCGGGTTGGAGAGATAGGTAGGATATCTCTCAGTGCCATTTCCAGGGAATCCTAAACAGGTGAAGGCATGTGCTTGGGAATACCCTGAAGCAAATAGTGAGCCACTGTGTGAGACAGAATGCTGGACTGGATGGGCTCCTGTGGGCTGTTCCAGCAAGGCTGTGCTTATGTCAATTAGAAACCCACACAAATTTGTCAAGAGAAAATCCTACCAGCATGAGTTTATCTAATTTTTGATTAGATAACTTCCCTAGTAGCCAGTAGGAATGTTGTAGAGGGAGTATATCTTAACTTCAGCAAAGCCTTTGATAAACTGCTCCACGATATTCTGATTAGCAACATATGAAGGTGAGGACTGGATTGAACAACCATCAGTTGGATGTACAGTTTGTTACAGAATCATACACAGCTTATCATTGCCTCTTTCTCAAACTGGGAGGAGATAACATGCGGTGTACCACAAATCTCAGTCCTGGACCAAGTACTTTTTGAATTTTTAAAATAATGACTTGAATAAGGAAATGCTTTTCAAATGTGTGGATGACACACAATTTGGCTGTAGCAGTTGGAAGACAGGAACAATTTAATAAGATCTTGGTAAACCCAAGCATTGGGCTGAAACAACAGAATGAAATTAAGAAGGATAAGTGCTAAATTCTATGCCTAGGAAAACAAACACTTGTTTGAAATACTGTGCTGCTGGAGAGCTTGGTGGATACCCTGGACTACTAGAAAGAAGAGCAAGTGGGTCCTAGAGCAAATTAAGTTTGAACTGTCTCTGGAGGCAAAAATGATGAAGCTGAGGTTGTCCTACTTTGGGCACATCATGAAGAAGGCAAGATTCTCTAGAAAAGGCAACAATGCTGGGGAAAGGTTAATGGCAGCAGGAATAGAGGTAGACCAGACATGAGATGGATTGATTCCCTAAACTAAGACTTGAGTTTACAAAAGCTGAGCAGGCTGGTTGATGACAGGATAATTTGGACATCTGTCATTCATCAGGTTACCATAGGTCAGAGATGACTTGATGGAATGTAACAACAACCACACTTCATAGGATTATAATAATACTAAGCTTCTTCTAAATAAAGCATTATTCAAGACATTGTGGTGTATAAACAAATGTTGGAAAGTGGGGAGAGTAAGAGAAGAGTTCTCTGCCGTTTATTTATTTTTAAGGAAAAATAATCTTGCATTATCAGCCAGGAATTTAGAAAGCAGCAGTGCCTGCCTTCTCATTGTGTGCTAAATTCCCAAAGCTGTCATTCTTATGAAACAAAGTGACAGGATGACTTCTGTCATTTATAACAATTTTTAAAAAAATATGTGCAGAAGAATTGACAGGGCCATTATAGCAATGCATAGTAGGAATAAAGTTGAATTTTTGCCTAGCACATTTCTTCAATATGCTGTTGATAGTTTTTGGCATGGGAGGGGGGAACCTTAATTACATCTTCTTAGTCTGGCAGTGTAAGTAAGTTCATCTTTCCTCAGAAATCCAAACATTTCTGAGGCTTCCAAGGCATTTGTATGAAGATAAATTGCTTTAAAAAGGTTTATATATGAGAAATACAGTGGAAGTGAAGATGTGTATTTTGGAAAAATGGGCACAAACATGGATTAGTCAATTGGCAAATGGCCATGAAATAACAGAATATTTTACTTTAATTTGTTATTGTTGTGTTGTTACAGGTATAGATGCACAAACATGCCTGACAGATTATCTAGCTCCTGTGCAGTGATTTCTTGGCCAACTCTGGAAAAATTGACACAAACCTGGATTAGTTTACACTTTGCTCAGCCATCTTCATTTTAAAGGTGTCCTCTGTTTGAAGCATTGACTTGTTCTACTATATTTTAAATATAAAGAACCATGAGGAGGGAGAGGAAGGACCTAGAATTTGCCTGCCAATAGTTAACACCTGGCTGGCACCCTTGGTAGGCACAAAGGTAATCTGGGCACTGTCTTCTACACTAAGCAAGATACATTGTGATTCTGTTTAAATTACACTAATTCAATTTAATTTTGCAGCTCCTATACAAATTAACATAAGCATTTTTATTTCTATTTTGCAAATCAGGGACTTTTTCTGTCCTTCCTTTTAGTGATGCCTGTCCTTTTTTGTGTTGTGTACGTGACTTTCCATCTACCTGCAGCATACTGCTTGCTTTAAGACAGGGGTTCCCAACCTTTTCAAGCCTGGAGCCGGGTCACACTATCTCTGTCAGTTTTGAGGGCTGGACGACTATTTTGCCCTGCCTGCATGATGGGGTGGCCATTTTGTCTCAACAGCTTCAAAAAAGGTGGCCAATTTGTTTCTTAATGCCCTTTGAGGGGGTGGGGGCCACATGAAATGGCACCATGGGCCGGATCTGGCCCACATGTCTTAGGTTGGGAACCCTTGCTTTAAGCAAAGCAAAGCAATCACACTTATATACTGCCCCATAGTGCTTAGTGCAATATCTGGGCAGTTCACAAGTTAATTAGCATTTTGCCCCCAACATGCTGGGTACTTATTCTACCGACCTCAGAAGGATGGAAGGCTGAGAGAACCTTTAAGTATTTTACCATATAAATATTTTGACATACATGAGTGTTTCGCTCCCTTTTCTTTTAAATTTTTCCTCCTTGCCTTATTCCATCTCTGAGTGAGTCAGTCTCTTCCCTTCTGGTTTGCTATCTGGAGATGTTCTTCTACACTCACACATATCCCCAAAAGGGAAGGAAGGATAACAAAGAAAAAGGTGGGGGATGGTAGAGAACAAACCAACAGCAGAACAGAGAGTTCCCCTTAATGTTCCTGCTAATTAAATCCTGGCGTCTGGCCCTGTGAGCCCCTGCTCCATTACATCCCTGCTTGCAATTTCAGACTCTCTCTATGGAGTGACCTATAGTATCCTGCTATATATCTTGTGTCAGACACTTTGTTAGCACATAGTATGATTCATCCAAGGATCCTTCTCAGTGAAGAAACAAATGTGAACCAACAAGTTATGGAAAACGTTCAGTACATGTCTTGAAAAACCCTGTGTGTGACTATTATTTTTTACAGGTTGTCCTTCGTAACATTTACCAACATTTGCTGTTGTATTGGAATTATTCTGGAAACAAATGAGCCGATGACAGTATTGAATTTGGTCTCTGTACCACTTCAGGTTCAGTAAACTTCCTGCTGCAGTCAGGCTGTCTCGGCCGTGTTCCGTGTCTCTTACTCAGTACCTGGGAACCAGTGTCTTCTGTCAATCGATGAAAAAGTGCTGAGTGTAAAACTGCCAAGTCAGCAAACAACCAGCCTGTCAGGAGCTGCACAAACAGGAAGATAAAAGAAACCAGTCAATCCTCTTCCCCAACAATACATTTGAACAAAAACTGGTGAAATCAGTGGACGAGAAAAGACTGAAGAAGGTCCAGCTTGGAAAGGAGATTAGAGCACTGGTGTAGGATTTGGAAAACATGGTTTACAATCGCCTCTTGGGCCAAACACATCTGCTTCACATGGTTGTTGTAAGATGACAATGTGAGAATGAGGCGAGTCATGAGTTGCATGGAGGAAAAGTGGGATATAAATGTAACAGATAGGTATCGATCAGTAGTGACAATTTGTCAAAAATGGCATGTCTTTCCATAAGAGCACATGGGGTCAAATCATGGCTTACATGCTATGTGTAGCTCTTGGAGAACTTCTGTGAGTTTGGTGTATGTCATGGTTGCCACAACCTGATTTTTCCTTGCAAAGATCTTTGCCATACGGTCTTCATTTCAATTGTATTCCTACCTAGCCCACCCAACAGCTATGGAGCATGTGAATATCAGTGGTGCAGTGGTATAAAGAAATATTAGACTTTGGAGTATTTAAGAGAACATTTAGGAATGTCCTCCCTGGTTTCTATGGACTAAATTCCATAGGCACATTGTCACTTTTGTGTGAAACTGAGTCTCAGGCTCATGGATGGCTCTTCTCACCCCTGCTATCTTGTATGCTACTCACACCATCTTTGTGGGACATTCTCAGGAATTTCTTGTAGATCTTCAATCTACATAGTTTTATCTTCACAAGAAGTGAGGTAGGTGAAGGAGGTCAGGTTAAGTGAGAATGACTGGCTCAAGGTCATCTCGTGGCTAAGTGGGGATTTGAACTCGGGTTCCTCGTGCCCTTATTCAAAAATCTAACCACTAACCGTCATTTGCTTCAAATGGCAAAATACTTTGCTCTGATCCCTCATTCAGACAGAGATATGTCAGGCAGTGTCACATGTTACTTTCACAGGGAATTCAAAAAAAGCAAGTGCCAAATAACTTTGTTCATTTTTAAGTTTCCGTTAAATTCTTAGTTATTATTGTCATTGCTGTTGCATTGATGGTGGAGGAGGAATGCTTTTGCATGTGTTTCACCTGCCCATGGAAATGTAGCTCCACCGCAGATTTCCAAGTAACAGCTGATTTTTCTCTCAGTATCTATTAAGTCTGGTGCATAAGAAGTATTCTGACCAGCAGGATTGGGTCAAACACAAGTGATTTATTATCAGCTCAGGAATTCGGACTGGGGAACATGTACAAGGTGCCCAGCTTATGTACAGTGAGAATGGCAGTTACACAGGTGGATACGTTTCAGCGGGCTTCCAGGAAAGCAGGAAAGTTTGTATTGATAAATCAGCTCTTTTAGACAGTAGTTTGAAATTGGTGCCTTTGCAAAAGGCATGCTATTCCGCCATAGACTTTATGGCGCTCATAGCGTCTTTTAGAAATAGCGCTTGGACATAATGCTTGGACACAGCAGTATCAGTCTTCTTCTTCCATGTCTAGGCCAGATGTGAAACTGCCAAAATGAAGCCACCTTTTGGTGAGTTCATTCTACAGTTCCTTTGGCCTGACTTAGTTTGAGAAAGATTAGCCAGCACAAGGTGGCTGTTGCTTCAGGTATGCCCAATTGTGGTTCAAAAATGCCATAATCTTTGAGGAGGCTCTTTCTGTGTAGCCCTGAGTCTATCTGTGTATGGAATCAGTAATACCATAGTATTCACAGATGCCAATATCTCCCATTTATTCCTCACTGACATTTTGCAAAATTAAGAAGCAATGCTTCCTCATCAACAAAGTAGTTATATCCTTTTAAAATATTTATCTGAAAAATATTTCTTCTCTGCTGTTGTAGAAAACAGAGCTTCTTGGTTATCTTCAGATATGGGGATTTTTTTTTTAACAACATTTCTGTTTCTGCTTTTGTTTCTGACAAGAATTCAGGAATACCACCACAAAATGGCCAACTGGAAATTATACCCCAATGTCTGTGGCTTTGCAGGCGCACCCCCCCAAAGAAAGACTCAGACACCGGTATATGGATAAAGGTATTGGGCCACTTTTACTGAATAATGCCCTAGTCCGAATTATAACTTTCAGTTGGTGTATTCATCCAATTGTAATTCTTAAGGCAAGCAGGCCGCAGTAACACTGGTAAGGTTCCTCCCAAAATTGCCAATGGCAATTGGCTACAATGTATCCATTTGTATCAATTTGTTTGTTGATACAAACAAATTGTTGACCGGAGTCAATAAACTATCTACTGACCCCACCCTATGACGTGTATCCGTCAAATCACGGGGTGATGCATGCTGAAAAGCTCCTGCCATCACCCCTTGCCTGGTTCGTCGTTGACCGGTCAAAGCTATTACACCTGTACCTGTGTAAGTGTTGGCCAGTCAATTGCGAACCTGCCGGATACCTCTGGGTCATAAATCTTTACCTTACCAGTGCTACCCGCCACACAGGGAGGCATCCATGATGACTCACCGCCCCCCCCAGACCGTCAGCTCGGTCGCCAGGCTTGCTTGCACCACACCCAGAAAGAGGTACATACCTCCAGCCGACAGGTGGACCCCTTCTCCTGCCTACCAGCAAAAAATTTTGTAAGCCTATCCGCAGGTGTCCAATGGCTGTCTCCCAGCCATGCTCAGCAAGGGACCGAGCAACAGCCCTGTCCACTGACTGCCAGAACAGTCCGAACCACGGAGATCCACATCTCCCCTAAATTGGTGTCTCGGCACGATGTTAGACCATAGCGACCATGTGTAAGCCATACATGATATAAAACGCCAGGTCACTGCCCCTCGACAGTTTAGGAATAGCAGTGATCCGTATAAGATCATTGCCGCCGAGGTGCCTATTAAGAACATTGGGCGGTCCAGCATCCCTGACGGACATCAGGAATGGCCACAGTTCCCACCCCCTTGTGCCGCGCATACCATATCATCGCATACGTGCGGATACACACAGCCCAAGTCGGGGTCCACTCTCTGTCGCTGCAGCATATACTGCTGCCCAGTGTACATAGCTGCGGCCCACCAGCCCCACTGCCACCAGTGTGCAGAGACACACAGGATCTGTAAAAGAGGAGAAGAGGTGAAGGACATAACTAGGTACTCATACAGTGAGGGGACGTACATATAAGAAATTACGCGTACACACATATCCGCCTCCGAGTACCCCAAACGTAGCCACGATCAACGCGACGCCTATCCTAAATAAATGGGTGCCAAAACGGGCCCCACACCATGAAGCGCGGCACCGGTCACCCTCAGTAACTTTACTTTGGTAAGGGTAGACCCATCCTGGTGGCAGAAAAACAGGCTGGGGCGCGCAGCAGGCACTGCCGAAAATTCATGTAGGGCACCAACCGGACAGATGTCTCCAATGAAACTTCGTAGAAGTCTAACTCCACTGCCTACGCCGTGCTGAACAACCTTTGAGGACCGTATCCCCAATTGAGCCCACTCATGTGTGACATAGACATCGTCGAGTTCCAGTGCCCTACGAGACACATCCGCCTTACACAGATGGTACCAACTCTGGCACCCACTCATTGATGCGGAGTGCTCCAAAAAGGCTACCGTGGTAGCTGCGTGACCAAGAGCCACTTCACACCTATCCGAACATAAGTCATGCCAGCCTCGTGCAAGGTGGGTCAGAAACTCTGGCGAACTGGGGTGACGAGTGTCCGGGCGGCGGACACGTTCACGTGTCCACCCCTCCAAAACACGACGCATGCGGAAGTAACTCACGCAGTCATTGAAAAAAACCCCCACGTAGGCCATAAATACCAGTCCCGAAAGCCTGAAGGCTATAATACGGGAGGCCAAACCCTGACTGCGAAGATAAACATGCATTGTAAAACCTGGTCCACAGATATTGACCACACTTGAGGTAACTGTAGTTACTCGCAAAAAGTTCTAAATCGCATGAAAGGATGTTGATACGCCTTACGCGTGCGAGGTGCCAATGACATGCCCGGTTCACCTCTCCTCGCCAAACGTCCAAATATCGGCCGGTAGTGGTGAGTGGAATTCCTCTGCTTCCGGAGCAAGGCATGGAACCGGGGGATCTGCAGGTGGGATAAAGCATCAGCGATATCGTTATTAATACCTGGAACATGTCTGGCCCTGAACAGCACATTTAGGCATAGGCTTCTCAAAGACTTGACAAACCAATGCCATGACCCTGGGGGATTTGCACGTCTGGGTGTTGACAATGTGCACCACTGCCGCATTGTCACACCAAAAATGGACCACTGAGTTGGCCCACTCCTCGCCCCATAGCATCAGTGCTCCACAATTTGGGAAGAAACTCAAGGAAGGTAAGATCGCGGAGGCGATCCGTGCCCAGCCATGCATGAAACCCTCGGTCGTAATTCCCCCTACCCTCAGAGTAAACCCCCATAATCCAGGGAGTCGGAGGCATCCGACCGTACTTGAAATCTAGGGCAGACTATAAGGTGTGATCTCCAGGAAGAGACCCCATTAAATCCCTGGAGGAATTTGAGCCAGACCGGAAGGTCTGCCCGTATGCTCCTGATCAGCCGGACCCTGTGGTGACGTTTAACAGGCCAGCCATGGCGTCACACAGGCGCCTGGCCAATGCTCTGCCAGGTGTAACCACCCTGCAGGCAAAGTTAAGGTGGCCATGAAGTAGCTGCAGCTCACAAGGGGACACTTTATGTTTGGCAATCAATGCCAAAATCGCCGCAGAGATCCGATCCACCTTATCCATGGGTAACCCGGATGCCTGTGCGACAGAGTCAATTCCAATGCCTATAAATGTGAGCTTAATAACTGGGCCCTCGGTCTATTGAGGCGCTAAGGGGACACCCAGTTCTCGCAAGAGTGTCTGAAATGTAGTGAGGAGACGCATGCATGTGTCCAAGCCCCGTTCACCCGCGAAACACAAGTCATCGAGGTAATGGGCTAGAGACCGGGACCCCGACCTACGAGCAAAGGCCCACTGAATGAAAGTACCGAATCATTCGAATGCCGAACATGGAATAGAGCAGTCAAAAGGCATGGCCTTATCTAAGTAAAATTCCCCTTGGAACCTGAAACCCATAGCTCAAAATCCCCTGGGTGCACTGGCAGTAATCGGAAAGCCGAGTGCATATCAGACTGTGCCAGGAAAGCACCGGGACCGCATGAGCGTACCACCCATAGGGGCTGAACAAACAACGTTTACCTGACTGAGAAAGGTCATCAGAAATGGCATCCCTGACCGAAGAACCCACAGGGTAAGCTAAATGGATGATTAAACGACATTCACCCTGGTTCTACCTCGGTACTAGCCCCATAGGGGAGACCTTCAAATTAGGAAAGGTGGTTCCAAGAAGGGGCCCGCTACTCTCATAGCCTCAACTCCCTTAGCTGTGCTCAGTGCAGCAACCTCTTCGTTACCTTTCAAGGGAACTAGATTAGTAGCATCTTGGGGTCCCTAACACCCCCGAATGGAATACAAAAGCCCCATTGGAAACCCTCCAGCAGGTACCCCGCATCATCCCTTCTTGGATAAGCTGAGTGCCATCGCTCCAGCATGAGTACACTAATTAGGGAGGGGGGGCTTTTACATGGCCAGTTCCGTCAGACGGAGCTCTGATCGCCCCCTGTGCACCCCTACCTCTGCCCTGTAACCCACCAACCCGCGGGCACGCGGAGGCGGCGTAGGGGCCAGCGCAAAAGGGGACACCCAACTCGGTAACGACACTGGCGCTTATTACACACGTCGCTAGCTGAGCAGGTCCAACACAGCAGGCGGGCTGGAACCCCCTGCCCGACCAGTTAGCATGGAGCCTGTGTTTGAGCAGCCCGCTGCACAGCATGACCACAATGGTACCTATCACCAGGCGCCAGTCACGTGGGAGTCATGTACAAGAGCAACAATTGCTGACAGGGCTCATCCCACCTCATCTCAGGATGTAGGGCCACCCTCATCCAAATTCCTCATCGTAAGCCAACTGCAATGGGCCCATAAATCAACCATCGCCCTGTAAATATTATCAAGCGATTGAACCATCGGGATGGGCCAATCAGGCCAGGCCCTGAGGCATACCACCATATATATAAGGTATGCCAGCAACCAGTTGGCCCAGGTGCGTGTTAGCACGATGGGACAGCTCTTTGTCTCTGTCGTTCTGTCCCTCTCTCTCTTCCTCAGTGGGCTCACAGTTCAATAGGGAGAATATCCACGTACTCCCCTCCAGATCTTACCCCTCGTGACCTGCGACAAATGATCACCCAGGGGCAAGGAATAACCAGCCGTCGGCAAAGCCATCGATGGCACATTCTGTATAAAGGGCATACGCAGCAGGACCTGGACAGCCCCTGCGATGCTTGGCACTGCCCCAGGGGCGGACACCCCACCCTTAACGAGGGACCATTTAGAAACCATGGGATACTGGGATAAGATGGTAACTGATGCCCGCTCGCATCAACTTGACGAGGCCAGGGCCACTGAACCCCACCACTGTAAGTGGGCTGTGGTGTTGGTGCACTTAAATTGAACCTGATACTCACTAGGTGCACCCCCGTGAGCCGCCCCCACCGGGGGTTCCGGCCCACGGCAGGCGTCAGAGCTCGTGACCGGAATTGAGCTCTGGGATCACCCCCGACTGCTCCCAGCCTGGACATCAGGTAGAACGGGGAGCTGCGAGACACCAGCTGGGCCGGCCGGACCGTCTCACGCAGCTCGACCCGGTTGGCCGCCCGCTGAAGCATAGCGGCCGGCAAGGTAGCCGGGTCGACGAAGGGGCCCCTGTTGAAGAAAGAGAAGCGCCCCCCCCCCTCCACAGGAGGCTGTGCAATGCCCAAGGATGCTTCCAGCAGTGCTAAATGTGCTAACAGAGCATCCACTGCCACAGAGCCCCCAGCATAAGGCGGGCCGGGTGGGCCGGACGGCCCACTAGGCATTTGGAATGGGACACCAAAGGGAGAGCCAGGGCCAGAATAAGGTCATGCCCAAAACTCCGGCCCATGAGGGGCCGGAGGAGGAACGGGTTGTGCGCCCGCACCAGGCCCTCCACGCTGCCCTGACCCATGGCCGGTAAAGGCGGGCCGAGGGCTGAAGACCCTGAGGGGCCGGCCTGTGCTGGCCAGCCAAGCCCTGCTGCCAAGTGCCAGCCTGAATCGCACCACCGGTATCGGTGGGCAAGGCTGGCATAGTGCCCTGCGGCGGGGGCGCAGCCCCGGTCCTCCGACCCGATGGCTGTCCCCCGTCCTGCGCAGGGCCAAGGAAAGTCCTCCCCTTTGGCCGCGGCTTCATCGCCAGTGCCTTCAGTTTGGGAGGCATGTCGTCAAAGAAAAGTAGGATCCCTTTCGAGGGATCAAAAACCTAGCACCAAAGCACGCAGTAGCCAAGCGAACCAAGGCTCTGCGTGCGCGAATCCTCCTTTCCCAGCCGGGAAAGGCTCACGGGCTAAGCAGCCGAAGACTGGAAAAACAAACAGCGATGGAGAAAACTTCTCTCCGTCACTATTTCTAAAATGGCAGCTCGTCTGCCTCGTGGCCACCCCTTTTATAGAGGGGTGGCCATGCCCCCTAACTCACCCGGATGTCTGAGTCCGGGTGGGGGGGGGGGCGCAAAGAGTGCAGTGGCCATTTTGGTGCTGCGCTTTCATTATCATCCCTTTCTAAAGGAACAACATGGTTTTATCCTTGGAGCAAGCTGACTTCCATTCATTTATGTATGATTTCCAGCTATCAGAATACAGACTAATGCAACTACTCAGATGCATCAGACTTTATTCTTGAAATGTTTTGTGGCCTAAGCATTTGACATTACTATGCATCTAGCCTTACTACACCTAACTCTTCCTTTAATCCCAAAATGCAAGATAGGGCTAAAATTAAATTATTAAATTATTTTGCATGTGTCTTCCTTTCTTGTTCTTCTTCTATAACTACATGCATAGGACAGCAGGAGATCATTTTAACAATAATGCAGGTGAACTGATTTCAGTAAGTGGCTCTTGCAGAACCAACCCAAGACAAAAGATTAAAGTCTTTTCCATCCACTATTCCACTTACTCAGACTGTTGTAGTGACAACTGAATGTAACTTCAGTGCTAACAGCAGCATTTTTCTCACCTAAAGATGACAAGCTGGTGAGAAAAGGCAGGTCAGATCATTTAACAGCCATACCTGTCATTCAGCAATTGTGGTACTTCCCCTTGACCAATAGTTGGTCATTTTTCTCTCTGCATTCTTTTTTTAAAAAAAAATAAAATAAAAGACAGAGGTGATATCATGGCTGCGGAATTCTGAGATTTGTATTTCAAGGTAAAGTAAAGGTAAAGGTTTCCCTTGCTCGAAAGCCAGTCATATCTGACTCTAGGGTGCAGTGCTCATCTCTGTTTCCAAGCCGAAGAGCCCAGAGCTGTCTGCTTCTGCAGACGTTTCTGTGATCATGTGGCAGGCATGACTAGACACTGGAGCGCATGGAGCGCTGTTTACCTTCCCACCGAAGTGGTCCCTATTTATCTACTTGCAATTTCTTGCTTTCGAACTGCTAGGTAGGCAGGAGCTGGGACAAAGACGGGAACTCATTCCGTCCTGCAGTACTCGGGAATTGAACTGCTGACCTTCCGCTTCCCAGTCAGCGTCTTACCTACTTGAGCCACTGCAGTCCAGTTTCAAACAAGGAGATTTTCAAACTTCTGGATCAAGGTCTAACCTTCCTCCTCCCACCCAATAATGGCAAATAACAACAACAACAAAAGAAATTACAATTTTGACATGACTTGGTTACAAGAGCTGAGCAGGGTTGTTGAGGACAGGATATATGGAGGTCACTTCTTCATAGGGTTGACATAGGTTAGAGGTGACTTGACAGCAGAGAACAACAACAACAACAACAACAACGGCGGCGGCGGCAGTTATCCATGAGATGAAAGCTAGTGAGATCTGCATGTGACAGGGATGAGAGGAGTCTGCTACTCGGAGGCTACCCCAGGACTGGACAATAGAGTTTTGAGAACATCTGCACAGTTCATGAGTTGGAGAAAATGCACATCAGAGTTACTGATGTTTAGAGAGTTTTAATTAAATAAAATAATAACACCCATAGATTTAGAGGTATGCTAACATTTACCTATTTCTCCAAGCAGGATGGAAACAACTACAGTAGTATTGACCTTTGAGGCCTTAACATGTAGACACGTGTCATTTGAAAAGCTACCCATCATCAATACTGCATGGACTGTGAAATTAGCACTAGCCGATATGCTAGGTGTTGTGTTCTGTAAAGCTGTGCCTTTAACAATGTACCTAGCCATGTGGTAACAATGTAACCTTTCTGTGTGCAACATTATAACCTTCAGCTGTATCACTGTAACCCTTATAAGAGGACGCGAGCTAGTGACCACTAGATGGCAATAGCGAGCGTCCAGCTCTCATGGCTCAGATTCACCTGGATCAGCAGCACGGGAAGATTCCCCGCCACCTCTTCACCTGGACAAGAAGGGCGTGACCGTCTATGACGTCACGCAGGCAGCAACCAATAAGCTGTCAACGAGCCACATTCAAATGTATAGCCAGCTGTATATATTGAGCTACCCATCCGCCATTACCACATGTTCCTCCGGATCATCATGCAATAAACCTGTGTTAAGCCAACCCTTCGGCTGTTTCATTGTCTTTGGTCCCATACACTAAACTGGCGACGAAGGTGGGATATGGCTGCCCACGGGACCAAGACATGCGCCGGTTTCGAAATCAGGAAACCGGGAGACTGGGAGATCTTCGAAATGGACTTCCAGGGAGCACTGGTTGAATCCGAAGTCACGGATGAGGCAAAGAAAAGGGCCATCTTCACCAGGATGCTCGGACAAGATACCAAAAGAACCTTGGTGGACCTGATCGCACCAAAGAGGGTGAGCGATTTCAAGGCCAAAGATCTCCTACAGATGCTGCGCGAGCATTTCCGGCCCTCGACGGCGATGTTTCCCGCTCGGAGCGCTTCTGGAGGCGAGTCCAAGCGCCCGGGGAGACGGTCGCCGCCTTCGTGGCGGCCCTGCGACTGGCTGCCGGCCCGTGTAAATGGGAGAACGCGGAAATCACCCTCAGGGACTGCGTGCTATGCGGCCTGAATGACGCCGAGACTCAGCGCACGTTGATGAACCAAGAGCCACCCCCCATGTTGCAGGAGGTCCTGAAAGCGGCACAGGCCGCGGAAGCCACAAAGGCTGGGGTGCAAGAGCTCCAGGACTGGTGGCCGAAGACGAGCAAGGCAGAGACAGCAGTGCATGCACCCCGGCGAACTTCGAAATCGTCCGCGGAGAGCAGCGACGACGAGGACGTCCGGAAGGTCCGGAAAGAGGGCCGGCGGTGCGACGGCTGTGGAGCGGCCCACGACCGTGCCAAATGCCCGTTCAGAAAGGCCGAGTGTCACAACTGCGGCCGCCGTGGGCACATCGCCAAGGTATGCAGAAAAAGCGTGAGGCCCGGAGGAGCTCGACAGACCGTGCAGCGGGACAAGACCGCTCGACGAGACCCAAAGACGGCGCCCAGGCCACGAGAAAGCGGGACGGCGTGGGCCACATCTCCGACGGCAGCGAGGACGATGCCCCAGTGTTCAGCGTGTCCGCGGGACACCCCCGTTACTTTGTTGAGGGACTAGTGCAAGGGGTCCCCATTAGAATGGAAATTGACTCGGGTTCCACATATTCAATTATTTCCCAGAGGGAGTTTTTGAGAATTGCCCCCCACATGCGACCCAAGCTCAAAGCGTTGAGGTCCACGCTACGGGACGTGCAAGGGAACAGTATTCCAGTGTTGGGGTTGGAGAATTTCAGGTCAAATTTAAGAAGCACGCCGCGACTCTCTCCCTAGTCGTGCTTAAAGGGGGGAATTGCAGCCTCCTTGGAACTCAATGGTTTCAGCCCCTGGGTTTGTTTATTGGGGGGGTGCACGCCGTTGGGACTGGGGTGCACGCCGTTGGGACTGACCCGATACAGGAGGTGTGCGACGCGCACCCAGAAGTTTTCAAAAAAGGACTGGGGAAATACAAGGGGCCCCCAGTGACATTCGACCTAGACCCGGAGGTCTGTCCAATACGACTCAAACCGTGCCGGGTGCCGTTTGCACTCAAGGACAAAATAGAGGCGGAACTGGACAAGTTGGTGGGCCAGGGGATCCTTGTTCCTGTTGATTCTGTGGAGTGGGAAACTCCAATTGTAACAGCACTAAAGGCCAATGGGGAGGTCCGCATATGCGCTGATTACAAGTGCACCATCAATAAGGCGATCCGCCCTAATGCGTATCCGGTGCCGGTAGTCAGCCATCTGCTTGCCAGGTTGCACGGGGGAAAGTGTT
Source organism: Bradypodion ventrale (assembly GCA_035047345.1). NCBI lineage: Eukaryota > Metazoa > Chordata > Lepidosauria > Squamata > Chamaeleonidae > Bradypodion > Bradypodion ventrale. The sequence goes on along the minus strand of JAWDJE010000001.1, from coordinate 446,327,725 downwards.
TCGCTAAGCTCGACTTAGCACAGGCCTACCAGCAGCTTTCGGTGTCCCCTGCCGCAGCTGCTGCGCAGACCATAGTCACCCTTAAGGGGGCGTTCCAGGTGACGCGCCTTCAATTCGGCGTAAATTCGGCACCTGGAATTTTCCAGTCACTTGTGGAACGCCTCCTGAAGGGGCTAGAGGGGGTGTTGCCTTATTTTGATGACGTGTTGATAACGGGGGGGGGGGAGTCGGGCTGAACTGGCCAAGAGATTGGGAAAGGTTCTGGCAATATTCGAAAAGGCGGGGTTGAGACTGCGAAAAGACAAATGCGTCTTCTTCGCGACCGAGGTTGAGTTCCTAGGGTTTCGTGTGACTCCTGAGGGGATAAAACCTTCCAAATCTAAGGTGGCCGCCATCAAGAAGGCCCCTCGCCCCACCTCCAAGCCTGAGCTGCAGTCGTTCCTTGGGCTGCTCAACCTCTACCACTCCTTCCTCCCCCGGAAGGCAGCAGTGGCTGAACCGCTACACAAACTGCTTAAAAAGGACGAGGCATGGAAGTGGGGCGATGACCAAGAGAGGGCATTTAGTGAACTGAAACATCTCCTGGCGTCTGATGCCATACTGACTCATTTCAACCCCAAACGCCCGGTGGTCCTGATCTGTGATGCATCCCCGGTGGGGGTGGGGGCGGTGCTGTGCCACGTGCTGGAAAACGGAAGGGAGGCCCCGATAGCATTCTACTCCAGGTCCCTGTCCCAAGCGGAGAGAAATTACGCACAGACAGACAGGGAAGCGCTAGCGATAATTGCGAGGACGAAAAAATTTCACGCTTTTCTGTATGGCCGCCCGTTCACCATCGTGACGGACCACAAACCCCTGCTAGGAATTTTCACCGCAGATAAGCCCACGCCACAGATCCTGTCCCCGAGGATGCTTAGGTGGGCCATCTTCCTCAACGCGTATCAGCACACGTTGGTGTACAGGCCCGGGAGAGAAATTAGCCATGCGGACGCCCTGTCGAGATCTCCCCTTCCCCAGGATAGCTGCCACGTGGGCGGGGAGGAGCCAGACCACCAGGTACTGATGATAGAGGTCCTAGACTCACCCCCAATATTGCCCGCCGACATCGCCAAAGCGACCGGCAAGGACAATACCTTGGCGAAGGTTAGCTCATGGGTGCAGAAAGGGTGGCCCGCGTCTTCCCCGGCAGCAGAATTCGACCCGTTCTTCCGGGAAACACTAGAGTTGTCCCTAGAGAGGGGGTGCCTTCTGTGGGGCCAGCGGGTGGTGATCCCCACGTCCCTACGACCGCGGGTGCTCAAACTGCTGTATGTCAGCCACCCCGGAATTGTGCGCTCCAAAGCGCTGGCCCGTAGTTATTTTTGGTGGCCCCAGTTAGACACTGACATCGAGCACATGGTCGGCACTTGTGAGAGTTGCCAATGCTCCAGACCAGAGGAGGCCTGTCTTCCCCACAGGGAGTGGGACGCGGCTAAGGGGGCGTGGTCCCGGATACACATAGATTTCGCGGGCCCGTTCCGAGGGACTCTGTTTCTCCTTGTTGTGGACGCTTTCTCCAAGTGGTTGGAGGTCATCCCAGTCACGAGCACCTCCTCGGCCACGACGATTAAACATTTGCGGAGAATTTTTTCCACGTTCGGCATACCCGACACCCTAATTAGCGATAACGCTAGTTGTTTCACGTCCGCTGAGTTCAGGGCATTCACGGAGATTAACGCCATCTGGCACATCACCTCCGCCCCGTTCCACCCGGCCACCAATGGCCAAGTAGAGCACCTCGTCCGCACCACGAAGGACGCGCTGCGGCGCATGGGCCCCGGGGACCTCAACCTACAAGTGTGTCAGTTTCTGCTAGGATACAGGGTGACGCCGTTGGCGTCAGGATACTCCCCCGCGGAGCTCTTAATGCGCAGGAAACTGACCACCATCCTCACTAGGCTAGACCCCACGAGAGTAGAAGACAAGGGAAGGAACATCGGGCTAGAGGCCACAAAGAGTTTCAGCGTAGGCGCCCCCGTGCATTGCAGGAACTACGCCAGCGCGGGCCCAGCCTGGGTGCCGGGCGTTGTCGTGGAGCAAACCGGCCCCGTTTCGTACCGCGTGGAGACCAGCACAGGTCTACTGTGGAGGCGGCACGCGGACCAGCTCCGGCGCAGGGTCCCCGATGAGCAGGGCGCAGTCCGAAAGGAAAAAAAAATCAGCGTTAGGGTTCTCCCCCACCCGTTCAGCCCAAGGGGGAGGAGAAGGGGGCCGCGGGTCCCCACCAAGGGGGGAGGAAGAAAGGGAGGATGTTCTCATAGATATCTTGGGGGATCTTTCGGAGGAGGAGGAACCCGACCCCATACATATCTCGCGGAATTCCCCCACAAATACGGATACCCCAACTGAGTTAGAATTTGATTTTCAGAACCGGGGGAGCTTTTCGGAGTGGTCCCCCACCCGTCCAAGCGAGAAGAGGGGTTTTTCGTTAGCCCCAAGTGCCCCCGGTCTACCCACAATGGAGTTTTTCCCTTCCCCTAAGGCCGCCAAACCACGGCAAGCCGCTAACAAGTCTCCCTCTCCCGTTACAGGACAAGGGACCAGGGAACAAAAAAGCAGTAGCGCCCCCGGGGCAGGTCAGCCCACATCACGGCCCAAACGCACGTGCAATAAGCCATCTTGGCTGAGAGACTTCGTCTCATCCTAGGGGGGAGGGATGTTGTGTTCTGTAAAGCTGTGCCTTTAACAATGTACCTAGCCATGTGGTAACAATGTAACCTTTCTGTGTGCAACATTATAACCTTCAGCTGTATCACTGTAACCCTTATAAGAGGACGCGAGCTAGTGACCACTAGATGGCAATAGCGAGCGTCCAGCTCTCGTGGCTCAGATTCACCTGGATCAGCAGCGCGGGAAGATTCCCCGCCACCTCTTCACCTGGACAAGAAGGGCGTGACCGTCTATGACGTCACGCAGGCAGCAACCAATAGGCTGTCAACGAGCCACATTCAAATGTATAGCCAGCTGTATATATTGAGCTACCCATCCGCCATTACCACATGTTCCTCCGGATCATCATGCAATAAACCTGTGTTAAGCCAACCCTTCGGCTGTTTCATTGTCTTTGGTCCCATACACTAAACTAGGACAATTTGATGGGTGGGCAGGAGGCATAGGATTTTATCAGTATTGTTTTAGTGATTATCCAGGCAGACATTATATCTGCTCTCTAGATTATCTGGGTCCACATTGGTTGTTGCTGTTTTTTTGCTGCTGACAATTTTTGTTATTTGTTTTGCTGCTGGAGTGGTCCTCATCCCATTTGAGCATTTGTCAGGGGATTCAGCTCATTATTTATTTGTTTGTTTGTTCAATTTCTACCCCACCCAATCAGCCAAGGCTGAGTCATGGATGCTGGGAACAGCATATATGGGAGCCTTGCAACAGTCAAAGATTGTTTCTGGTGTAAATATTTGGTATGCTGTGAGGCTAAGAAACTCCTTCAGCATAATGGACATTGCATACTACCCCGATCATCTATGAACATTCAGAGGAGGTGAAATAGAATTTTAGTGTTTTCTAGATTATCACTGAAGCAGTGCATCACTTCATATGAATTTAATTTTTTTCTTCTTCGAATGGCCACATGTATTGCCATTTGAAACCATACCCACAGCTGCAGTTTTTCCTTGGTAATAAACACAGACTCACAAATAGTTTTTTAAAAAATAAGTAAATGAAGTAATGCATTTAAATGAAGTGATGCACCACTTCAATCATGATCTAGAAAATGGGGGGGTATCACATCCCATGACCATTTGCTGATGATTAGGGGAAGTGTTCAATAAAGATTCAAAGGTTCAGTTCCCATTTGGATAGGAGGAGCATTCCAAAGAACACATTGCTCCTCCTATCCAAAGGGGAACCAATGCTTTTCCAGCTGGTTCATGTTTCATAGGCAATCTGGACAGACCCTTAGCATGTTGGATGCTGTTTGCATTTATATTGACCAGACTCTTATATTAGAGGCCTTGCATGTACAATTCAGACATCTTTCTAATATATTTTTTGTTTGATAATGAGGCCTTAAAAGAGCTGTGAAAGAGCTGTTTTCTGCCAAGATCCTTTCTATGTAGTTTAGGGTAGCATATATTCACATATTATCTACTGCAGGAGGTTCCCTCACATTGGTTGCTATAGGCAAATCGAGCAAAACTGTTCTTAATGTTTGACACTCTCCCAAGTGTTTTGTTTTATTTTAACATGCTTGAATTACATGGCACACCATAGACCAGTGGTGTGACCACAACTGAGCATATTTGTACTCCCCCACCCCCTTTACATTTTGGAGATGCTGCAGGATGAGGTGAAGCCATCATCCAAGCTGTGGTAGCTATTTTGGACACCGGAACAAGTCCTAGTGAGCCACAGGGTCTGGCACTCCCCAGAGGCGGGCAGAAGTATGACACCGGACAGCTACATAATGGCACAAGTCATTTTCTGCCCAAGTCGGAACGTTTGAGGCAGCAGGGCACTGTTTCCATGGGGCGGGTATTGCAATGCACCAGCCCCCCTGCCATTGCATCGGTCACTCGGCACCCAATTCCATAGGCTCCACCCCCTCCCCCTGTCCACCACCCTTTTGGTGTAGCCAGCACGCCCCTGATCTAAGCTGTTCATTCAGTCTTGCTTCTTAGTAGAAAGGAAGTCACCCCAGTTTTTCATTATAGGAATAAAACAGGTATGAAACAAACTTGTGGCACTGGAACTAGACCTGTCATTTGTCAGATTTTTACTTGGCTAATGTAGATACACTGTTTAACATTAAGGTTCTGGGACAATGTTGTATCTATTTTCCAAAAGACATAATGTTGTACCAGAACCTTAATACCTGCGGTCCTTACACTATGTCAGATATTCTTGAAGAAAAAGGGGATGCATGATGAAAAGTTTCATTACCCAGTTCTTCAGTGAGAGACAACCAAATATACAGCAAATCATCAACAGAAACTTAATTTCCAATTGTTTTATTAGGTCTTTTAGCTGTTTAGACAAGCAGCATGACATTTCTATTCATTCCGGGTGCAACCAATTTCTTTTCCAACAGGGAAGAAAATATTCTTAAAGGTGAAATCTTCAGTAGCAGCAACTCTGACACCATTTTTCATATAATCCACTAAAAGCTAGACCAATCAGGGGCCGCAGGGGAGCCTTTTTGTTAATTTAATTTGCCAGCTCCCCTTTCCTGAATCCCAAAAGGGGGCATGAAGAATCAGCTTGTAATAAATGTTCTCACTTCTACCAGTGGAGTTTATAACATGTTGTTCCGCCTAAATGCAATATAAGTGGCATTTAAATGTCCAGCATCATGAGTCCTTTTCCTTTCATGATTCTAAGGCAGCAATAAAAGACAAAGTACAATGGGAGCCTAAGTTTCCTTTGCTTCCCTATAACAGATTTTTTAAAAAAATAAAAATAAAGAACATGAACACCAATAATAAAAGTAATACATTGCTAGTAAATAAGAATAGAAGATGAACGATTAGACAATCTATGGTGAAATTTGATATGTTTATTAATAAAGGCTTAAGACATGATCCTGTACTGATGTTACTGGATCTTGCTGAAACATTTAGGAATGGGGTATTAAAACACCTTGAAAACAAAAATTTGCATAGTCAAAACAATGGTATTCCCGGTGGCAATGTATGGGTGTGAGAGCTGGACCATTAGGAAAGCTGAGCGCAGAAGAATAGATGCCTTTGGGATGTGGTGTTGGAGAAGAGTTTTGAGAGTGCCCTGGACAGTAAAGAGAACAAATAGGTCAATCTTAGAGGAAATCAACCCTGACTGCTCCTTAGAAGGTCAAATAGTAAAGATGAAGATGAAGTACTTTGGACATCAAATGAGAAGGGAGGGGTCACTGGAGAAGGCTTTGATGCTGGGAAAGGTGGAGGGCAAAAGAGGAAGGGGGCAGCCGAGGATGAGATGGCTAGATGGTATTGTAGACGCAATGGGCACAGAGCTGGGTGGGTTGAGGAGGATGGTGGAGGACAGAGATGCCTGGATGACAATGGTCCATGGGGTCGCAAAGGGTTGGAATCGACTGTGTGACTGAACAACAACAACAATTAAAAATGCAAAGCAAAGCAATCACAGTTATACAGGTATACCACCCCATAGCTCTTAGTGAACTCTGTTGGCAGTTCACAAGTTAATTAGCATTTTGGCCCCAACATGCTTGGTACTAATTTTACTGACCTCGGAAGGATGGAAGGCTGAGTCAACCTTGATTGTTGGCCAGGAATGAACTCGCAACCTTTTGGTTACAGTACAGCAGTTAAAACAGAATCTGTTTCCTTCTTTAGAGAAGATTCTTTTCTCCCTGTTTGGCCTCTAAAATCTCCTTGCTACTACAGTTTGGGTTGTTATGGGTTGTTGTTTTGTCGAAAACAGCTCACAGAATGCTCAGAAAGAAGGGCTACTACAGTTCAAGATATCGACGGGTGTTCAGTCTTAATCTAAAGATAAGAGAATCAATTTTCCCTTCATGTCATGTCCTGGGATTCCTCTCATAAAGTGTGAGAGTATGTGCAGATTTTCTGGGACAAGCTCTGTTAGCTTTAGCAGCTTAGGCATCTGAATCATTCTTCCAAATGCAGAGAGATTTTTGCCTCACATGAGGCTGAGGTTTTATAGGATTTCTAATTGAAATCATCATCCAGTTTTCCCTAATAAAATGAACACTAAAAAAACAAAAGGTAATTCTCTCAGGCAACAATGACATTGATAAATATTTTGAAATTTGCAAAGAGATTAACATGGCTGAATTTTTCAGTCATCACACAACGTAAATCAGCCCAGCCCTTTTGCTTTCAATTTGGAGTTTTTTCACCCTGCTGTTGATACTTCTACTTTTTATAAGCCAGAAGAATTTGAATGGCATTTCAAAAAGTCCTACTGAGATATCTTCTTCTTGTTGTTCTGCCATATCCAAATCTGAATATTGGCATTCCTCATGGTGATCAGACATGAAGACTATACTGAGAATATAACGCAGTGGTCTTTCATTTGCCTTCTGCATCGCAGCATGACACCCCTGATGACATACCACTGATCCAGTTCCATAAGTCACTTTCTGGTCCTGAGCTCTTTTAGCACACAAAGTCCTCAACGGCCTCAGACCAGTATTGATGAAGCTGCTACCCTCCATCAAGATGGATTCAAGTGGATTTAATCTATTTGGGGATTATCATTCTTCTCTGTGGACTTCGGCACTCAAGCCATTAGTCCTTACGGTGGCCAGGTTAGTTAACTGCCACCAGACACTCAGTGTTGAGTCGTTGGCAGTATGGTCTACTCTATCACCATAGCAGGATATTACCATAGCAGAAATTATCTTTTTATTAATCTTTTTGGAAACAGATCATGGTAGTCTGAAACAGATTATCTCAAGTTGCTTCATGGCACAGTGGTTCAAGCAGAGAATAAAATACCCCAAAAGTTCTGGCGCCTCCTCCCTAATCTTGGGAGTGAGGTATTGCTGCCTTAGGGCATGAGCTATGTACCGGTAATAGCAGGGCAGTCCTATGTCTCACTTTCTCTTCTTCAAGAGGTCATTTACTATTATTCCATTACATTTTCAATTAATGCAAGGCAATCAAGAAGGAATCAAGTATTTTGCCCATTTGGAGAGAATGTCTTCACAAGGCATATGTGAAATGAGGAGAAGCACAAAGAGCACGAGGCAGATCCAGAGGAAGGTGGAGAGATAACATAAAAGAAATAGTAAAAAAAAACAAATAATACCAGTAGAGGCTGCTAGAAGTACCAGAGCAAGAAGCTTGTATTTCCCCTGACATCCAAATGGGTAAAAAAGGAAGTAAAGAAGATGGTGGTGGTTTAGTAAAGGGGCCTGTGGTGGCTTAGTGATTAAGATACTTAACTTGATGACTGGAAGGTCAGTAGGTCAGCAGTTCGAGACCCAAGGGCTGCACTACAGAGTGAGCTCCCATCTCTGTTCCAGCTCCTGCCAACCTAGCAATTTGAAAGCAAGAAATTGCAGGTAGATAAATAGGTATCAATTCAGTGGGAAAGTAAACAGCATCCCATGCACTCTGATGTCTAGTCATGCCTGCTATATAACCATGGAAATATCTGCAAATGCAGACAGTGCTTTTTTTTTGGGATTGGGACGTATACTGATCTTTTCCAATCCTGTGGCCACTGTTTTGTTTTCCAAATTTGCTGGCATATTGAATGTAGTAATTTGACACCATCATCTTTTAGAGCTTTGAAAAATTCCACTGGGATACCATCATCTCCACTAGCTTTGTTGTTTGCAGTGCTCTTTAGGGCCTTTATAACTTCGCTCTCCAGAATGTCTGGCTCAAGTTCAATTTTTTCATCATTGTGGTTATCAGGGGTGTTGAGGTCCTTTTTGTAGAGTTCCTCTGTGTACTCTTTCCATCTTTTCTTAATCTCTTCTGCATCAGCTAGCTCTTTTCCGTCTTTGTCCCTTATCATGGTCATTTTTGCTTTAAATGTTCCCTTTATTTCCCCAATTTTTCTGAAGAGATCTCTAGTCCTGCCTCTTTTGTTGTTTTCCTCCATTTCTTTGCACTGTTCTTTTAGATAGTTTTCCTTATCTCTCCTTGCTTTTCTTTGAAATTCTGTGTTCAAATAATTGTACTTTTTCTTTTCTCTTTTGACTTTTGCATTCCTTCTTTCCTCTGCTATTTTAAGAGCCTCATCAGACAACCATTTTGCTTTCTTATGCTTCTTTTCTTTTGGTATGGTTTTCTTTGCTGCTTCCTGCATGATGTCCCTTATCTCTGTCCATAATTCTTCCGGCACTCTGTCTATTGAGTCTAGGCCATTATATCTGTTCATCACCTCCACCGTGTATTCTTTAGGGATACTTTCTAGGTGGTATCTGTCTGGTCTCCTTGTTTTCCCTATTTTCTTTAGTCTTAACCTGAATTTTGCGATCAGTAGGTTGTGATCTGAGCCACAGTCTGCTCCGGGTCTTGTTTTTGCTGACTGTATGGAGGTTCTCCATCTTTGGCTGCAGAGTATGTAGTCAATCTGGTTTCGGTGTTGGCCATCTGGTGATGTCCATGTGTAAAGTCGCCTCTTGTGTTGCTGGAAGAGAGTGTTTGCTATGACCAGTGCGTTCTCTTGGCAGAACTCTATCAATCTTTGCCCTGCTTCATTCTGTGTTCCAAGACCAAATTTGCCTGTTATTCCCTCCACTTTTTGATTTCCTACTTTGGCATTCCAGTCTCCTAATATAATTTGGACATCATTTCTTGGTGTCTGTTCTATGAGGTGTTCTAGGTCCTCATAGAACTGGTCCATTGTGGCTTCATCTGCACCAGTGGTTGGTGCGTATATTTGAATCACAGTGACATTGAAGGGTTTGCCTTGAATTCTGACTGACATCATTCTGTCATTTTTGAGATTGTATCCCATTACTGCTTTTCTCACTCTTTTATTGACAATTATGGCTACTCCATTTCTTCTAAGGTTTTCTTGTCCACAATAGTAGATATGATGGTTTCCAGAGCTGAATTCACCCATCCCTGTCCATTTTAGCTCACTGATGCCCAAGATGTCAATGCTTATTCTTTCCATCTCATTTTTTACCACTTCCAGTTTACCTTGGTTCATTGATCTCACATTCCATGTCCCTATGCAGTATTGTTCCTTACAACATTGCATTTCTCCCCCCCCTTTCCTGTCCCTCCCCTTCCTCCACTCTGTGGTGCTAAGCATCCTGTATCACCTAGCCTGCCCCTTTGTTTTGCCTTTTGTTTTGGTCAATAGGGTTCTCTTGGCAAGGTTTATGGCGTGGTTGCTGGTGTCTGCGCCATTTTTCTCTCCTCATACATTTTATCACAGTTTTTTAAAAGTTTAAAAACATTTAAGACAACATATTATCATGCATATTATCACACTTTAAAACACAGTCTCTATGTCAGTTGCTATATTAAGTCGGCATAAAGTCTTTAGGTGAGTTATTATATTAAGTCATCAAAATTTTTCATATCAGCTACTTATCCTTTGCATGGGTCTCTGAGTCTCGCCCCCTGGTTTTCCTCCTCTGCCTTCTTCTGTCAATTGGCGCTCGGTTGTTGCTCCCGGGCTTGGAAGGGCTCTCGGTGGGGCGAATGGCTGGCCTCCTCCTCCCCCCGCCCGGCTGATCTTCCTCCTCTTCCCTGGCCCGGCTGGAGATGGTGGCTCCCGGGCTTGGAAGGGCTCTCGGTGGGGCGAATGGCTGGCCTCCTCCTCCCCCCGCCCGGCTGATCTTCCTCCTCTTCCCTGGCCCGGCTGGAGATGGTGGCTCCCGGGCTTGGAAGGGCTCTCGGTGGGGCGAATGGCTGGCCTCCTCCTCCCCCCGCCCGGCTGATCTTCCTCCTCTTCCCTGGCCCGGCTGGAGATGGTGGCTCCCGGGCTTGGAAGGGCTCTTGGTGGGGCGAATGGCTGGCCTCCTCCTCCCCCCGCCCGGCTGATCTTCCTCCTCTTCCCTGGCCCGGCTGGAGATGGTGGCTCCCAGGCTTGGAAGGGCTCTCGGTGGGGCGAATGGCTGGCCTCCTCCTCCCCCCGCCCGGCTGATCTTCCTCCTCTTCCCTGGCCCGGCTGGAGATGGTGGCTCCCAGGCTTATCGAACAATTGCACTCATCCCACACGCCAGCAAGGTGATGCTCAAGATAATACAGGATAGACTTCAGCAACATGTGGAGAGAGAACTACCAGAGGTGCAGGCCGGTTTCAGAAGAGGTAGGGGGACTAGAGACCATATTGCCAACATACGCTGGATCATGGAGAAAACAAAGGAATACCAGAAACAAGTTTACTTTTGTTTTATCGACTACACTAAGGCATTTGACTGTGTGGACCACAACAAGATGTGGCAAGTAATTAAAGAGATGGGAATACCAGAGCACCTCACATGTCTCCTGAGAAATCTGTACATGAACCAAGAAGCAACAGTTAGGACAGAACACGGAATGACAGAGTGGTTTGGAATAGGAAAAGGAGTAAGACAAGGCTGCATTTTATCACCCTGTTTATTCAATCTATACACAGAGCACATAATGCGCAATGCAGGGATGGAGGAATCACAATATGGGATTAAAATTGCTGGGAGAAACATCAACAATCTGAGATATGCAGACGATACCACCCTAATGGCAGAAAGTGAGGAAGATCTAAGGAGCCTCTTGATTGGATTGAAGGAGGAGAGTGAAAAAGCTGGCCTGAGACTCAATATCAAGAAAACCAAGATAATGGCAACAGGCCCCATCAGTTCCTGGAAAATAGATGGGGAAGAAGTAGAAGCAGTGACAGATTTTACATTCCTTGGATCAAAGATCACTGCAGATGGGGATTGCAGCCATGAAATAAAAAGGCGACTGATTCTTGGGAGACAAGCCATGAGAAACCTGGGGAACATAGTGAAAAGCAGAGATATCACATTGCAAACAAAAATTAGAATAGTCAAAGCAATGGTATTCCCAGTGGTAATGTATGGGTGTGAGAGCTGGACCATTAGGAAGGCTGAGCGCAGAAGAATAGATGCCTTTGAAATGTGGTGTTGGAGGAGAGTTTTGAGGGTACCCTGGACAGCGAGGAGAACAAATAGGTCAATCTTAGAAGAAATCAACCCTGACTGCTCATTGGAAGGTCTAATAGTAAAGACGAAGCTGAAGTACTTTGGACGGACAGCGAGGAGAACAAATAGGTCAATCTTAGAAGAAATCAACCCTGACTGCTCATTGGAAGGTCTAATAGTAAAGACGAAGCTGAAGTACTTTGGACATCAAATGAGAAGGGAGGATTCGCTTGAGAAGGCCTTGATGTTGGGAAAGGTGGAGGGCAAAAGAAGAAGGGGGAGGCCAAAGATGAGATGGCTAGATGGGATTGTAGACACAATGGGTACAGAACTGGGAGTGCTGAGGGGGATGGTGGAGGACAGAGGCGCCTGGAGAAAAATGGTCTATAGGGTCGCAAAGGGTCGGAATCGACTGTGCGACTGAACAACAAAGCAGACAGTGCTGGCTCTTTGGCTATAAATAGAAATGAGCACCAAACCCTAGAGTCGGATACAACTGGCTTTCGAGCAAGGGTGACCTTTACCTTTAAAGAAGAAGAATCAAGAGGGGCAACATTTATTTTTAAAAATAAAATAAAAAGCTGAGGGAAATATTTGCAATTACATAGTAAATATATTACAACTATGTTTAAATAAGCAAAATATTTGTAGTGTCAGTTGATTAAAAAACTACTGTACAGAGCATTTCATTAAAAGAGAATATGTAAGGAAATTGCCAAATCCACTTCTTAAAAATCATAATTGCTGCTGTGTTTCACTTTTATATACCTTTCTCAGTATACTTCTAAAAATGTCTAAATGGTGTCTCCTGTTATGTTGAAGATCTTCTTTCAAAATAAATCCATCCCCTCAAGGATATCTATATCCCAATGAGCTGTGCTGTAATGTAGACTATAATAGCCCTTCTGTACTAAGCAGAACAGGAACAGAAATAGATACTGCATGACTAAATACTGATTGACAGTTCCATCACAAGCTTAGCTCTTCTTTAGATAAACTGCAATAAAAAGATTTCATTTCATACCGTTCAACAAATAATAAAATAGGGTAAACAGATGTAACTTTGTGGAAGAAAATGTTTCTATTTTGTATCAATGATAATATGAAGTGAACTCTGCCCTACACCCTAAATAAATTTACCAAAGATCACATCTATCTCTACCTGTTTGCCAGAAATAATATATTCCTCAATTACCCTTAAACCATTGCTTCTTCCGCCAAAAATTCACCCATGACTGTGACTATGTAAATACTTTTTTAAAAAATATTTTCATGGTGTTTAGGAAAAGAAAGCCTCCTCGAAAGGGAAATCTGAAGACACTGACTGAAATGTCTGCAACTTTCACTTCCAAGACAGCTTAAAAGCCTGCGTGAAATGAAACCCGGCTTTTCAAACTGTCAGTTTGCCACCTTGGTACATTATTGTAAAAGTCTGCAGAAGTCTCTCTGTCACAAGAAATCTGCCGTGAAAGAGCTGAGAGGCACGGGGAGAGCAGAGGGCCTTCGCTCAGGAAAGTAATGGCTTATAATCACACCCATGATGAAGAAGTGCATCATCTCAGCAACTGACAGAGTCTGTTAAGGGCCTAGGTTAGGTAACAGCAGCTACCAAAACAAGCAGCACTCAAGCTGGGCAAGAAACCGATCAACATTTCTGTCAGACAAGCAAATGCTTAATATGACAGTTCGAACCTCTTTTCAACCCATTTACTTCTATTTTAGCTCATACTAAAGTAGCAATGAATATAAAAAGAGCAGTTTTTTAGTGTTCACTTTTTAGGTTATATATTGGTATTCCTTTTATTATATAGTGCAGAAACTACTTTTGTGAGGGGGAAGTCCATTCACACAATAATACTTCCTTTTTCCTTACCACCCCCTCTTTGGAGTTTCTTGCACCTGCATCTGGTGGTGTCCAACCCTATGGAAGACATTTCAAGGTTATTCCATGGATGAAAATAGTTCTATCAGCAAAATGACTTAAGTAGATTCCACTTCTGCTGTTCATTGTTTTATAGTTCCACCTCATGTACCAGTTTGGGTATCTGAATTAGACAGATATAATAAATAATTAGCAATTACACTTGTATACTGCCCCATAGTGCTTAGTGCACTCTCTGGGTGGTTCACAAATTAATTAGCATTTTGCCACCAACATGTTGGATACTCATTTTACCAACCTTGGGAAGGATGGAAAGCTGAGTAAACCTTGACTCCTGTTTAGGAGTGAACTCACAATGTTCTGACTACAGTACAGCAGCTTAACCACAGCAGCTTAACCACATGTAGGGAGACCAGAATAGCTGTAAGTAACAAAGAGATGAAACGTATTGTCTTCATCAACATATAAGCCGTAGAAGAAGTTGAGTAAGACACCATCAACCATCCAAAGAAACCACCTTCATAAGGTTCCAAGTTGTCAGTCAGCAGACATTTTACCATACCAAGACCATCACAACACTAAGAACTTGTGCCTGATTACTTTTCTCCATTTTCTTTTCCTTTTGCATCACATTTAAGCCTCATAGCAGTTACTGACTTAGCTTTTTAACTTGTTGTTACTAACATGGAAAACTCTGGATGCCTTCCTGCCAAGGAGAAGTTTACCATTGCCATCTCTCAGTGATTTGCCATGTCCAAGCAGAATTTTGAACTTGGTCTTTTGAGCCCTAGTCTAACACTCTGTTCATTATGCCATACTGGCTCTCATGCCAGTGTGCACACATACCAAATGTGGATGAATTTCCTCAGAATTTCCAAGAGCAAAAGCATTACTAGGCTAATACTGTATCTGTTGGCTGGTCAGTAATTCTTGACCTTCTCCAAGAATTTGGAGAAGGTCAAGAACAAAGGTTTACAAATGTTTTTAGATTCTTAACATTTGCTTCTTGATATCCAACAGACCCACAGACAATTGTTAATTAATTTCCGATATCCTGAAATTTACAATGGAGGCAGCTTTGACAGCTGTGGGGCCCACGATTAGGTTGTCATTTGAGGAGAGCAAGACCATTTTGAAGTAGTATTTGAAATTAGGGAACATTGTGGAAGTACAATGGAGGTGTGAATATGCAACAGAACCTCCAACACTAACAATTGTATGCATTAGTATAAGTTTGAGACACATGAAACTGTGTGTGAGTGCACAAGTGAAAATCTGGGTGGCCTCACACAACAACAAGTCCTACTTCTTCTGCTGTAGTGCTGGAACAGTTTACATGCTTGTCACAGGAGTTTCTTGATGCTGAGTGAAATCACTTTTACCAGCTCTTGTAACTGCAGAAGTTAAATGTGACATGTATTTATCTTTATTATCAGTATATATTGATATTACAATTTAATACATTTTTTTTTTCATTCTCAAAATGTTTATACATTTTGGCACCCTCTGTATAACTAAATCTTACTGTTATTTTAACCCTTATTATTTATATCCAAGAACCTACCTTTCCTTTCATACATATTGCCTATAGTTCCTAAATAAGACTGCAGTGGCTCAAGTGGCTAAAACGCTGACTGGGAGGTGGAAAGTCAGGAGTTTGATTCCCAAGTACTGCAGGATGGAATGAGCTCTCATCTTTGTCCCAGCTCCTGCCAACCTAGCAGTTCAAAAGCAAGAAATTGCAAGTAGATAAATAGGGACCCCTTCGGTGAGAAGGTAACAGCGTTCCATGCCCTCTGGTGTCTAGTCATGCCTGCCACATGACCACGGAAATGTCTGCAGAAGCAGACAGCGCTGGCTCTTTGGCTTTGCAACAGAGATGAGCACTGAACCCTAGAGTCAGATATGAGTGGCTTTCGAGCAAGGGAAACATTTACCTTTACCTATATAGTTTGAAGCAATCTCTCTTCATTATTTGTTTTATAATAGAACTAAGAATAGCAAATCAAGGCTACTAACAAAGGAAAGTACACCCCGTCATGTAAAGCTATGTTTTACCATGAGAACAGAATTTTATTTAGATTGAGAAACACTCTCACAGAACACTTAAATTATCTGGTATACCAGCTTGGAGTGAAAGAGGCCCTGGCTGTGATAGTATAAAAGGAACAACCCCAATATACAGTACTCGAAAGGGGGTGGTTTTTTTTTTTAGCAATTTAATGCCTTCCTAAGTAACACTAAGGAGTGATGTCTAAGATTTTAGGAATGTGAGGGGGCTTGAGAGGAACCCACAACAGCCTGAGGAAGGTGTGACTCGATGTTGTGTTCTAAAGCATGTGCCTTTAAACAATGTACCTATCCATGTGTATCCAATATAACCTTTTCCATGTGTAACATTGTAACCTCAGCTGCATCTCTGTAACCCTAATAGGACGCGAGCTAGTGACCACTAGATGGCAATAGCGAGCGTCCAAGCTCATTGGTCCAAGACTCACCTAAGAGCAACAGCGCGGGAAGATTCCCGCCATCACCTTCACCTGGACAAGAAGGGCGTGACCTGAAATGACGTCACGCAGTCAGTAGCCAATGGACTGTCAAGGAGCCACATTCAAATGTATAGCCACTGTATATATTGAGCTGTTCGTCCGCCATTACCACATGTTCCCTCTGACCAGCATGTAATAAAGTTGTGTTAAGCCAGCTCTTCGGCTGTCCTGGTGTCTTTGGTCCCATACACTAAATTGGCGACGAAGGTGGGATATGGCTGCCCACGGGACCAAGACATACGCCGGTTTCGACATCAAGAAACCGCAAGACTGGGAACTTTTCGAAATGGACTTCCAAGGCGCGCTGGTGGAATTCGAGGTGACGGACGAGGCAAAGAAGAGAGCCATCCTCACCAGAATGCTCGGGCACGACGCCAAGAGGGTATTGATTGACCTCATCGCACCCAAAAAGGCGGCTGAATTCAAGGCGAAAGAACTCCTGAAGGTGTTGCGAGACCATTTCCGGCCCTCGGTAGCGATGTTTCCCGCTCGGAGCGCATTTTGGAGGCGAGTCCAAGCGCCTGGTGAGTCGGTTGCCGCCTTCGTAGCGGCCCTGCGTCTGGCTGCCGGCCCATGCAAATGGGAGAACCTGGAAGTCACCCTCAGGGACTGCGTGCTATGCGGCCTGAAGGAATCCAGCGCACGCTAATGAATCAGGAGCCGCCCCCCACATTGCAGGAGGTCCTGAAAGCGGCTCAGGCCGCGGAAGCCACGAAGGCCGGGGTACAGGAGCTCCAGGACTGGCGTCCAAAGGCCGACAAAACAGAGAGTTCGGTGCACGCAGCCCGGCGAATTTCGAAATCGTCCGCCGAAAACAGCGACGACGAGGACGTCCGGAGGGTCCGGAAGGAGGGCCGGCGCTGCGACGGCTGCGGAGCGGCTCACGACCGCGCCAGGTGTCCTTTTAGAAAAGCCGAGTGCCACAACTGTGGGAGACGCGGGCACATCGCCAAGGTATGCAGACAACGGCGCAAGGACCGGGGGAGCTCGCCCGACCACGCAGCGAGGCCAGACCGCTCGACGAGAATCAAGGATGGCGCCCGGCCCACAAGGAAGCAGGACGGCGTGGGCCGCATCTCCGACGACAGCGATGACGACGCTCCAGTTTTCAGCGTGTCCTTGGGACACCCCCGCTACTTTGTTGAGGTACTGGTGCAAGGGGCCCCTGTTAGGATGGAGATTGACTCTGGCTCCTCATATTCCCTCATTTCCCAGAGGGAGTTTTTGAGAATTGCCCCCCGCGTACGGCCCAAACTCAAAGCGTTGAGGTCCACGCTTCGGGACGTGCAAGGGAACAGTATCCCGGTGTTGGGGGTTGGGAAATTCCAGGTCCAGTATAAGCGGCATGCCGCGGAACTCCCCCTAGTCGTTCTCAAGGGGGGTAATTGCAGCCTCCTCGGGACTCAATGGTTCCAGCCCCTGGGTCTGTTCATTGGGGGGTGCACGCCGTTGGGACTGATCCAATACAGAGGGTGTGCGACGCGCACCCTGAAGTCTTCGAAAAGGGACTTGGGAAATTCAATGGACCCCCAGTAACTTTCGACCTGGACCCGGAGGTCCGCCCAATAAGACTCAAACCGCGCAGAGTGCCTTTTGCACTAAAGGACAAAATAGAGGCGGAACTGGACAAATTAGTGGGCCAGGGGATTCTTGTTCCTGTTGATTCTGCGGAGTGGGAAACTCCAATTGTCACGGCATTGAAGGCCAATGGGGAGGTTCGCATTTGCGCCGATTATAAGTGCACCATTAATAAGGCAATCCGCCCTAATGCGTATCCGGTGCCGGTGGTCAGCCATTTGCTAGCCAAGTTACATGGGGGAAAGTGTTTCGCTAAGCTCAACCTGGCACAGGCTTATCAGCAACTCCTGGTAACCCCTGCCGCAGCTGCTGCACAGACCATAGTCACGCATAAGGGGGCGTTCCAGGTGACGCGCCTCCAATTCGGCGTGAACTCGGCGCCTGGAATTTTCCAGTCGCTCGTGGAACGCCTCCTCAAAGGACTGGACGGCGTTTTGCCATATTTTGATGATGTTTTGATAACAGGGGGGAGTGAGGTTGAGTTGGCTGAGAGGCTAAACAAGGTCCTGGAGGCATTCGAACAGGCTGGGTTGAGGTTGCGAAAAGACAAATGCGTCTTCTTCGCGAAGGAGGTTGAGTTCTTAGGGTTCCGAGTAACACCCGAGGGGATCAAACCATCCAAATCCAAGGTGGCCACCATCAAGAAAGCCCCTCGCCCCACCTCCAAGCCCGAGTTGCAGTCGTTCCTAGGGCTCTTAAATTTCTACCACTCCTTCCTTCCTCGGAAGACTGCGGTGGCTGAGCCGCTTCACAAGTTGCTCAAGAAAGATGCGGCATGGAAGTGGGGCGATGACCAGGAGAGAGCATTCACGGAACTGAAACAACTCCTGGCGTCAGACGCCATTCTGACCCATTTCAACCCCAAACGGCCGGTGGTACTGATCTGTGATGCATCCCCGGTGGGGGTGGGGGCAGTGTTATGCCACGTGTTGGAAAACGGGAGGGAGGCCCCGATAGCGTTTTACTCCAGGTCCCTGTCCCAAGCGGAGAGGAATTACGCCCAGACAGACAGGGAAGCGCTGGCGATAATTGCAGGGACCAAATAATTTCACGATTTTCTTTATGGCCGCCCTTTCACCATCGTGACTGACCACAAGCCCCTGCTAGGCATTTTTACCGCAGATAAGCCCACGCCACAGATCCTGTCCCCGAGGATGCTCAGGTGGGCCATTTTTCTCAACGCCTACCAGCACGCGTTGGTGTACCGGCCCGGGAAAGAGATTAGCCATGCGGACGCTCTGTCGAGGTCCCCCCTCCCCCAGGAGCACAACCACGTGGGCGGGGAGGGGCGAGACCGCCAGGTGCTCATAATTGAGGTTTTGGATAGTCCCCCCATACTACCCGCCGACATCGCTAAAGCGACAGGCAAGGACAAGACGTTGGCGGCGGTTAGCTCCTGGGTGCAGAAAGGGTGGCCAACGTCTTCCCCAGCGGAGGAATTCGCTCCGTTTTTCAGGAAAAAATTGGAGCTGTCCCTAGAGGGGGGGTGTCTCTTGTGGGGGCAGCGGGTGGTGATCCCCACATCCCTTCGGCCGCGGGTGCTTAAACTGCTGCACGTCAGCCACCCCGGAATCGTGCGCTCCAAAGCGCTGGCCCGTAGTTACTTTTGGTGGCCCCAGTTAGACGCCGACATCGAGCACATGGTCGGCACTTGTGAAAATTGCCAATGCTCCAGACCAGAAGAGGCCCGTCTTCCCCACAGGGAGTGGGACGCGGCTAAGGGGCCGTGGTCCCGGATACACATAGATTTCGCGGGCCCGTTCCGAGGAACCCTGTTTCTCCTTGTTGTGGACGCTTTCTCCAAGTGGTTGGAGGTCATCCCAGTCACGAGCACCTCCTCGGCCGCGACAATAAAGCATTTGCGGAGAATTTTTTCCACGTTCGGCATACCCGACACTCTAATTAGCGATAACGCTAGTTGCTTCACGTCCGCTGAGTTCAGGGCATTCACAGAGATTAACGCCATCCGGCACATCACCTCCGCCCCTTTCCATCCGGCCACCAATGGCCAAGTGGAGCGCCTCGTCCGCACCACGAAGGACGCGCTGCGGCGCATGGGCCCCGGGGACCTCAACCTGCAAGTGTGTCAGTTTCTGCTAGGATACAGGGTGACCCCGTTGGCGTCAGGATACTCCCCCGCGGAGCTCTTAATGTGCAGGAAACTGACCACCATCCTCACTAGGCTAGACCCCACGAGAGTAGAAGACAAGGGGAGGAACATCGGACTAGAGGCCACAAAGAGTTTCAGCGTAGGCACCCCCGTGCATTGCAGGAACTACGCCAGCGCAGGGCCAGCCTGGGTACCGGGAGTGGTTGTGGAGCAGACCGGTCCCGTGTCGTACCGCGTGGAGACCAACACAGGTCTGCTGTGGCGGCGACATGCGGACCAGCTCCGGAACCGGGTCCCAGAGAGGCAGGGCTCCGAAAGCACAGACAGGGATTCAGCGTTAGGGTTCTCCCCCACCCGTTTAGCCCAAGGGGGAGGAGAGGGGGGTCATGGGTCCCCACCGAGGGGGGAGGAGAAGGAATTTGTCCTCATAGATACCCCGCGGGATCACCCAGCAGAGTTTGATTTTGAGTTTCAGAACCGGGGGGGGGGGTTTCGGAGTGGTCCCCCACCCATCCAAGCGAGAAGAGGGGTTTTACATTAGCCCCTAGTGCCCCTGGTCTGCCCACAATGGAGTTTGTCCCTTCCCCTAAAGCTGCAAAACCGCAGCAAGCCACTAACAAGTCTCCCTCCCCCATTACAGGACAAGGGTCCAGGGAACAAGGAAACGGGAGCAGCCCCCGGGGGGGGGGCAACCCACATCGCGGCCCAAACGCGAGTGCAAGAAACCATCTTGGTTAAGAGACTTCGTCTCATCCTAGGGGGGAGGGATGTTGTGTTCTAAAGCATGTGCCTTTAAACAATGTACCTATCCATGTGTATCCAATATAACTTTTTCCATGTGTAACATTGTAACCTCAGCTGCATCTCTGAAACCCTAATAGGACGCGAGCTAGTGACCACTAGATGGCAATAGCGAGCGTCCAAGCTCATTGGTCCAAGACTCACCTAAGAGCAACAGCGCGGGAAGATTCCCGCCATCACCTTCACCTGGACAAGAAGGGCGTGACCTGAAATGACGTCACGCGGACAGTAGCCAATGGACTGTCAAGGAGCCACATTCAAATGTATAGCCACTGTATATATTGAGCTGTTCGTCCGCCATTACCACATGTTCCCTCTGACCAGCATGTAATAAAGTTGTGTTAAGCCAGCTCTTCGGCTGTCCTGGTGTCTTTGGTCCCATACACTAAACTCATCCAGTGAGAAAATTAGCAGTAAGATCAGTTCCTCTTCAGGTTGAAATATTGCAAACACCATGGGTTGAAATGTTTGAAGTGGTAGCCATCTTAGTCTGTGCAAGCATATCAGAGAGTAAACAAAACAAAACAAATAACAAAAAACTTTGTGACATCTTAAAGACTAACTCCTGTATTTTAATGTTAACTTCCATGGATCATGTCAATGGGTTGAATGATAGGTAAAGGTAAAGGTTTCCCTTGTTTGAAAGCCACTTGAGCACTGCAGTCCAATAATAAAATATTCTGTAGGTAATAAACACAGATGATACTACCCTAATGGCAGAAAGTGAAGAAGACCTAAAGAAGCTCCAGCTTAGGTTGAAGGAAGAGAATGCAAAAGCTGGCTTGAGACTAAACATTAAGAAAACCAAGGTAATGGCGACAGACCCTATCACTTCCTGGAAAATAGATGGGGAAGAAGTAGAAGCAGTGACAGACTTTATTTTCTTAGGATCAAAGATCACTGCAGATGGAAATTGCAGCCATGAAATAAAAAGGTGACTGATGCTTGGGACACATACTATGAGAAACCTGGGGAACATAGTTAAAAGTAGAGACATCACCTTGCAAACAAAAATTCGCATAGTCAAAGCAATGATATTCCCGGTGGTAATGGATGGTTGTGAGAGCTAGACCATTAGAAAAGCTGAGTGCAGAAGAATAGATGCCTTTGTAATGTGGTGTTAGAGGAGAGTTTTGAGAGTGCCCTGGACAGCAAGGAGAACAAATAGGTTGATCTTAGAAGAAATCAACCCCAACTACTCCTTGGAAGGTCAAATAGTAAAGATGAAGCTTAAGTACTTGGGACATCAAATGAGAAGAGAGGATTCACTTGAGAAAGCCTTGATGCTGGGAAAGGTGGAAGGCAAAAGAAGAAGGAGGCAGAAGAGAATGAGATGGCTGGATGGTATTGTAGATGCAATGGGCACAGAGCTCGGCGGGTTGAGGAGGATGGTGGAGGGCAGAGGTGCCTGGCAGGCAATGGTCCATGGGGTCGCAAAGGGTCAGAATCGACTCAACAACAACAACAAATAAATACAGAAAAAGCTATACTCCAGAAGGCTCCAAAAAGGGATTTCTTTTCTTGAAGAAATGTTGTTATGCTATAGAATACACCAGGTGTTATTGCTGAGTAGATCAGATTTAAGAGATCTGAAAGATAAGTGCCTTAAGGCTACTTGATCTTAAAGATAATATTTCCTACTCCCGTAGTACATATAATTAACTCTTTATTTATGATATAGATGGCACACTATCTTGCCTTGTGCTTTCATTCCTACCTACTTCTTATTTGATCTGCAGAATTTACAGTTATGTCTTCTTCATCTTCTTCTTCTTCTGTCATATTCGAATCCAAAAATTGGCGATCATCATGGCAATCAACCATGAAGACTTTCCTGAGAATATAATGAAGTGGCCTTTCATCTGTCTTCCACATCGCAGCATGACACCCATACCACTGATCCAGTTCTGCGAGTTACTTTCTGGTCCTGAGCCCTTTTGGCACACAAAGTCCTCATGATCCCCAGGCCAGTATTAATGAAGCTGCTGCCCTCCATCAAGATGGATTCAAGTGCGGTTTAATTAAGTTATGTCTAAGTCAAGAAAAATACACTAAGCCAGTTACAGCCCTACTGTTAACTTTGTTAGTTCCACTAGACAGAGCCATGAGCTTCTGGCATGCTCAGGTGTATCTGCGCACCTTTTGGCTAGGAAGGCTCTCCAGAGCAAGGGACGGAGTCTATACCTACAGAGTGATTCATTGTACGTTAAATTTCGCTTCCGGATGAGGGTGTCCCACTTTGCCTGAAGGGAGAATTAGTCCTGCATAGACTCGCCATTAACCTATACATCTTCACAGAGAACATAAATGCAAAAAAAAATAGCCTGAAGGCATTAGCAGAGGGGGCTGCCAGGTCTCAAGCCACCAGCTGAACTCATTGGGAATTGTTGGATCTCCCAGTAGTAGGGAAAGAAAATCTAAAGTTTAACAACATTAGAGGAAGAAAGGTTATTGTGTTGTAAAGGTAAAGGTCTCGCTTGCTCAATAGCCAGTCATATCTGACTCAAGGGCAGGGGTCGCCAACCTTTTTAAGTCAGGGGCCGGGTCACACTCCCTCAGACAGTTGATGGGGTGAGACTGGTGACCCCCCCCCCCATTTACAGCTGCCATAAATGAGTCTGTACCCTATTCTGGCAGTGATAGCAGCTGGAGCAAGGGCGCAGGCAGGATGATTTGGCACCATGGGCTGGATCCAGCCCATGGGCTGTAGGTTGCTGATCCCTACTCTAGGGGGTGGTGTTCATCTTCATTTATAGCCAAAGAGCCAGTGATATCAGCATCTGTAGACATTTCCATTGTCATGTGGCAGGCATGACTAGATGCCAAAGCACAAGGAATGCTGTTACCTTTCCCACCAAAGGAGTACCTATTTATCTACTTGTAATTCCTTCCTTTTGAACTGCTAGGTGATTTTAAAGCCTAAACAACAATTTCTATTCTTTCTATTACATTTTGACATCATTTACACTTCCTGCCTGGCTGTAGAATAATGACCCTTTTCTCTCTGCCTCTGGGCCTGTTTCCCTATATTCTCTTGCACCTATTTCCATGGTCAGCTGTTTCAAAAGCAGTTCAATTCTTGCATGTCCCATTTCACAACATCCACACTGGATTACCCCATGACATCACAGGTGTTTGCCTCTGTTCTCATATTTTGAGAACAGAGAATGGGAGGTTGCTTACCTGCCCAGCAGAGGAAATACCTCTGTTTACTATTAAGGCCAGAAAATGGCCCACCCTTTTCATTGCAGCACCTGGAAGAGCCAATCTCTGTGTTTGTTTGAAGTGGGCTTTGCTGTTGCTACCACTTTGTCCATCATCAGACGGAAGAGCCCTTTAAAACATCCTGTCCCCAAATAATTTTTCTTCTTCTTACTGACGTCTGAAGTTGGCAATTGGCCTTACCTTCTGGAAAAGCTTTTATGAGGTTACTATTCTTCTCCTTAGTGTTTTCTTGCAGCTACTGCTGTTCTTAACCAGCAAAGCAAAAAAGAAAAAAGTCTTCTTTTTCGAGGCTGGCAATGAAATAATGAAATTATTTATTTATTTTTTCATTGCTTTATTTACTTGTTGTGTTACCAATGTTTGTAATATAATTATAAATTTACTCTTCTCTTTTTGATGCTTCATTTTCTTGTTATAAAATGTTATGATTTTTCATCAACAGCATGTAGTATTCTCCCTCCCCCCTTATTGTGAATATATTACATGCAAAAAGGAGACATAAAATTGATAGATTTTTTACTGTTGTTACTCAATGGTCTTGTGTGCAATGAGCTACTTAGATGACAGCCTACCTAGAAACACACACAACATGTAAGCCTTCACTTTTTAGACAAAATGTGAGAGTGAATCAAATAATCCAAATAAATTGACTTTATTAGAACTCTGATCCTCCTCTTCATTAAATAATTTAAGATGAGTTAAATTTAATTCACCAAGCTCTATTCACTTCCTTTCCTCATTTTTTGATCAATAACCAAATATGCTTTCTTTTTTACAAGGTCATGAGAACATTAGAATTCCAAGAATACTACAAGACATTTAAATACACACAAGGGGCTGTGGTGGTTCAGTGGTTAAGAAGCTCATCTTGTTAGCTGGAAGGCTGGCAAGTTGTCAGTCCGAGACCTGAGTACTGCATGATGGTTTGAGCACCTGTCTCTGTCCCAGTTCCTGCCAGCCTAGCAGTTTGAAAGCCATAAA
Organism: Bradypodion ventrale; assembly: GCA_035047345.1. NCBI lineage: Eukaryota > Metazoa > Chordata > Lepidosauria > Squamata > Chamaeleonidae > Bradypodion > Bradypodion ventrale. The sequence continues at coordinate 446,303,003 of JAWDJE010000001.1, read as the reverse complement.
TTGGAAGTAGATAAATAGAGACCATCTTGGTGAGAAAAGATCTTGGGGACATGAATGGAGACTCATTCGGGCATCCCCCAAGTGGAGTTTCTCCACCAAAAATCCTTTCAACCCAGAATAATTTCTGACATGAACTTATTAGAATACACACAACCACAGAACATGGAAATATATTCTTAATATTCATAGGCCAACAAAAAAACAGCTTTTATCAGACCACTAAGTATCACTGGGATAGAAAATAATGAATACAAGTAATGACAACATTTGAATTTTAAAATTCTATTGGGTAATAAATTCTTACGTGGTAGAACTACAAAGGCTTAAAAATAATGGTCCATTGTATTGTGGAAGTACTTTAAAAATGCCCCATGGTTAGCCAGAATGACTGTTAGGAAAATTTACTTGAAATTTTGAAGACACTTATGAAAAACTAAACTACTAATACTGGGTAAATAATATGTGTTTTAGAACCTCTTATGAATGCATTTTCACATATTTAGGTTGGCATGGTCCCAGGGCAAAAACAGCCTAGCACAATAGCTTCTCTATCACAGTGTGCTATGAGGTCAATCAGGTAAACTATTTAAGCGTTTATATCTTTACAAACTACTGAGAGCCATTATGGGTTCCCAGCTAAATAATCAGTGTTGCTCCATAGTTGTTATACATTGGGGAACAAATAATAAGTGTTGGAACAATAGTCCTAAAATTTTACAATGTATTTTATAAGAAAGATTTCACAACTTTTCATACCTATTCAGTTACCATGATTTTTTTCTTAATTCCCTTTAAGAAATAAACTGAAAGACGGTTTGCCTTTTAAAACACACAGAGAGATTATGAATATTAACAGTTTCAAATTCCCCTTTTAAAAGAGGAGGGGGACACTATCCTCTCATAGTTGTTGTGGTACGAGTAATGGATATTTCCATCTGTCACTTAATTGTGGTGGGATGAATTGGGTTTATTTTCTTATTTTAATGGTTTTGAACTCTAGCATCAATGCTTTCTCTGTATATTCTAAGCAGATGGTGCTGAGTATTTGGAAGCCTAAAGTGCACTGGATAATAAAGGAAACCTCTGGAATATGTTGGGATATGGAATAAAGCATCTCTCTTCTCTAACCATGTGTCTTACTTCAAAGCGGAAAATCTTCTATATAAGACCTGTGGGATGGCAGTCCTCTGTTTGGAATATATTATATTTGAAAGGCTCTTTGACCAAGTCCTATTTGATTTGATTTGCTTTATTCAATTTGTATGCCGCCCACTCAGCGTACGCCGACTCAGGGCAGCTCACAGAAATTATCACATAAATTAACAATATATAAAGCAGGTACACAGCAATACAATATACAAAATTCAATCCAAGAAACAAAACACAATATCAAATCAGATTACAATATGAAGTTACAGTTCAAAATATCACATCAACACAGTATCAACACCATATAACACATTCTTATTGCCAAGAGGCTGTGCCACACACAGTACTCCATTCTCTCGAGGCCAGGACGGCCAAGAGAAGAGTCCGGTGGTGGCGGCAGCAGGAGTGGAGTTCTTATGCTGGCCGGCCCCGCCACGCCCAGCTGTCTCCCATTCTCTCAAGGCTGGGAGCGGCCAAGAGAAGAGTCCGGTGGTGGCTTTGGCTTAGTGGTGTTAAATCATAAATGCTTTTTCCAACTTTAAATTGTTGCTCTACATGACAAATTGCTTTGTTTAAAGACAAAGAACCATAAGAAGGAAGAACAGTGACCTTGAAGTTGCCTGGGTAGTAAACTTGGGAAGTCCCACATTCATAGTAGTCATCACTCTTTTATTTTATTACCAGATGATAATAATTTCATTTCAGAAATTATTCTGGGTTGAAAGGATTGTTTTGGAAGAAATTCTGCTCAGAGAATGCCCAAATGAGGTTCCTTTCATGTCCCCAAGAGCTGGGACAGAGACAGGTGCTCAATCCGCCATGCAGTACCTGGGTCTCGAACTGTCAACTTGCAAGCCTTACAGATAACAAGGCAAGCTTCTTAACCACTGAGCCACTGCATAACCGGATAAAATATAGTAAATGTTTTGAATCTATAAGCCTACAAGATGTTGCCATGTCTGACCCCATAGTTCCGTAGTTCTCAACCTTTTAAAGCCAGGGGCTGGGTCATGCTCCCTCAGACAGCTTCAGGGGCCAGAGGGCTATTTTGCCCTTCCTCCACCACATGGCACTTCCTTGTGGGGTGGAGGCAGTGGGGGAGGCACATGAAATGGCGCCGTGGGCGGCACCTGGCCCAAGGACCATAGGTTGAGAATCCCTGCCATAGTTGTTCTATGGGATTTCAGTCATAGTTGTATATGTATCCTCATTTAATGTTTTTAGTGTTTTACTTAAATTTGAATATTAATACAATCCTGTATATTGCAATGTTTTAATATAAATAAATTAATAAATCAGTAAGACTATGTCAACTTGTGAATTTTCTCTTTTTTCGTAGGTGCACATGCCCACAAGACTTCATTGATAGAGAAAATATGTGAAGATTGTGGCAAATAAAGCGCCAATAAAGCTTTACTTATTTTCTATTCTTTTTCTGTTTAAGAACTTTACCAGGTCCAGTAACACTCAATTTTAGTTACATAACTTTTTGAGAACTTGTGAAATTAACTGAAATACTTGACTTCATGATAACCTCGAACATAACTTTCTTCTTCGTTCCAGGCTGTCCTTGAACAGTGCCCCCTAAAAGCTTCTGTACCAACAGAATATAACTTATCTTTTTCAGTCCATGCTAAGCAAACCTGAGTAGTGAAAGATTGTTTCATGGCCACCCAAATGTTACATAAATACTAGAAGGTCAGGATAACTGACACAATCTTAACGACATACTACAAGATTCTGTAGTAGCTTTACTTTGCCTTAAATCTAGAAATTCCCTTGTTCTATGCTCTGTATAACACATCTGGATTTGTACTGTATTGTTATTGTATTTGTGCTGCTACAAAAGAAGAATGCAGTTTTCTGCCATTTATACCTAAAATATTTGGCTGGTCTTGGATTCTATGAACGTTAAGTAGGGGTTTCAGGCACACTTTGCTTCTCTGTCTCAAGTGGCAATGTCATCAAGTCATAAAACTGTAGCATTGGCAGGTGTCCCAAGAGGTGTCTAAAACACTGCTTATGCAGGAAATTCCTACCTAAAAGATCCCTTACAGAAATCCACCAAAAAAAAAGCCCTTCCAGCCTTCTAAGATAATTTGTTGCACTGTTCAACAGCTCTTAATTAATGAATTTATTTCCTCTTTTTTATATAATGCCTAAGTCATCACTCTGGGTGGTAGACATAAAAGCATGAATACATAATGCAACATCAGTAGAAACCCTCAACAATAATAGAACAAATTACCATTAAAACCATATTTCAAAGCCCAGTAAAACATAGTGTCATAAAATCAGTAAACATATGCAGTATCAACAAAAATGAACAAAATCAATTGTAATCGACAAAATTCAAATGAAATTGGCTAGGAGGCAGAATACTACGAAAAGCCTATCTAAAGAGTCCTGCTGTATCTACAAAAGGAGGTGGAAAAGGAGACACATGTAGGAAAGATGTTCCATAAATGTGGCACCAGCACTGAGAAGGCCCTATTTCTGGCTGAGGTATCCTTGGCCTCTCTTGAGGTGGGCTGCTGCAAGTTTACATGTTTGAGAGAACCTGGGTTTCTGAGAAGTACACATTGGAGAGAGGTGGTCCATGAAGTATTGAGGTCCTAAGCAGTTCAGGATTTTTTCATTTAAAACCAACATCTTTAATTTGGCCCAGAAGCATACAGGTAAGTAGCACATCCACATCAGTGTAGGGGAGATCCAATCCCATTGATGGATTCTTGCCATCTGCCAAGGGGCTGCATTCTGAACCTGCTTCCAGATTGTTTTCAAGCATTGTTGTTGTTGTTCAGTCGCACAGTCGACTCTGACCCTTTGCGACCCCATGGACCATTTTCCTCCAGGCGCCTCTGTCCTCTACCATCCCCCTCAGCCCTCCCAGCTCTGTGCCCATTGTGTCTATAATACCATCTAGCCATCTCATCCTTGGCCTCCCCCTTCTTCTTTTGCCCTCCACCTTTCCCAACATCAATGCCTTCTCAAGTGAATCCTCCCTTCTCATTTGATGTCCAAAGTATTTTAGCTTCATCTTTACTATTTGACCTTCCAATGAGCAGTCAGGGTTAATTTCTTCTAAGATTGACCTATTTGTTCTTCTCGCTGTCCAGGGGACTCTCAAAACCCTCCTCCAACACCACATTCCAAAGGCATCTATTCTTCTGCGTTCAGCCTTCCTAATTGTCCAGCTCTCACATCCATACATTACTACTGGGAAAACCATTGCTTTGACTATTCTAATTTTTGTTTGCAATGTAATGTCTCTGCTTTTCACTATGTTCCCCAGGTTTCTCATCGATTGTCTCCCAAGAATCAGTCGCCTTTTTATTTCATGGCTGCAATCCCCATCTGCAGTGATCTTTGATCCTAAGAAAGTAAAATCTGTCACTGCTTCTACTTCTTCCCCGTCTATTTTCCAGGAACTGATGGGGCCTGTTGCCATTATCTTGGTTTTCTTGATATTGAGTCTCAAGCCAGCTTTTGCACTCTCCTCCTTCAGCCCAATCAAGAGATTCTTTAGGTCTTCCTCACTTTCTGCCATTAGGGTGGTATCGTCTGCATATCTCAGATTATTGATGTCTCTCCCAGCGATTTCAATCCCATATTGTGATTCCTCCATCCCTGCACTGCGCATTATGTGCTCTGTGTATAGGTTGAATAAGCATGGTGGCAAAATGCAGCCTTGTCTTACTCCTTTTCCTATTCCAAACCACTCTGTTATTCCATGTTCTGTCCTAACTGTTGCTTCTTGGTTCATGTACAGATTTCTCAGGAGGCATATGAGGTGCTCTGGTATTCCCATCTCTTTAATTACTTGCCACATCTTGTTGTGGTCCACACAGTCAAATGCCTTAGTGTAGTCAATAAAACAAAAGTAAACTTGTTTCTGGTATTCCTTTGTTTTCTCCATGATCCAGCGTATGTTGGCGATGTGGTCTCTAGTCCCCCTGCCTCTTCTGAAACCAGCCTGCACCTCTGGTAATTCTCTCTCCACATGCTGCTGAAGTCTGTCCTGTATTATCTTGAGCATCACCTTGCTGGCATGTGGGATGAGCGCGATTGTTCAATAATTTGAACATTCTTTGGCATTGCGCTTTTTTGGGATTGGGACGTATACTGATCTTTTCCAATCCTGTGGCCACTGTTTTGTTTTCCAAATCTGCTGGCATATTGAATGCAGTAATTTGACGCCATCATCTTTTAGCGCTTTGAAAAATTCAACTGGGATACCATCATCTCCACTAGCTTTGTTGTTTGCAGTGCTCTTTAGGGCCTTTATGACTTCACTCTCCAGGATGTCTGGCTCAAGTTCAATTTCTTCATCATTGTGATTATCAGGAGTGTTGAGGTCCTTTTTGTAAAGTTCCTCTGTGTACTATTTCCATCTTTTCTTAATTTCTTCTGCATCAGCTAGCTCCTTTCCGTCTTTGTCCCTTATCATGGTCATTTTTGCTTTAAATGTTCCCTTGATTTCCCCAATTTTCTTGAAAAGATTTCTGGTTCTGCCTATTTTGTTGTTTTCCTCCATTTCTCTGCACTGTTCTTTTAGGTAGTTTTCCTTATCTCTCCTTGCTTTTCTTTGAAATTCTGTGTTCAAATGGTTGTAGTTTTTCCTTTCCCCTTTGACTTTTGCATTCCTTGTTTCCTCTGCTATTTTAAGAGCCTCATCAGACAACCACTTTGCTTTCTTACTCTTCTTTTCTTTTGGTATGGTTTTCTTTGCTGCTTCCTGCATGATGTCCCTCATCTCCGTCCATAATTCTTCCGGTACTCTGTCTACCGAGTCTAAGCCATTAAATCTGTTCATCACCTCCACCGTGTATTCTTTAGGGATGCTGTCTAGGTGATATCTTTCTGGTCTCCGTGTTTTCCCTATTTTCTTTAGTCTAAGCCTGAATTTTGTGATCAGTAGGTTGTGATCTGAGCCACAGTCTGCTCCAGGTCTTGTTTTTGCTGACTGTATGGAGGTTCTCCATCTTTGGCTGCAGAGTATGTAGTCAATCTGGTTTCGGTGTTGGTCATCTGGTGATGTCCATGTGTAAAGTCGCCTCTTGTGTTGCTGGAAGAGAGTGTTTGCTATGACCAGTGCGTTCTCTTGCCAGAACTCTATCAATCTTTGCCCTGCTTCATTCTGTGTTCCAAGACCAAATTTGCCTGTTATTCCCTCCACTTTTTGATTTCCTACTTTGGCATTCCAGTCTCCTAATATAATTTGGACATCATTTCTTGGTGTCTGTTCTATGAGGTGTTGTAAGTCCTCATAGAACTGGTCCATTGTGGCTTCATCTGCACTAGTGGTTGGTGCGTATATTTGGATCACAGTGACATTGAAAGGTTTGCCTTGAAATCTGACTGACATCATTCTGTCATTTTTGAGATTGTATCCCATTACTGCCTTTCTCACTCTTTTATTGACAATTATGGCTACTCCATTTCTTCTAAGGTTTTCTTGCCCGCAGTAGTAGATATGATGGTTTCCAGAGCTGAATTCGCCCATCCCTGTCCATTTGAGCTCACTGATGCCCAAGATGTCAATGCTTATTCTTTCCATCTCGTTTTTACCACTTCCAGTTTTCCTTGATTCATAGACCTCACATTCCATGTCCCTATGCAGTATTGTTCCCTGCAACACTGTATTTCTCCTCCTCCTTTCGTATCCCTCCCCCTTTTCAGATCTGCTGTGCTGAGCATCCCCTTGTTTTGCCTTTTGTTTTGGTCCATAGGGTTCTCTTGGCAAACTTTGTGGCGTGCCTTGCCGGTCTCTACACCAGTCTTTTCCCATCACACATGTTATCACAGTTTAAACAGTTTTAAAACAAAGTATTATCATGCACAATATCACAGTTTATCACATAGTATCAAAGTAAAAGTTGAACTAATTAATGAAAGGGAAAGAAAGAAAGAAAGAAAAAGTCCACTATATCAAGTCTCTATGTAAGTCAGTTTCTTGTACAGTCACTATGTCAGTTGTCATAAGCCATCTATGTTTAGTCAACTATATTATTTCAGTTCGATTACTTATCCTTTGCATGCACACAGCAGCTCTTGCCTCTCTTCGGCCGCATGGAGTCGGTCAAAGGCGCCGGCTCAGACCTCGCTATGATGGTGGTTGTGGATGGTATCTCCTGGGGGTGGTCGGGGGTCTCCGGAAGTGTCCTTCTCTCTGGCCCCAGGTCTTTGGATGGGGAGGGAGTGGCAGGATCCTTTACTCACCTCCCCTGTGGGCCTCTCTGCATGGAGTGAGCAATAGAGCTGGGCCTTGCTGATTCCTTTTTCTTCCTCTCTAGGCCCAGGTCTTTGGATGGGGAGGGAGGGGCAGGATCCTTTACTCACCTCCCCTGTGGGCCTCTCTGCATGGAGTGAGCAGTAGAGCTGGGCCTTGCTGATTCCTTTTTCTTCCTCTCTAGGCCCAGGTCTTTGGATGGGGAGGGAGGGGCAGGATCCTTTACTCACCTCCCCTGTGGGCCTCTCTGCATGGAGTGAGCAGTAGAGCTGGGCCTTGCTGATTCCTTTTTCTTCCTCTCTGGCCCCAGGTCTTTGGATGGGGAGGGAGGGGCAGGATCCTTTTACTCACCTCCCCTGTGGGCCTCTCTGCATGGAGTGAGCAGTAGCGCTGGGCCTTGCTGATTCCTTTTTCTTCCTCTCTAGGCCCAGGTCTTTGGATGGGGAGGGAGTGGCAGGATCCTTTACTCACCTCCCCTGTGGGCCTCTCTGCATGGAGTGAGCAATAGAGCTGGGCCTTGCTGATTCCTTTTTCTTCCTCTCTAGGCCCAGGTCTTTGGATGGGGAGGGAGGGGCAGGATCCTTTACTCACCTCCCCTGTGGGCCTCTCTGCATGGAGTGAGCAGTAGAGCTGGGCCTTGCTGATTCCTTTTTCTTCCTCTCTAGGCCCAGGTCTTTGGATGGGGAGGGAGGGGCAGGATCCTTTACTCACCTCCCCTGTGGGCCTCTCTGCATGGAGTGAGCAGTAGCGCTGGGCCTTGCTGATTCCTTTTTCTTCCTCTCTAGGCCCAGGTCTTTGGATGGGGAGGGAGTGGCAGGATCCTTTACTCACCTCCCCTGTGGGCCTCTCTGCATGGAGTGAGCAATAGAGCTGGGCCTTGCTGATTCCTTTTTCTTCCTCTCTAGGCCCAGGTCTTTGGATGGGGAGGGAGGGGCAGGATCCTTTACTCACCTCCCCTGTGGGCCTCTCTGCATGGAGTGCAGAGCATAGCCCCATGTAGAATACATTGCAGCAATTGATTCTTGAGCTTATCATTGCATGAACCAGTGCCGTAAGAGATTTGGTACCAAGAAATCGGCAAAGCTCAGCTATCTGCCTAATGTGAAAAAAGGCAGCCCTGACCATGGCAGATTTCTATTTTTCCCTGAAGAAGCCAAATCCAGGAGAATACTCAGATCCCAAAGACAAAGGCCAAAGAAACCCCCAACAGTAGGATCTCCATTTTGTCTAGATTCAATCTCAGCCTACCTGATGATATTTGTCCAGTCCATCATTGCGCCCAGGCAGTGGTCCAGGACATCCACAGCATCCACTGCCAAAAATGACAAATTTTCGTGATGTTTTTGTTGGGAACTACTTTCTTGTAGTTTGAAGAGCCATGGTGGTACAGTGGTTAAACTACTGTACTGCAGACAAAACTGCTGACGTTGTGAGTTTGATCCTGATGGAGACCAAGGCTGACTCTGGCTTCCAACCTTCTGAGGTCAGTAAAATGAGTACCTAGCATGCTGGAGGCAAAATGCTAATCACTTTGTGAACCACCCAGAGAGTGCAGTAAGTGCTATGGGGCAGTATATAAGTGTCATTTCTACCTGTTATCCATGGGTTCAGGTCCTGCCTTCTAGAGCAGCAGAAAACTAATTTGCTCTATGTTCCATCTATTAATGCCTTTAATTAGCCTATTAAATTACTTCTTGGACTTCTTAAGGTAAACATACCCAGTACCTTCAACCATTCCTTAAATGTGTGGTTTCTATATGATCTTGGTTCCCTACTCCAGACATGTTTCTGTATTCCATATCCATTAGTCATGGTGCCTAGAACTGGACACCGTTTGTTGTTGTTCAGTCACACCGTCGAGTCTGACCCTTTGCAACCCCATGGACCACCGCACAACAGACTCCTCTGTCATCTGCCATCCTCTGCAGCCAGCCCAGATCTGTGCCCACCATGTCAATGATGCCATCCAGTCATCTCAACCTCTGCCACCCACTTCTCCTTTTACCTTCGATCTTTCCTAGCCTTCTCAAGTGAGTCCTCTCTTCTCGTTTGGTAGTCAAAGTACTTGAGCTTCAGCTCCATATTAGTACTTGAGCTTCAGTACTCCATATTAGGTCTGACCAAAGCAGAACAGAGTGCTACTATTGCCTCCCTTGATTTGGTCCTAAACCATCTACCAACTATATATACTGCATTGTTTGCACTAAACAAGATATAGATGTGGTCACATAATTCAAAGAACTGATGCTTTTACCATGTCATGCATTAGAAAAGAACCAGTGTTCATAATTCATGTGTGACTCTTTCCCCTGATCTTCTCTTAGCATATGAACCATCTTTTACCGAGTGTGTGATGCAATGGGGGTGTTCTGGTTCTATTATTCTCATGTATGTTTCTTTCTATAATATCTTACTTCCAAAGAGCTGATGAAGCCATAAACATATAAATGTGCCACTTACAGATGATGGAAAGCTTTTAAAGATTTTTTAAAAAAATCATTGACATTGCTTTGAAGGGAAAAGGTACCCACTTTACATGAAATGGAAAAACACAAGCTTGGCATTCCAACTTTGTTATACCAATTCATTGACCAAATTAATAGTACCAGTTCATATGCCATTTCAAAACTATGCACAGCTGCCCTCTATGTTTCTAAGACATTTCACAAAGTCACTGATGTGGATTAGTGTTTCATTAACAGCGCACACTTTAATAAGCCTTTGTTATACAATCATGGTGGTAAAAGGAGAACAAAAGAGTGGATTTATTATCCAATGCACATTGAAAGAATAGAGCAGTGATTCTAATCTGCAATCACTTATTTAGTTTTCTTTCCCACCTTATCTCAAGAGGTTAGCATCAGATCAGACATTGATGAGCTGGTAATAGTTTATTTAGAAGGGGGAGGGCAGGTTTCAAGATCCACTGCCAAGTACAGAAAATAAGATGGAAAGCTCATGGAAAGCTATCCAGCCGTATTACTTCTTCTGCATGGTGAGAAAATGTGCAGTTCTCAGAACCTGTCCTATTTCTTCCTCCTGAGGAGGCTGTTACCAATCTTGTAAAGATGTGAACAAGTAATTAATAACTGTTGAATGGATCATTAGGTATGCATTTTTTTTACTTTCATCTTTGCAGCCACCCAGGGAAGCAGAGAAGTCTTTTGAAAAATAGTTTGGTTAAGAAGCTTAGAAATGAAAAACAGCCTTGGTCTCAGTGTTTCAATTCCCAGAAGCCTAAGTCAATTCTCAAAGCACTGATCAGCCAATGTAATGACTTAGGCTTCTGGGAATTGAAGTCTCCCTGTGGGGTATGTGCCTTGCATTGGGAACCACTGCTCTGGGCTTTACACTCTTCTTCTTCTTCACATGCCTTATCTATTCCAGATATTGGCTATCATCATGGCAATAGTTTTCTTGTTCTTAACTTCTCTGAACACTCAGGTTGTTAAAACTGACACAATGCTTCAAATTCATTATTATCCATTCTACTGTATATATATTTAAAAAGTTTAGTTTCTTTGTCATGCTGGAGCACAATCAATATGCATAACTGTGGTTGTCTGATAGCCCCCTCCCTTGTGGGGCTAGCTGTGGCAAAGTTCCCAAGCCCTGACAATAAGTCTATGGACTTCAGCTTTTGCTTCAAACCATGTTATTAAAAATACAGCATCACCTCTGAGGGCTGAATTCCCTTCACTAGTCCCTTGAGTTCCCTTAACTAGTCCCTTGCCAATCTGAGTCTACAGTTACCTTCACTGGAGTCCCCTAGGGTCCCCATCCTGGGAAGCAGGCAGGGTGAATCAATCCCAGGCCAGAGCCTTTCTGTCAGTATATGTGGGTTTGCTTTCCCCAGTGGCATAGTTTGCCTCTCAAGCACAGCATCTGGGTCAGGATGGGTGCTGCTGCAAGTGGCCATGTTGATGTCCCCCCACCCCACCCTCACCTCTATATCTAAACAGAAGATGGGTATCCAGTTGTCCTCTGCCTCTACACCTGCATCCTGATGTAGATGACCTCCCTCCATCCTCAGCTCATGGTGGCTGTGAGAATGTGTTTGTAAATGTCTGATGAGGTGGCAAAAAAAATTGTGCTCAGTTCCAGTGAGTCCAACTGAATTATGTAATGGAATCCAATTGATGAAAAATTAAGGGATAAAGAACAGTTGACCTACACTCATTTGGATTCTGGAAGAGAAAGGAAGTTGAACTAAATGGCCAAAATCCTCTTGCATAAAGATAAAGTGTGGAGCACCAGTTGCAATTTTCCTCCTTCCCAAGGCTCCCAAAGACTTTCCCAGAGTAAAAAGAGTGTAGCGAGCCATGGGAGATACCCAATGTACCATAGTGGATAGAATAATGGACTAGGAGCCAGGAGGCTCAGGTTTGAAACCCTGCCTAGCCATGGAAGCTCACTGGGGGAATGGAATTGGTAAAATCATTAACTTGTCTTTTACAGCCATCGTAAATGCATTTACCACAGCTGTAAATGAGTCAGCGGCCATCATAAATTTGTTTACTACAACCATAAATGTGTCTGCGGCCATTGTAAACACATTTACAACAGCAGCAGATGCATTTTATGGCAGCATTTACGGAGGAGGGAACCACCAGTCTGGCCCACTCAACTGTGTGAGGGGCATGGTCCAGTATGCTGCTGATAAACACTGAGAACCCCTGTTTTAAATAAATTGATGCTGGATAATGACTTCTTCAGGGTTACTGTACATGTTGTTGTTGTTCAGTCGCACAGTCGACTCCGACCCTTTGCGACCCCATGGACCATTTTTCTCCAGGCGCCTCTGTCCTCCACCATCCCCTTCAGCCCTCCCAGCTCTGTGCCCATTGTGTCTACAATGCCATCTAGCCATCTCATCCTTGGCCTCCCCCTTCTTCTTTTGCCCTCCACCTTTCCCAACATCAATGCCTTCTCAAGTGAATCCTCCCTTCTCATTTGATGTCCAAAGTACTTTAGCTTCATCTTTACTATTTGACCTTCCAATGAGCAGTCAGGGTTAATTTCTTCTAAGATTGACCTATTTGTTCTCCTCGCTGTCCATGGGACTCTCAAAACCCTCCTCCAACACCACATTTCAAAGGCATCTATTCTTCTACGTTCAGCCTTCCTAATTGTCCAGCTCTCACATCCATACATTACTACTGGGAAAACCATTGCTTTGACTATTCTAATTTTTGTTTGCAATGTGATGTCTCTGCTTTTCACTATGTTCCCCAGGTTTCTCATCGCTTGTCTCCCAAGAATCAGTCGCCTTTTTATTTCATGGCTACAATCCCCATCTGCAGTGATCTTTGATCCTAAGAAAGTAAAATCTGTCACTGCTTCTACTTCTTCCCCATCTATTTTCCAGGAACTGATGGGGCCTGTTGCCGTTATCTTGGTTTTCTTGATATTGAGTCTCAAGCCAGCTTTTGCACTTTCCTCCTTCAGCCCAATCAAGAGATTCTTTAGGTCTTCCTCACTTTCTGCCATTAGGGTGGTATCGTCTGCATATCTCAGATTGTTGATGTTTCTCCCAGTGATTTTAATCCCATATTGTGATTCCTCCATCCCTGCACTGCGCATTATGTGCTCTGTGTATAGGTTGAATAAGCATGGTGACAAAATGCAGCCTTGTCTTACTCCTTTTCCTATTCCAAACCACTCTGTTATTCCATGTTCTGTCCTAACTGTTGCTTCTTGGTTCATGTACAGATTTCTCAGGAGGCATATGAGGTGCTCTGGAATTCCCATCTCTTTAATTACTTGCCACATCTTGTTGTGGTCCACACAGTCAAATGCCTTAGTGTAGTCAATAAAACAAAAGTAAACTTGTTTCTGGTATTCCTTTGTTTTCTCCATGATCCAGCGTATGTTGGCAATGTGGTCTCTAGTCCCCCTGCCTCTTCTGAAACCAGCCTGCACCTCTGGTAATTCTCTCTCCACATGTTGCTGAAGTCTATCCTGTATTATCTTGAGCATCACCTTGCTGGCATGTGGGATGAGCGCGATTGTTCGATAATTTGAACATTCTTTGGCATTGCCCTTTTTTGGGATTGGGACGTATACTGATCTTTTCCAATCCTGTGGCCACTGTTTTGTTTTCCAAATCTGCTGGCATATTGAATGCAGTAATTTGACGCCATCATCTTTTAGCGCTTTGAAGAATTCAACTGGGATACCATCATCTCCACTAGCTTTGTTGTTTGCAGTGCTCTTTAGGGCCTTTATGACTTCGCTCTCCAGGATGTCTGGCTCAAGTTCAATTTCTTCATCATTGTGATTGTCAGGAGTGTTGAGGTCCTTTTTGTAAAGTTCCTCTGTGTACTCTTTCCATCTTTTCTTAATTTCTTCTGCATCAGCTAGCTCCTTTCCGTCTTTGTCCCTTATCATGGTCATTTTTGCTTTAAATGTTCCCTTGATTTCGCCGATTTTTTTGAAGAGATCTCTGGTTCTGCCTATTTTGTTGTTTTCCTCCATTTCTCTGCACTGTTCTTTTAGGTAGTTTTCCTTATCTCTCCTTGCTTTTCTTTGAAATTCTGTGTTCAAATGATTGTAGTTTTTCCTTTCTCCTTTGACTTTGGCGTTCCTTCTTTCCTCTGCTATTTTAAGAGCCTCATCAGACAACCACTTTGCTTTCTTACTCTTCTTTTCTTTTGGTATGATATTCTTTGCTGCTTCCTGCATGATGTCCCTCATCTCCGTCCATAATTCTTCTGGTACTCTGTCTACCGAGTCTAGGCCATTAAATCTGTTCATCACCTCTACCGCGTATTCTTTAGGGATGCTGTCTAGGTGATATCTTTCTGGTCTCCGTGTTTTCCCTATTTTCTTTAGTCTAAGCCTGAATTTTGCAATCAGTAGGTTGTGATCTGAGCCGCAGTCTGCTCCAGGTCTTGTTTTTGCTGACTGTATGGAGGTTCTCCATCTTTGGCTGCAGAGTATGTAGTCAATCTGGTTTCGGTGTTGGTCATCTGGTGATGTCCATGTGTAAAGTCGCCTCTTGTGTTGCTGGAAGAGAGTGTTTGCTATGACCAGTGCGTTCTCTTGGCAGAACTCTATCAATCTTTGCCCTGCTTCATTCTGTGTTCCAAGACCAAATTTGCCTGTTATTCCCTCCACTTTTTGATTTCCTACTTTGGCATTCCAGTCTCCTAATATAATTTGGACATCATTTCTTGGTGTCTGTTCTATGAGGTGTTGTAAGTCCTCATAGAACTGGTCCATTGTGGCTTCATCTGCACCAGTGGTTGGTGCGTATATTTGGATCACAGTGACATTGAAGGGTTTGCCTTGAAATCTGACTGACATCATTCTGTCATTTTTAAGGTTGTATCCCATTACTGCTTTTCTCACTCTTTTATTGACAATTATGGCTACTCCATTTCTTCTAAGGTTTTCTTGCCCACAGTAGTAGATATGATGGTTTCCAGAGCTGAATTCACCCATCCCTGTCCATTTGAGCTCACTGATGCCCAAGATGTCAATGCTTATTCTTTCCATCTCATTTTTTACCACTTCCAGTTTTCCTTGGTTCATTGATCTCACATTCCATGTCCCTATGCAGTATTGCTCCTTACAACATTGCATTTCCCCTCCCCCTTTCCTGTCCCTCCCCTTTCTCCCCTCTGTGGTGTTAAGCATCCTGTATCACCTAGCCTGCCCTTTTGTTTTGCCTTTTGTTTTGGTCCATAGGGTTCTCTTGGCAAGCTTTGTGGCGTGGTTTGCCGGTGTCTACGCCATTTTCCCCTCCTCATACATTTTATCACAGTTTTTAAAAGTTTAAAACATTTTAGACAACATATTATCATGCATATTATCACACTTTATACACAGTCTCTATGTCAATTTCTGTATTCAGTTAGTATAAAGTCTCTATGTCAGTTTCTATGTTAAGTCTTCTACATCTGCATATCAGGTACTTATCCTTTGCCTGGGGCTCTGAGTCTCTCCCCTTGCTTTTCCTTCTCTGCCCTCTTCCCGTCTTTCAGTTGGTCTTCTCTTGGCCTTTCCGCTGCTCAACCGGCTCTCCTCCTCCTCCTCTCCCCCCCCCCGGCTGAGGGTGTTTGCCTGGCGGCGTCCGCGGCTGGCTGGCTCTCCTCCTCACCCCTCGGCTGGGGGTGGTTGCCCGGCAGCGGCGTGGCTGGCCCTTCCGCCGCTCGCTCGCTCGCCCGGCTGGCTCTCCTCCCCACCCCCCGGCTGGGGGTGGTTGCCCGGCAGCGGCGTGGCTGGCCCTTCCGCCGCTCGCTCGCCCAGCTGGCTCTCCTCCCCACCCCCCGGCTGGGGGTGGTTGCCCGGCAGCGGCGTGGCTGGCCCTTCCGCCGCTCGCTCGCTCGCTCGCTCGCCCGGCTGGCTCTCCTCCCCACCCCCCGGCTGGGGGTGGTTGCCCAGCGGCGGCGTGGCTGGCCCTTCCGCCTCTCGCTCGCTTGCTCGCCCGGCTGGCTCTCCTCCCCACCCACCGGCTGGGGGTGGTTGCCCGGCGGCGGCGTGGCTGGCCCTTCCGCCGCTCGCTCGCTCGCTCGCTCGCCCAGCTGGCTCTCCTCCCCACCCCCCGGCTGGGGGTGGTTGCCCGGCAGCGGCGTGGCTGGCCCTTCTGCCGCTCGCTCGCTCGCTCGCTCGCCCGACTGTACATAACTTTAAGCAAACAGGATTTTGGCTAATGTATCTCTAAGTAGCTCACAGAAATAAACATTTTCTCCTATCCCTTGTATAGGCCAATGTGCCATCTTGGTCATCTGCAGAGTTTCTAAATAATGCATTAAATATAATGTGTCAATACTGAAAATTTTAATCTTCTATTTTGGTTTATTTAATCTGAACCCAAAATGTATCTCAACTTTTAAAAATAACATTTTTAAAGTACCATTAGAATATTAAAAACATTATTTTCCTATTGTTATTCTTCACATGCACCAGCCAGCTTGCCCTTATGTGAATGCAAAAGTGCTAATCATAGGGCTGCCATAATTTTATCCCGCCAAACCGGGAGTGCCATGTGACGTCATTGCATTCTTCAAACTCTAAGACCCCACAGAATCCCCGACCAGGACAGAGAGCCTCCGTCAGTTTAAAATAAACTGTAGTCAAGAGGCTGTTCCTTTATTTTTGAATAAACATTTCTTGGGCCACTCTTTAAATTGCCCTTCCACTCCCTGAGGTCACCTTTACCCTACCCTTCACACACACACAATTGAGTTGTACTCACCTTCAAACCCCTCATGAGTATCCCTTGGAAGAAAGCTCTAAAAAAGAGGTCTGGAACGGGAATGCAGCCCTTGGAGTCCCCGTTACCCCTGGAAGGAGAAAAGGAAGGGACTTATTTTGGAAGAGGTTCTTTGTGAGAGACGACTCTTCACTACCTATCCACAGTATTCCCTACCTCTCTAGGAATGCTGACTGTATGTATTTAACCCTTTGCAGTCATGTGAAGAAGGAATCCTCCGTAGACATGGGCATTTCTTGCCCCCTCCCGGGACTTTTACATGTTTTTCCTTGAACCAGATGGGACAGCTTGAATCCAGAGAAAACCTGGAAAACAGTGACTTATGGCAACCCTAGCTAATCATCATATTAACATGTTAGATGTAATTCATTATTTCCTGGCCTATAGAATGGCTTCTTTCTTTTCTGCTTCACTACAGTTCCACCAGAAATAAATCGGCAAGCATGCTGGATAATGAAAGCGCGGGGCCAAAATGGCCGCCGCGCTCTTTGTGGGGGCCCCCCCACCCGGACTCAGACATCCGGGTGAGTTAGGGGTGGCCACGAGGCAGCCAAACTGCCATTTTAAAAGAGCGACAAAGAGGAGAAGTTTTCTCCGTCACTGTTTGTTTCCCCCTTGGTCCTTCCCGGCTGGGAAGGAAGGATTTCGCACGGAGCCTTTGGCTTGCTGGCTCCTCCGTGCCTTTTTGCGCTCTTCGATCCCTGGAAAGGGATCCTGCTCCTTCCGATATGCCTCCCAAACGGAGGGCCTCAGCGACAAAGCCGAGGCCCACGGGGAGGACTTTTGGCCCTGCGCAACGTGGGGGCCAGCCCTCGGGTCGGAGGACCAGGGCTGCGCCCACACAGCAGGGCTCTACCCCCACCGATACCGGTGGGGCGATGCAGGCTGCTTGGCCCTCGGCCGGTCAGCCTTCGTCTGGCCCTTCTGGGGCTTCGGCCCTCGGCCCGCAGCTACCGGCCATGGGACCGGGCAGCGGGGGTGGGCCCGGTGCTGGTGCGCAGCACGTTCCACCTCCGGCCCCTCATGGGCCGGAGTTTTGGGCATGGCCCTATTCGGGCCCAGGCTCTCATACAGGGGTTCCTGGTCCAATGCCTGGTGGGCCGTCCGGCCCACCCGGCCCACTTTATACTGGGGGATCTGTGGCAGTGGATGCATTGCTAACGCGTTTAGCTGTGCTTGAGGCATCCTTAGGGATGGCACACAACCCCATGCCTGGTGGCCCTTCATTTGCTGCCGGGGGCCCTTTGGGTCCAACGGCTACCTCAATGGCCGCCACACTGCAGCAAGCGGCCAGCCGGGTTGAGCTGCTGGAGACGCTCCAGCCTACCCCGGCCGGTGTCTTGCAGCTCCCTGTTCGGCCAGAGCTACAGCAGGAGAGTGGTCAGGTGCAGCCCCAGAGCTCGATTCCGGTCGCGAGCTCCGACGCCCGCCATGGGCCGGAACCCCCAGTGGGGGCGGCTCACGGGGGTGCAACTAGTGAGTATCAGGTTCAAGTTAATGCACCCACATCACAGTCCACTTCCAATGGTGGGGTTCAGTGGCCATGGCCTCGTCATGTCGAGGCGAGTGGGCATCAGTTGCTACCCTATCCCAGTGCCCCTTGGTTCCATACTGGTGCAACGTTGGGGGTGGGGGTTTCCGCCCCCCCGGGCCAGTGCCGGGCATCACAGGGACTGTCCAGGTTCCGCTGCGTATGCCCCGGGTACCTAATGTGCCGGTGACGGCTTTGCCGACGGCTGGTTATTCGTTGCCCCTTGGTGATCATTTGTCCCAGGTCACGAGGGAAAAGATTTGGCGGGGGGAGTACGTGGATATATTCTCCCTATTGAACCGTGAGCCCACTAAGGAGGAGAGAGAGGGACAGGATGACAAAGACAAAGAGCTGTCCCGCCGTCGTAAGCCACCACGCACCTGGGCCAACTGGTTGCCCGCATATCTTATTTATATGGCGGTGTATCTCAGGGCCCGGCCAGACCTGGCCATTCCTATGGTCCAATATTTGGACAATATTTACAGGGCGATGGTGGATTTTCCTGGCCCATCGTGGTTGGCTTACGATGAGGAATTCAGAATGAGGGTGCCCTTGCACCCGGAGATGAGATGGGATGAGCCCTGTCAGAAATTGTGGCTATTGTACATGACCCCCACGCGTCCGGCGCCTGGGGATAGGTACCATTGTGGCCATGCCGTTCAGCGAGCTGCTCCAACGCAGGCTTACCGCCAGCTGGCAGGGCAGGGGGTTCCAGCCCGCTTGCTGTGTTGGAGCTTCTCGGCCAGCAGTGTGTGCAATGCAAGCGCGGCGCCAAAATGGCCGCCGCGCCCTTTGCGGGCCCCCCCCCCCACAGGACAGAGAATCCGGGTAGTTAGGAGCGTGGCCAGCTCCCTTATAAAAGGGGTGGCCACGAGGCAGCCGAGCTGCCATTTTGCCTCAGCGACGGAGCGGAGAAGTTTTTTCCCTGCGTCTCCGTCGCTCGTTAGCTTACCGGGAAGCCTTTTGGTGGCGATTCTGCCTGGCTGGCTTCCCTTTTTTGCTTCAGGAGAGATGCCTTCGAAAAAGAAGGCAGCTTCGAGTTCAGCTCGGGCTGTTAGGAGGCGCAACCCAGGTCGGAGGACCGTGGTGCCGCCTCCTCAGCAGCCACCTTTGCCACCCCCGGCCGGGGCTGGTGGAATGGGGTCTATTGCCCCTTGGCCCGATCAGAGTGCGGGCGCGGAGGGCGCTCCGGCCCGCGGCCCGCGAGCGGTGGACACCGCTCCTCCTCCTGCCCACTCCGTCGGGCCTATTTCTTTTGGGCCGCAGCCTCTCCCGGGGCCCTCTAGCCTTGGGGGGTGGCCCGGCTCCCTGCCTTGGCAGGTTTCTTCACCAGCCCTACCGGGCTTTGGCGCTGGCCAATGGCCATATATGGGCCCTGGGGCACAGGGACCTGTCCCCATGCCAGGATCAGGCGGGCCGGCCGGCCCTTTGCCCATGGTCAACGTGGACACCTTACTGGCCCGCATTGCGGCCCTGGAGGCGTCTTTGGCCCGAGCCAGTCAGGCAGGCGCCCCCTTCGGGGTACCTTTGGAGGCGCTGTCGGCAGCAGGACAACAGCCGGCGGGGAGGGTTGAGCTGCTGCAGGCGGGTGGCGCGGCTCCGGCCACTGCCTCGCAGCTCCCCAGCCAGCAACCTGGTGCGGGTCAAGCCCCGGTGATGAGCTCTACTTCGGTCGTGAGCTCCGACGCCCCCAGTGGGCCAGAACCCCCAGTGGGGGCGGCCCGCGGGGGTGCAGCATGTGAGTATACGGTGCAAGCAAGTACATCTACACACATTCCCAACATAGGGGGGGGCCTTTCAGTGGCCTTGGCCTCGTGCGGGTGGTGCGGGGGCCACGCTGTTGGCGACCCACCCGGCGACAACGACTGCCACCATGCCCACTGGGGTGGGCCTCGGTCCTTATACTGCTGGGAATGTCCTGGGGGTGGCAGGGTTAGCTCAGGCCCCTTTTAATAGGCCGGCTGTCCCCTTTTCGGCTTTGCCGACGGCAGGGTATTCCTTGCCATTGGGTGATCACTTGGCACAGGCTACCAGAGAAAAGATATGGCGAGGGGAGTACGTAGATATCTTCTCACTCCTGAACAGAGAGCCCACCAAGGAGGAAAGGGAGGGTCAGGACGAGAAGGATAAGGAGCAGGCACGCCGCCGTAAGCCGCCGCGTACCTGGGCCAACTGGCTCCCTGCTTATTTAATATACATGGCGGTGTACTTGAGGGCGCGGCCGGATTTAGCTATTCCCATGGTCCAATATTTGGACAACATATATAGGGCAATGGTTGATTTCCCGGGCCCCTCATGGCTAGCCTATGATGAGGAATTCCGTATGAGGATTCCCCTCCACCCTGAGATGAGATGGGACGAGCCGTGCCAGAGACTGTGGCTATTGTATATGACACCCACACGCCCTGCCCCGGGGGATAGATACCATTGTGGACATGCGGTCCAGCGAGCGGCTCCAGCGCAGGTTACCCGCCAACCGGCGGGGCAGGGGGTTCCAGCCCGCCTGCTGTGCTGGACTTTCTCGTCAAATGGTTCCTGCAATCGAAAGAACTGCAGGTATAAGCATGAGTGTCCCACATGTTCTGGTCCCCACGCAGCCTCTGCTTGTCCCAAGCCTGGGGGGGCGCGAGGCAGAGGGAGGGGTGGACAGTGGGCTGGCAAGGCTGCCACGGATGGAGCTAGTTCTCCAAAAGGCCCCCTCCCCAATTAAGGTGTACATGCTGGAGCGCTGGCTCGCATCGTACCCGAAGGGGGAGGACAGGGAGTATCTCCTTCAAGGTTTTAAGCAGGGATTTCGTATCCCTTTTATGGGTGACAGGTCCCCTCAGGATGCTCCCAACCTTTTATCCCTCAGAGGAAGGGAGGAGGTGGCTGCGGCCAGCATTAAAAAGGAGTTAGACGCGGGCAGGGTCGCTGGACCTTTCCCCGCACCCCCGTTTCCCAATCTTAAGGTCTCGCCATTGGGTTTGGTTCCCAAAAAGTCCCTAGGGGAGTTTCGCCTTATTCATCATTTGTCCTACCCAGCAGGCCGATCGGTCAACGATGCTATACCTGATGACCTTTGTTCGGTCAGGTATACATCGTTTGACCATGCGCTGCGCATGGTGCGCTCGTGTGGCCCGGGTGCCCTGCTGGCCAAGTGCGACATTAAGTCAGCTTTTCGCCTCTTGCCGGTGCACCCGGGCGACTTTGAATTGCTGGGTTTTAAATTTAAAGGGGAATATTATTTTGATAAGGCCATGCCTTTTGGCTGCTCCATATCATGCTCGGCTTTCGAGCGTTTTAGTACCTTCCTAGAGTGGGCTTTCGTCCGCAGGTCAGGGTCCCGGTCTGTAGCCCATTACCTGGATGATTTTCTATTCGGGGGTGAACGGGGCTGGGACACGTGCGCACGTCTCCTCAATACATTTCAGACGCTAATGCAGGAACTTGGTGTCCCTTTAGCGCCCGAAAAGACCGAGGGCCCATCGACCAAGTTAGTATTCCTGGGGGTTGAGATTGACACAGTAGCGCAGGCTTCTAGGTTGCCGGGTGATAAGGTGTCCAGGATAGTGACCCTTATCTCCGAATTGCTGGCCAAGCGTAAGGCATCCCTGAGGGAACTGCAGGTGCTACATGGGCACCTTAATTTTGCTTGCAGGGTGGTCGCACCGGGCAGGGCTTTTGCCCGGCGCTTATGCGACGCCATGGCAGGGTTATCCAGGCCCCACCACAGAGTCAGGCTTACCCGGGGTATCAGGGCAGACATGTTCGTCTGGTTGCAATTCCTGAGGGAGTTTAACGGGGTCTCATTTTGGAGGTCTGACCTCCTGGCATCCCCCAATTTCCAGATCCAGTCTGATGCCTCAGGATCCCTGGGTTATGGGATGTACTTCAATGGGAAGTGGGCCTATGGTGGGTGGCCACCGGCATGGGCAGGCACAGGTCGCCTGCGGGATCTCACATACCTGGAATTTTTTCCCATTCTGGGGGCTTTGATGCTATGGGGCGAACAGTGGGCTAATTCAGTGGTGCATTTCTGGTGCGACAATGCTGCCGTTGTACACATTGTCAATGCACAGACTTCTAAATCGCCCAGGGTTATGGATCTAGTGCGCCATTTTGTACTGCGCTGCCTGCGCCTCAACGTCTTGTTCAGGGCCAGGCATGTCCCAGGGGTTAATAACGATATTGCTGACGCTTTGTCCCGCCTGCAGATCTCCCGGTTCCGCGCCTTGGCCCCGGATGCGGAGGAATTTCCCTCGCCACTCCCGGACGAGATGTGGACTATTGGCAAGGAGAGGTGAACCGGGCGATTGGCCTGTCACTAGCGCCACGCACGCGTAAGGCGTATCAACAAGCATTCAATTCGTACAGGGTTTTTGCTACTCAATTTCACTTGCCAGAGACCTGGCCTATCCCGGTGGACCATGTTCTGCGGTTCATGGTTCACCTGCATGCACAGGGCCTCGCACCTCGCACCATAGCATCCAAGCTCTCGGCGTTGGCTTTTATGGCCAAAGTAGGGGGTCATGTGGATACCACCTCTGACTTCCGTGTGAGACACGTTTTGGAGGGGTGGGTGCGCGAGCGCGGGCGTTGCCTGGACGACCGGCACCCTATTTCCCCAGGGGTTCTTACCCAGTTGGCCCGGGGCTGGCCAGGCCTCTGTTTTGATCATTATGAGGCAGCCCTCTTTCATGCAGCCACAACGGTGGCATTTTTTGGAGCGCTCCGCGTCAGCGAACTCGTGATGCTGTCTAAGGCGGATGCAAGTGGTAGGGCACTGGAACTCGAAGATGTCTATGTTGCCAAAGACTGGGCCCAGTTGAGGATCCGCTCCTCTAAAACAGATCAGCATGGCGTAGGCAGTGGAGTGAGACTGCTACGTTGTTCTTTGGCAGACATCTGTCCGGTTGGTGCCCTACAGGAGTACCTGGCACTGCGTGGCATGCACCACGGCCCGTTTTTCTGTCACCAAGATGGGTCTCCCCTTACTTAATTTCAGTTTTGGAAGGTGACAGCCAGAGCCCTCACCAGGGTGGGCCTACCAGGTGCCCGTTATGGCACACATTCGTTCCGTATTGGTGCAGCCTCTACAGCAGCTGCTTTTGGGTACTCTGGGGCTGACATACGCAGCATGGGGAGGTGGGGCTCACAATGTTTTCAGTTTTATGTGCGCCCACTCCCGCCATGAGTACCAATCCAGTCACCTTACCTCCCTTTTTCTCAATTTTCTTACAGACCCTGGGTGTCGTATTACACCGGTGACAGTATGGCTGGTGGGCCACAGCTATGTGCACAGGGCAGCGCGTTACGCTGCGGCGACAGAGTGGGGACCCCGACTGGGACTGGGTGACCACGCCAGTCTCGCATGGCATGGTAAGCCTGGGATGTTATGGCAGGAGCTGCGGCCTTTCCTTTTTTCTGGCCTGGGTGCTGACCCGCCTGACATTCTAATCATCCACCTGGGGGGCAATGATTTGGGCCAGGTCACCGGCTTATCGCTCAAGCATGCGATTTGCGAGGAACTCGCCTACTTGCATTATGTCTGGCCTGCCACAACCCTGGTTTGGTCGGACATTGTTCCGCGCCATTCTTACAGAGGGGGCGTTAACCTCCTGGCTCTTGACCGCGCTAGGCGCGCGGTCAATAAGGCAGTGGCGCGGTTTCTTGCCACCAGGGCTTGGGGGCGGGTTAGTCATCACCCCGATATTAGTCTACAAAATTATGACCTGTATGCAGGGGATGGGGTCCATCTGTCGCGAGGAGGTATGGACCTCCTGTTGGGTGACTGGCGAGCAGGCCTGTTGACCGAGCTGACGGTCTGGGGGGGGGCGTCAGGTCTTCTGTGAAGCCCCTCCGTGTGGCGGGTAGCACTGGTAAGGTAAACAGTATGACCCACAAGTATCCGGCAGGTTCGCAATTGACTGGACAACACTAGACAGGAATAAATTAGTTAAACGTTGTCCGGTCAACGACGAATCAGGCGATGGGGTGATGACGATTGCTAACCAGCATGCATCACCCCTGTGATTTCACGGATACGCGTCAGAGGGTGGGGTCATGAGTTAGTTATTGACTACGGTCAACAATTTGTTTGTTGTTAACAAACAAATTGATACAAATTGATACATTGTAACCAATTGCCGTTGGCAATTTTGGGGTGGTACCTTACCAGTGTTACTTCGGCCTGCTTGCCTTAGGAATTATGATTGGTCGTTTTACCAATACAAATTTATAATTCGGACTAGGCCATTGAATCAATAAATGTGGCCCTTTGCTGTTATCCACTTTCAATGTTGTCTGTGTCCGTTATTGGGGGGGTGCGCCTGCAATGCAAGCGCGGCGCCAAAATGGCCGCCGCGCCCTTTGCGGGCCCCCCCCCACAGGACAGAGAATCCGGGTAGTTAGGGGCGTGGCCAGCTCCCTTATAAAAGGGGTGGCCACGAGGCAGCCGAGCTGCCATTTTGCCTCAGCGACGGAGCGGAGAAGTTTTTTCCCCTCCACCCCCTCCCTAGTTAACAGTGTGATATTATGGTCGCTTCGGGGCCGGGTGGGAATTTTTGGTTGGGACCCATATTGGCTCCGGGTCCTGGCTTTTTTGCCCATCCCACACTGTTGCTATGGTTTGATACAGGGGTCTTTCTGCGTTCCTACTGTTGACTTTGGTCACATGGGCGGGTAGCACTGGTAAGGTAAACAGTATGACCCACAAGTATCCGGCAGGTTCGCAATTGACTGGACAACACTAGACAGGAATAAATTAGTTAAACGTTGTCCGGTCAACGACGAATCAGGCGATGGGGTGATGACGATTGCTAACCAGCATGCATCACCCCTGTGATTTCACGGATACGCGTCAGAGGGTGGGGTCATGAGTTAGTTATTGACTACGGTCAACAATTTGTTTGTTGTTAACAAACAAATTGATACAAATTGATACATTGTAACCAATTGCCGTTGGCAATTTTGGGGTGGTACCTTACCAGTGTTACTTCGGCCTGCTTGCCTTAGGAATTATGATTGGTCGTTTTACCAATACAAATTTATAATTCGGACTAGGGCATTGAATCAATAAATGTGGCCCTTTGCTGTTATCCACTTTCAATGTTGTCTGTGTCCGTTATTGGGGGGGTGCGCCTGCAATAAGCAGCAGTGCCGATACAAACATGAGTGTCCCTCTTGCGCTGGCCCCCACGCCGCCGCCGCATGTCCGTGGGCCGGCGGGTCACGGGGCAGAGGTAGAGGTGGACAGGGAGCGGGCAGAGCTGCTGCTGAGGGAGCTAGCCAGGCAAAAGGCCCCCTCCCCAGTTAATGTGTATATGTTGGAGCGATGGCTCTCAACTTATCCACGGAAAGAGGATGCGAAGTACCACCTTGAGGGTTTCCAGTGGGGCTTCCGAATCCCATTCAAAGGAGTGCGGGGACCCCAAGATGCACCCAATTTACTGTCCCTGAAGGGTAGAGAAGAGGTGGCTGCCCTGAGTATTGCTAAGGAGGTTGGGGCCAAGAGGGTGGCAGGCCCCTTTTCTGTGCCACCCTTTCCCAACCTGAAGGTCTCCCCTCTGGGGTTGGTACCCAAGAAGGTCCCGGGGGAATTTTGTTTAATCCACCATTTATCGTACCCGGCGGGTTATTCTGTCAATGATGCTATCCCGGATGACCTTTGTTCGGTCAGGTATACATCCTTTGACCAAGCCCTGCGAATGGTGCGCTCCTGTGGTCCTGGTACCCTCCTGGCGAAATGTGACATCAAATCGGCATTCCGATTGTTGCCAGTGCACCCTGAGGACTTTGAGCTATTGGGTTTTAGATTCCAAGGGAAGTTCTATGTAGATAAGGCAATGCCTTTTGGCTGCTCTATATCCTGTTCAGCATTTGAACGTTTTAGCACCTTCCTTCAGTGGGCCTTTGTTCGCAGGTCCGGGTCTCGGTCTGTAGCTCATTACCTCGATGACTTTTTGTTCGGGGGTGAACGGGGCTTGGACACGTGCACGCGTCTCCTCACCACATTTCAGACGCTAATGCAGGAACTGGGTGTCCCTTTAACACCCGAAAAGACCGAGGGCCCATCCACTACCCTCACATTTCTGGGCATCGAAATTGACACGGTTGCACAGGCATCCCAGTTACCCATTGACAAGGTCACCCGGATCTCTGCGATGATTTTGGCCTTGCTGGCCAAACGTAAGGTGTCACTTAGGGAGCTTCAGGTACTGCATGGTCATCTTAACTTTGCCTGCAGGGTGGTTACGCCTGGCAGGGCATTTGCTCGGCGCCTGTGCGATGCCATGTCTGGCCTGACAAGGCGCCATTATAGGGTC
This sequence comes from Bradypodion ventrale, assembly GCA_035047345.1. Taxonomy (NCBI): domain Eukaryota; kingdom Metazoa; phylum Chordata; class Lepidosauria; order Squamata; family Chamaeleonidae; genus Bradypodion; species Bradypodion ventrale. The sequence goes on along the minus strand of JAWDJE010000001.1, from coordinate 446,276,565 downwards.
CGACTAACCAGGGGCATGCGGGCTGACCTTATGGTTTGGTACTCATTCCTGCGGGACTTCAATGGGGTATCCTTTTGAAGGTCCGACCTTTTAGTTTCACCTAGGTTTCAAGTCCAGTCGGATGCCTCCGGCTCCCTGGGATATGGGATTTACTTCCAGGGGAGGTGGGCTTATGGCCAATGGCCTCCAGCATGGCGGGGCACGGATCGCCTCCGCGCTCTTACATTCCTTGTGTTTTTTCCAATCCTGGGAGCTTTGATGCTATGGGGCAAGGAGTGGGCCGACTCTGTGGTCCATTTTTGGTGTGACAATGCTGCAGTAGTGCACATTGTCAATGCTCAGACATCTAAATCACCCAGGGTGATGGCTTTAGTTCGCCAATTCGTGTTACGTAGCCTACGCCTCAATGTGCTTTTCAGGGCCAGACATGTACCAGGCATTGATAATGATATTGCTGATGCTTTATCCCGCCTGCAGATCCCCCGGTTCTGCGCCTTGGCTCCGGACGCAGAGGAATTCCCCTCGCCACTTCCGGCCGAGATTTGGACATTTGGCAAGGAGAGGTGAACCGGGCGATTGGCATGTCCTTGGCGCCCCGCACGCGTAAGGCGTATCATCATGCTTTCGTTCAATTTAATAGCTTTCGTGTGCAACTTTAGTTGCCAGAGGCATGGCCCATTCCAGTGGAACAGGTTTTACAATTCATGGTTTATTTACACAGTCAGGGCCTCGCTCCCCGCACTATAGCGTCAAGGCTGTCGGCATTGGCATTTATTGCCAAGGTGGGGGGCTTTGCTGACAGCATGAACGATTTTCGCATACGGCATGTTTTGGAGGGGTGGACACGGGAACGTGGCCGCCGCCCGGACACTCGGCACCCAATTTCCCCAGGGGTGCTCATACACCTTGCACGAGGCTGGCCTAACCTATGTTTTTACAGGTATGACGCAGCTCTTTTTCATGCGGCTACCACGGTGGCCTTCTTTGGAGTGCTCTGCATCAGTGAGTTGGTACTACTGTCTAAGGCGGATGCGACTCGTAGGGCACTGGAACTCAACGATGTCTATGTTTCTAATGAGTGGGCTCAGTTGAGGATACGGTCCTCAAAAGTTGATCAGCATGGCGTAGGCAGTGGAGTTAGACTGCTACGATGTTCCATTGCAGCCATCTGTCCGGTTGGTGCCCTACAGGAGTTCTTGGCAGTGCGTGGCACGCAACCTGGCCCGTTTTTCTGCCACCAGGATGGGTCTCCCCTTACTAAATTTCAATTTTGGAAGGTGACCGGTATGGCACTTTCCAGTGTTGGCCTCCCTGGGGCTCGTTATGGCACCCATTCATTTAGAATAGGTGCTGCTTCAACTGCATCTGCATTTGGGTACTCTGAGGCTGATATATGCCGTATGGGAAGATGGGGATCTATGCGTTTTGCATTATATGTTCGTCCTCTTCAGACATGAGTACCATTTAAGTCACTGTTCTCTTTTTCTCTTACAGACCCTGTGTGTCCCCGCACACCGGTGGCAGTATGGCTGGTGGGCCACAGTTACGTGCACTGGGCAGCTCAGTATGCTGCGGCGACAGAGTGGGGACCCCAGCTTGGACTGCGTGCGGCCACATGCATACGTTGGTACGGTAAGCGTGGAATGAGATGGCGGGAACTGTTGCCATTCCTTTTCTCCATTAGGGATGCTGAACCACCTGATGTCCTTGTACTGCATCTCAGGGGCAATGACCTCGGCCAGGTCACTGGCCTTTCTTTAAAATTCGCGATTTGCAGAGACCTAGCTTATTTGCACTATGTGTGGCCGTTCACCAGGTTGCTATGGTCGGACATCATACCACGTCACGCTTACAGGGGAGGTATTGACCTCCGTGCCCTTGACCGCGCTCGTCGCTCGGTGAACAGGGCAGTTGCCCGGTTCGTGGCAGACAAGGGTTTGGGGATGGTCGTCCGACACCCCACCATTAGTTTACAAAATTACGATCTGTATGCAGGGGATGGGGTCCACTTGTTGGATAGAGGTATGAACCTCTTTTTGGAAGATTTGCAAGCAGGCCTGTTGACCGAGCTGACGGTCTGGGGGGGGAGGGCGGTGAGTCTTCACTGAAGCCTCCCCGTGTGGCGGGTAGCACTGGTAAGGTAAAGATTTATGACCCATAGGTATCCGGCAGGTTCGCAATTGACTGGCCAACACTTAGACAGGTACAGGTGTAATAACGTTGACCGGTCAACGACGAACCAGGCAAGGGGTGATGGCATGAGCTTTTCAGCATGCATCACCCCGTGATTTGACGGATACACGTCAGAGGGTGGGGTCAGTAGATAGTGTATTGACTACGGTCAACAATTTGTTTGTGTCAACAAACAAATTGATACAAAATGGATACATTGTAGCCAATTGCCGTTCGCAATTTTGGGAGGTACCTTACCAGTGTTACTGCGGCCTGCTTGCCTTAAAGAATTATAATTGGAAGAGTACCAATTGAAAGTTATAATTCGGACTAGGGCATTATTCAATAAAAGTGGCCCAATGCCTTTATCCATATACCGGTGTCTGAGTCTTTCTTTGGGGGGTGTGCCTGCAATGAAAGCGCGGTGCCAAAATGGCCCCCCCACCCGGACTCAGACATCCGGGTGAGTTAGGGGGCGTGGCCACCCCTCTATAAAAGGGGTGGCCACGAGGCAGCCGAGCTGCCATTTTAAAAGAGCGACGGAGAGGAGAAGTTTTCCCTCCACCCCCTCCCTAGTGAACAGTGTGATATTTTGGTCGCTTCGGGGCCGGGTGGGAATTTTTGGTTGGAACCCACAATTGGCCTTTGGGTTCTGGCTTTTTTGCCCATCCCACACTGTTGCTGAGGTTTGATATAGGGGTTTTTCTTGTTCTTGAATTTGGTCACTTAGGCGGGTAGCACTGGTAAGGTAAAGATTTATGACCCATAGGTATCCGGCAGGTTCGCAATTGACGGCCAACACTTAGACAGGTACAGGTGTAATAACGTTGACCGGTCAACGACGAACCAGGCAAGGGGTGATGGCACGAGCTTTTCAGCATGCATCACCCTGTGATTTGACGGATACACGTCAGAGGGTGGGGTCAGTAGATAGTGTATTGACTACGGTCAACAATTTGTTTGTGTCAACAAACAAATTGATACAAAATGGATACATTGTAGACAATTGCCGTTGGCAATTTCGGGAGGTACCTTACCAGTGTTACTGCGGCCTGCTTGACTTAAAGAATTATAATTGGATTAGTACCAATTGAAAGTTATAATTCGGACTAGGGCATTATTCAATAAAAGTGGCCCAATGCCTTTATCCATATACCGGTGTCTGAGTCTTTCTTTGGGGGGTGCGCCTGCAATGTGATAATGCTGCTAGGATAAAATATGCATTTCCTTCCCAAAAACGTTTGTAATGTCAATTAATTTTAATGTGCTACTCTGTGCAATTATCTGGGAATGAGATTTCTTATTTTCAATGCCACCAATTTGTGTTTCTGTGGTTCCAGAAGAGACATCTGAAATCTCCTTTTATTTTAAACCCTGTCCCACCATCAGCGTTTGAATTCTGTGTGGCCTCCGACCAACATCACCATGTAAAACATCATATACAAAGGGAAATTGAAATTCTCCATGACTGTGAATACAAGGACAACACTTGGGTAAAAAAACTTTGGGAATTTAAGAAGCACTTAGTTGCTGCATTAGGCCATTTAGGATGTTTCAGCATCTCAATTAACTGTAATTCCAATCTGCTCAAGTGCCCTGTTAATGACCTTCCATCTTTTAGAAAGCATAGGAATTCAGTGTTTATACTTTTCTTCTTTCTTTTCTTCTTTTTCCCCCTTTCCCTATTTTTTTAAATCTCTACTTGACTGGGGAAAAATAGATTCTTTTCATTCTATCTTTACTGTTGTGGAAAGGTACAAACTGTTAATGCTCTACCAAGGAAAAGAGAGAGAGGTGGAGAGGGAGAGGAAGTCTGCCTTTTATATCTCTTGATGAAGGCAGTCATTGGCATAATACAGTGATACCTCATACAACGTCAAAACATGGTTCCACAAGTTTGGACTTTATACGGATTTGGACTTTGTATGAGGCATGCGAAATCCTAGCCGTGATGCCTCATACAATGTCCAAATCCTTGCCACGATGCCTCGTACAACGTCGTTTCCATAGAGATACTTTGTACTGTAACAGCACAGACTACAATGCAAAGTCAAGGAAACAGACAGGAAACTGACAGGACTTTAAGAAATCATTGTCTAAAGGCAAAATACATTACAAAAACATGTCAAACAACCCTGATTTTAGAGGACAAACCATACAATAAGTTTTTAACTTTTGAAAACTTTATGAAGTGCGGGTTTAAAAGTTAACATGTCCCATCATGCAGCACAGTGTTAATCTGCAGCCATGCAGCCAATCATCTATTTTGTACAAGGTACTGTAAACAATTACTGGATGGAAGCAAGGACAAAATGGATGCCAACATGTCCCATCATGCAGCACATTGTTAATCATCCAAACAGCAGCAAACTCCAAACAATTAAAATCGTGTTCAAAACCACTCCTAAACACTCTTCACCTCATGCAAAACCCACAAGAGCAATGCACGCATGCGTCCTGCCTTTTATACTGCCCAGGCACAATGCAACCTGGGGAAAACCCCAATGCCTCATACAAAGTCGCAGCGACTTTGTATGAGGCAACATATTTCAAGGAATTGGGTGATGTTGCATGAATTCGATGTTGTACGAAGCGGACTTTGTATGAGTCGGGTTCGCCTGATTGGGCAGCATATAAATTTGAATTATAAATAAATAAATACTGTAAAGCTAAAACCAACAGATCACAATAGAAGAGAATCACTTTGCAATTCTGCATTCAGCTATTTTACTCAGTTGCAAGCAGTAGAATTTTCAACACATTTTTTCTGCCTGGCAATATAAATGTGCAGTCCTAACAGTTAGGAAGTTGTTGTTGTTGTTGTTGTTGTTGTGCTTTTACTGTATGTCCTAAGTTTCTTTTGGTGCACTCAAGGAAGCATTGGTAGCTCTTCATTCTCTTCCCACAACAATCTTGTGAAATAGGGCAGGCTGAGACATGTGATTGACTCAAGACAGTGATGGTGAACCTTGGCACTCCAGATGTTCTTGAACCTCAGTTCCCAGAAGCCCTGATTAGCAGGAGTACTGACTAGGGCTTCTGGTAACTGAAGTCCAAGAACACCTGGAGTGCCAAGGTTCACCATCACTGACCCAAGGTATCCCAACTTCACAGCCAAGTGATGATTCCAACTCCAGCCTCCTGAGTTTTGGCCAAACATAGGAGAGCATCCAAGGTCTGCAAATTGAGTGACCTACCAGCATCAATCTGTGTCTGGCCAGGTTATCCTGCTATGGTCATAGAGGAGACCATACTGCCAGCGACTTAACGCTGAGTGTCAGGCGGCAGTTAACTAACCTGACAACCCTGAGGACTAACAGCCTTGGTGAAGTCTACAGGGAAGGGTGATGGTCCCCAAGTTGATTAAATCCCACTTGAATCCATCTTGATGGTGGGCAGCAGCTTCATCAATACTGGCCTGGGGCCAATGAGGACTATGCGCGCCAAAAGGTCTCAGGTCCAGAAAGTGACTCGCAGAGCTGGATCAGTGGTACAGGTGTCACGCTGTGTTGCAGAATGCAGATGAAAGACCATAGCATTATATTCACAGTACAGTCTTCATGGCTGATTGGCATGATGAATGCCAATATTTGGAATTGGATATAGCACAAGAAGAAGAAGATGACCTGCATAAATGAATGAATGAATGAATGAATGAATGAATGAATGCAGAAAGCTAGAAAAAGCTAGAATATTTTGGTAATAGATACAGCAACAAATTCTTCTTCCTTGTCTAGGCCAGACGTGAAACTGCCAAAAAGAAGGCACCTTTCAGTGAGCTCATTCTGCAGTCTCCTTCACGCGGCCCAGTGTGAGAAAGATCAGATGACAACCCAAGGTTTTTGTTACCAGGGTACACCTGATTGTGATCCAAAAATACCACAATCTTTGAGGAGTCTCTTTCTGTGTACCTCACAGCAACAAATGAAAAGTACATTTTTCAAGGTAAAATAAATAGGAAAGGAAGCACATAAAAGAGAAGAACACACTACCTGAGGAAATCTGTAGCCTTCTTCGGATGAAACTCACCATTGTTGAGAGCCACAAAATGCAAAGCTCCGAGTGGACAAGATGTCTAGAAGAGGGCTGAGGAGACACCAATAATTGTACTGTTACAGATGAGTGCAGTGCCATATGGAGGGCCAAAGTACATAGTTTTATCATGTTGAAATACCATTTCTTGAAACCAATCTAGCCAGTCCATCACACTAAACTCACGTTTGAGCACTGTAAAGAAGCATATATGGCTGTCTTCTCTTGTTAACTTATCCTGAGCTGCAAAGGTATGAGCAGGGATAAGTGACATTTCAAGTAGCCCTCTTGGAGGGACTGCTCTGTGATTTGAGTGTGGAGACATGATGGATTGCTTGCAAGATCAAGATTATTCAACTCTTTTTACTCATCAGACAGCCCTCAAGTGACCACTCCAGTATCCTAGGCAACCAAGTTAATAACATTCAATGTACATAGGCAAGAAAATTGCACTGTTTATTTTTCTTCATAGGTTCAAAACAATTAAGGCTGGATGAATAAGTAGCTACTTGAGGAAAATTTGTTCAAGAGATAATACTGATAAACATTTTATGTGCCTGCAGTCCATCCCTTCACACAAAGAAGTGGCATTTGCAGAGCAAAGATAAATGGCATGAATAAAACAAGCTGATAAATACACTCTGGTATATAATAGTCTGGAAATTGGGGGGGGGGGGAGAACAATAACATTTCCATTAACTGAACTAGTTAGACATTACTGTAAACACAGCATGATTTTGAAACCAGTATGTTATCACATCACTGTTATCTTAGAAAGCAATCAACTTAAATTGATAAATAAATAACAAACATATAGTTACTTATTTAATACTTAAGTAATAAATAAAAATATTCCGGCCAGAATAGGCAGGAACAAATTATACATTTGCTTTTTTCATTGTTAAGATCCAGGCTATTTAGTTACTTCATTGGTTTAAATAATTTTAATTATTTCAGTTTCATATATCTATGCAATCTAAAGCAGTGGTTCCCAATGTGGAGCCCATGCTCCACTGGGGGACATGAATTCCCAGAAGCCTAAGGCAGTAGGCTTCTGGAAATTGAAGTATAAAACCAAAGATTAGGAAACACTGATCTAAAGCCTACATAACATTTGTGGATCCAAGTTCTAAAATCCTGTTTTTAAACTCAATGTTGTTTTTAAAACATGTTCCAAAGAAAGGGAAAGGCCAGTATCATAAGATGTCCCACTAAAGTAGCTGAGTCTGGGAGTCACTGAAATGAATTACAGAGTCTTAAAAACTGAGGACTGGTAGACGTAAAAATGTGCAACCACTGGCATGACTATGTCTTCTGGCTTTATAGCAGATATATTGTTTATTGTATTTTTCTGGCATCCATCTTTTTCCTTCCTGCTTTCATCTCCCTGACAACCTTATTCATTTCCAAATTCTAGTGTGAGAATGATTTGGTCTAGGATTTCCCTGGTGAGTTGGAGATAATATGTGCAAACACTTTGCTGCCATGAAAATAGCAATGCAACTTTCCTCTTAAAAAACAAATCAGTTTTATTATATGGTATGTTCTCATGGGAACCAATTGAAAGGTAAACCAATGGGAGTTGAAATGTATGTGACAAAATACAATGCCTGCTTAGCAAGGAGAAGATTTTTTTTTAAATAGTATTCTAAAGGTGTGATTTCTGCCAGATATACATTCAGTCTTTGTTATGTGTGAGAAGAATATAGTCAGAGATGGGGTGATGCATCCATACATTTAGTTAATCAATATTTTCAACAGAACAAATGTTACAAATTTATTGCATTTTTATACAAGTTTTGCCAAAATAATTGCAAAGAAGTAGAGAATGAGAACAAGGATTACAATTGTGATGACAGCACATTATCTGTATGTAAGGCACCTTTCCAAGTGATATAAGTCAAGTCCTTGTTTCATGAATCATTTAAAATCCAGCAAGGACAAGAATATAGTCTAACTTCATGTATACTCAGGCTTAGAGTGGCACATAAGAAATAACACAATTATTAGTCTCAATTAATTAATTAATGGGTCTTACTTATACACTGACTTCACAAATCAACAGATCTCCTCTAATGGAACAGATGTAGGTGCAAGAGTTGGCACCAAAGGCTTCTTTCAATGAAATAAAGCTGTGGTTAATCTTTGCCTGACTTTTTGCATGACATCACACTACTTGGCAAAAACAAAGGTGTGCTTACATGAAATGACCACCAGCTTTAGATAATGAAGCCAGCAAGATTGGCTTATGCATAAATATTGAGAAGACCATGTTTCTGCAAGCTGGGAGTGTGTATAAGTATATCTATAACAATTTATGGTATAGAGCAAGTCCAACAATTTACCTATCTTGACAGTATTATGTCTACTAATGGAGGCACAGACAATGCAAGCGCGGCGCCAAAATGGCCGCCGCGCCCTTTGCGGGCCCCCCCCACAGGACAGAGAATCCGGGTAGTTAGGGGCGTGGCCAGCTCCCTTATAAAAGGGCTGGCCACGAGGCAGCCGAGCTGCCATTTTACCTCAGCGACGGAGCGGAGAAGTTTTTTCCCCTGTATCTCCGTCGCTCGTTAGCTTACCGGGAAGCCTTTTGGTAGCGATTCTGCCTTGCCGGCTTCCCTTTTTTGCTTCGGTGGAGATGCCTTCGAAGAAGAAGGCAGCTTCGAGTTCAGCTCGCGCTGTTAGGAGGCGCAACCCAGGTCGGAGGACCGTGGTGCCGCCTCCTCAGCAGCCACCTTTGCCAGCCCCGACCGGGGCCGGCGGAATGGGGTCTATTGCCCCTTGGCCCGCTGTGGGCGAGCAGAGTGTGGGCGCGGATGGCGCTCCGGCCCGCGGCCCACGAGCGGTGGACACCGCTCCTCCTCCTGCCCACTCCGTCGGGCCTATTCCTTTTGGGCTGCAGCCTCTCCCTGGGCCCTCTAGCCTTGGGGGGTGGGGCGGCCCCCTGCCTTGGCAGGTTTCTCCACCAGCTCTGCCGGGCTTCGGTGCTGGCCAATGGCCATATACGGGCCCCGGGGTGCAGGGACCTGTACCCGTGCCTGGATCAGGCGGGCCGGCCGGCCCTTTGCCCATGGTCAACGTGGACACCTTACTGGCCCGCATTGCGGCCCTGGAGGCGTCTTTGGCCCGGGCCAGTCAGGCGGGCGCCCCCTTCGGGGTTCCTTTTGAGGTGCTGTCGGCAGCAGGACAACAGCCGGCGGGGAGGGTCGAGCTGCTGCAGGCGGGTGGCGCGGCTCCGGCCACTGCCTCGCAGCTCCCCAGCCAGCAACCTGGTGCGGGTCAAGCCCCGGTGATGAGCTCTAGGTCGGTCGTGAGCTCCGACGCCCCCAGTGGGCCGGAACCCCCGGTGGGGGCGGCCCGCGGGGGTGCAGCATGTGAGTATACGGTGCAAGCAAGTACATCCACACACATTCCCAATATAGGGGGGGCCTTTCAATGGCCTTGGCCTCGCGCGGGTGGTGCGGGGGCCACGCTGTCTACGGCCCACCCGGCGACAACAACTGCCACCTTGGGCAATGGGGTGGGCATTGGTCCTTACACTGCGGGGAATGTTCTGGGGGTGGCTGGGTTAGCTCAGGCCCCTTTTACTAGGCCGGCTGTCCCCTTTTCGGCTTTGCCGACGGCAGGGTATTCCTTGCCATTGGGTGATCACTTGGCACAGGCTACTAGAGAAAAGATATGGCGAGGGGAGTACGTAGATATCTTCTCACTCCTGAACAGAGAGCCCACCAAGGAGGAAAGGGAGGGTCAGGATGAGAAGGATAAGGAGCAGGCACGCCGCCGTAAGCCGCCGCGTACCTGGGCCAACTGGCTTCCCGCTTATTTAATATACATGGCGGTATATTTGAGGGCGCGGCCGGATTTAGCTATCCCCATGGTCCAATATTTGGACAACATATATAGGGCAATGGTTGATTTCCCGGGCCCCTCATGGCTAGCATATGATGAGGAATTCCGTATGAGGATTCCTCTCCACCCCGAGATGAGATGGGATGAGCCGTGCCAGAGACTGTGGCTCTTGTACATGACACCCACATGCCCTGCCCCGGGGGATAGATACCATTGTGGACATGCGGTCCAGCGAGCGGCTCCAGCGCAGGTTACCCGCCAACCGGCGGGGCAGGGGGTTCCAGCCCGCCTGCTGTGCTGGACTTTCTCGTCAAATGGTTCCTGCAATCGGAAGAATTGCAGGTATAAGCATGAGTGTCCCACATGTTCTGGCCCCCACGCAGCCTCTGCTTGTCCCAGGCCTGGGGGGGCACGAGGCAGAGGGAGGGGTGGACAGTGGGCTGGCAAAGCTGCCGCGGATGGAGCTAGTCCTCCAAAAGGCCCCCTCCCCAATTAAGGTGGACATGCTGGAGCGCTGGCTCGCATCGTACCCAAAGGGGGAGGACGGGGAGTATCTACTTCAAGGTTTTAAGCAGGGATTTCGTATCCCTTTTATGGGTGATAGGTCCCCTCAGGATGCTCCCAACCTTTTATCCCTCAGAGGAAGGGAGGAGGTGGCTGCGGCCAGCATTAAAAAGGAGTTAGACGCGGGCAGGGTCGCTGGACCTTTCCCCGCACCCCCGTTTCCCAATCTTAAGGTTTCACCACTGGGTTTGGTGCCCAAAAAGTCCCCAGGTGAGTTTCGTCTTATTCATCATTTGTCCTACCCAGCCGGCCGATCGGTCAACGATGCTATCCCTGATGACCTTTGTTCAGTCCGGTATACATCGTTTGACCAGGCGCTGCGCATGGTGCGCGCGTGTGGCCCGGGTGCCCTGCTGGCCAAGTGTGACATTAAGTCGGCTTTTCGCCTCTTGCCGGTGCACCCGGGCGATTTTGAATTGCTGGGTTTTAAATTTAAGGGGGAATATTATTTCGATAAGGCCATGCCTTTTGGCTGCTCCATATCATGTTCGGCTTTCGAGCGTTTTAGTACCTTCCTAGAGTGGGCCTTCGTCCGCAGGTCAGGGTCCCGGTCTGTAGCCCATTACCTGGATGACTTTTTATTCGGGGGTGAACGGGGCTGGGACACGTGTGCACGTCTCCTTAACACATTTCAGACGCTAATGCAGGAACTTGGTGTCCCTTTAGCGCCCGAAAAGACCGAGGGCCCATCGACCAAGCTAGTATTCCTGGGAGTTGAGATTGACACAGTAGTGCAGGCTTCTAGGTTGCCGGGTGATAAGGTGTCCAGGATAGTGACCCTTATCTCGGAATTGCTGGCCAAGCGTAAGGCATCCCTGAGGGAACTGCAGGTGCTCCATGGGCACCTTAATTTTGCCTGCAGGGTGGTCGCTCCGGGCAGGGCTTTTGCCCGGCGCTTATGTGACGCCATGGCAGGGTTATCCAGGCCCCACCACAGAGTCAGGCTTACCCGGGGTATCAGGGCAGACATGTTCGTCTGGTTGCAATTCCTGAGGGAGTTTAATGGGGTCTCATTTTGGAGGTCTGACCTCCTGGCATCCCCCAATTTCCAGATCCAGTCTGATGCCTCAGGATCCCTGGGTTATGGGATGTACTTCAATGGGAAGTGGGCCTATGGTGGGTGGCCACCGGCATGGGCAGGCACAGGTCGCCTGCGGGATCTCACATACCTGGAATTTTTTCCCATTCTGGGGGCTTTGATGCTATGGGGCGAACAGTGGGCAAATTCGGTGGTGCATTTCTGGTGTGACAATGCTGCCGTTGTACACATTGTCAATGCACAGACTTCCAAATCGCCCAGGGTTATGGATCTAGTGCGCCATTTTGTGCTGCGCTGCCTGCGCCTCAACATCTTGTTCAGGGCCAGGCATGTCCCAGGGATTAATAATGATATTGCTGACGCTTTGTCCCGCCTGCAGATCTCCCGGTTCCGCGCCTTGGCCCCGGATGCGGAGGAATTTCCCTCGCCACTCCCGGACGAGATGTGGACTATTGGCAAGGAGAGGTGAACCGGGCGATTGGCCTGTCACTAGCGCCACGCACGCGTAAGGCGTATCAACAAGCATTCAATTCATATAGGGCATTTGCTACTCAATTTCACTTGCCAGAGACCTGGCCAATTCCGGTGGACCATGTTCTGCGGTTCATGGTTCACCTGCATGCACAGGGCCTCGCACCTCGCACCATAGCATCCAAGCTTTCGGCGTTGGCTTTTATGGCCAAAGTGGGGGGTCACGTGGATACCACCTCTGACTTCCGTGTGAGACATGTTTTGGAGGGGTGGGTGCGCGAGCGCGGGCGTTGCCCGGACGACCGGCACCCTATTTCCCCAGGGGTTCTTACCCAGTTGGCCCGGGGCTGGCCAGGCCTCTGTTTTGATCATTATGAGGCAGCCCTTTTTCATGCAGCCACATCGGTGGCATTTTTTGGAGCGCTCCGCGTCAGCGAACTCGTGATGCTGTCTAAGGCGGATGCAAGTGGTAGGGCACTGGAACTCGAAGATGTCTATGTTGCCAAAGACTGGGCCCAGTTGAGGATACGCTCCTCTAAAACAGATCAGCATGGCGTAGGCAGTGGAGTACGACTGCTACGGTGTTCTTTGGCAGACATCTGTCCGGTTGGTGCCCTACAGGAATTCCTGGCACTGCGTGGCATGCACTATGGCCCGTTTTTCTGTCACCAAGATGGGTCTCCCCTTACTAAATTTCAGTTTTGGAAGGTGACAGCCAGAGCCCTCACCAGGGTGGGCCTACCAGGTGCCCGTTATGGCACACATTCATTCCGTATTGGTGCAGCCTCTACAGCATCTGCTTTTGGGTACTCTGGGGCTGACATACGCAGCATGGGGAGGTGGGGCTCGCAATGTTTTCAGTTTTATGTGCGCCCACTCCCGCCATGAGTACCAATCCAGTCACCTTACCGCCTTTTTTCTCAATTTTCTTACAGACCCTGGGTGTCGTATTACACCGGTGACAGTATGGCTGGTGGGCCACAGCTATGTGCACAGGGCAGCGCGTTACGCTGCGGCGACAGAGTGGGGACCCCGACTGGGACTGGGTGACCATGCCAGTCTCTCATGGCATGGTAAGCCTGGGATGTTATGGCGGGAGCTGCGGCCTTTCCTTTTTTCTGGCCTGGGTGCTGACCCGCCTGACATTCTAATCATCCACCTGGGGGGCAATGATTTGGGCCAGGTCACCGGCTTATCGCTCAAACATGCGATTTGCGAGGAACTCGCCTACTTGCATTATGTCTGGCCTGCCACAACCCTGGTTTGGTCGGACATTGTTCCGCGCCATTCTTACAGAGGGGGCGTTAACCTCCTGGCTCTTGACCGCGCTAGGCGCGCGGTCAATAAGGCAGTGGCGCGGTTTCTTGCCACCAGGGCTTGGGGACGGGTTAGTCATCACCCCGATATTAGCCTACAAAATTATGACCTGTATGCAGGGGATGGGGTCCACCTGTCGCGAGGAGGTATGGACCTCCTGTTGGGTGATTGGCGAGCAGGCCTGTTGACCGAGCTGACGGTCTGGGGGGGGGGGGGCGTCAGGTCTTCTTTGAAGCCCCTCCGTGTGGCGGGTAGCACTGGTAAGGTAAACAGTATGACCCACAAGTATCCGGCAGGTTCGCAATTGACTGGACAACACTAGACAGGAATAAAGTAGTTAAACGTTGTCCGGTCAACGACGAACCAGGCGATGGGGTGATGACGATTGCTAACCAGCATGCATCACCCCTGTGATTTCACGGATACGCGTCAGAGGGTGGGGTCATGAGTTAGTTATTGACTACGGTCAACAATTTGTTTGTTGTCAACAAACAAATTGATACAAATTGATACATTGTAACCAATTGCCGTTGGCAATTTTGGGGTGGTACCTTACCAGTGTTACTTCGGCCTGCTTGCCTTAGGAATTATGATTGGTCGTTTTACCAATACAAATTTATAATTCGGACTAGGGCATTGAATCAATAAATGTGGCCCTATGCTGTTATCCACTTTCAATGTTGTCTGTGTCCGTTATTGGGGGGGTGCGCCTGCAATGCAAGCGCGGCGCCAAAATGGCCGCCGCGCCCTTTGCGGGGCCCCCCCCACAGGACAGAGAATCCGGGTAGTTAGGGGCGTGGCCAGCTCCCTTATAAAAGGGCTGGCCACGAGGCAGCCGAGCTGCCATTTTACCTCAGCGACGGAGCGGAGAAGTTTTTTCCCCTCCACCCCCTCCCTAGTTAACAGTGTGATATTATGGTCGCTTCGGGGCCGGGTGGGAATTTTTGGTTGGGACCCATATTGGCTCCGGGTCCTGGCTTTTTTGCCCATCCCACACTGTTGCTATGGTTTGATATAGGGGTTTTTCTGTGTTCCTACTGTTGACTTTGGTCACATTGGCGGGTAGCACTGGTAAGGTAAACAGTATGACCCACAAGTATCCGGCAGGTTCGCAATTGACTGGACAACACTAGACAGGAATAAAGTAGTTAAACGTTGTCCGGTCAACGACGAACCAGGCGATGGGGTGATGACGATTGCTAACCAGCATGCATCACCCCTGTGATTTCACGGATACGCGTCAGAGGGTGGGGTCATGAGTTAGTTATTGACTACGGTCAACAATTTGTTTGTTGTCAACAAACAAATTGATACAAATTGATACATTGTAACCAATTGCCGTTGGCAATTTTGGGGTGGTACCTTACCAGTGTTACTTCGGCCTGCTTGCCTTAGGAATTATGATTGGTCGTTTTACCAATACAAATTTATAATTCGGACTAGGGCATTGAATCAATAAATGTGGCCCTATGCTGTTATCCACTTTCAATGTTGTCTGTGTCCGTTATTGGGGGGGTGCGCCTGCAATGCAAGCGCGGCGCCAAAATGGCCGCCGCGCCCTTTGCGGGGCCCCCCCCACAGGACAGAGAATCCGGGTAGTTAGGGGCGTGGCCAGCTCCCTTATAAAAGGGCTGGCCACGAGGCAGCCGAGCTGCCATTTTACCTCAGCGACGGAGCGGAGAAGTTTTTTCCCCTCCACCCCCTCCCTAGTTAACAGTGTGATATTATGGTCGCTTCGGGGCCGGGTGGGAATTTTTGGTTGGGACCCATATTGGCTCCGGGTCCTGGCTTTTTTGCCCATCCCACACTGTTGCTATGGTTTGATATAGGGGTTTTTCTGTGTTCCTACTGTTGACTTTGGTCACATTGGCGGGTAGCACTGGTAAGGTAAACAGTATGACCCACAAGTATCCGGCAGGTTCGCAATTGACTGGACAACACTAGACAGGAATAAAGTAGTTAAACGTTGTCCGGTCAACGACGAACCAGGCGATGGGGTGATGACGATTGCTAACCAGCATGCATCACCCCTGTGATTTCACGGATACGCGTCAGAGGGTGGGGTCATGAGTTAGTTATTGACTACGGTCAACAATTTGTTTGTTGTCAACAAACAAATTGATACAAATTGATACATTGTAACCAATTGCCGTTGGCAATTTTGGGGTGGTACCTTACCAGTGTTACTTCGGCCTGCTTGCCTTAGGAATTATGATTGGTCGTTTTACCAATACAAATTTATAATTCGGACTAGGGCATTGAATCAATAAATGTGGCCCTATGCTGTTATCCACTTTCAATGTTGTCTGTGTCCGTTATTGGGGGGGTGCGCCTGCAAAGACTTCAATTGCCAAACTGGAATCGTGCCAGCCATGTTTCAATGCATGCATCCAGTTTGGTCTACAGCAGCCATAAGTTTGCCACAAAAAGAAAACTCTTCCAGAGCATTGTCATAGCAACCACAATATAAGCCTGTGAAACATGGGAATACACAACCAAAAGTGATTAAATGGTTAAATGTTTTCCAACAACAATGACTGCGAAGGATCCTCTGTGGCTCATATCATGATCATATTACTAATGTCACTGGAAACCATCATATTGGGCCCAACGGCAAAATGAGCAGAGGAGGAACTCTTGACTCCCAACAGTCATGTAGGCAGAAGAGGCCATGCCAGATGGACTGGCTGTGATAATATCTTCAAGGCTGTGGCAGTTCATTGCAGTCCCGGTGTTAAATCCTGCATGTCTCATTTCATATGTGCCACAGGAGATAGCTCCATGATCACAGTGTGTGGGTCACTTCGTGGCAAGCTGAGATCCACCTTAAAACAAATTAAGCTCAGGAGTTTATGGAAGCTGTAGGTCAAAAAAGGGATTTCTCTCTTTTTTACTAGTCCATTAGCAGAATGTTGAGAATTGTCTTTATCATGTGATGCATCTAACCCCATTGTGGTTTCATGTATCCAATGGAAAGTTGACAAACAAGCTGACACTGTGTGGTAAGCTGTATCTTTATTGAAAAATCATCTCCACCTAACGTCAGAGCAATGGCATGTGTATGGCAAGAACTGTAACGCACATTATAAACTGAATGAGCTACAGAAAGTATAAATAACTGCTATAGTTATATTTGGAACAGATTCTGCTTTGGTATCCCAGCTACCCACATCAACTTAAAATAATACAGGAAACACTTGTCAGAACCTAAATAGATGCAAACTCTGAAAAAGCTCTCATGGCCATAATTATTCTTATTAGCAAAATTATTCTCATTAGAACAAGTGGGGCACTTTTTGCCTTTGTATGCATTTGTACTGTCCTGCAGAAACCTTGCCAATGAGAATCAGGCATTGGCAGTCAGGTTTTGCTGTAATATTGCTAATATTCATAGCAGTGTTTTTTCTTACTATCAAATATAGTGCAACCATTCGTTAAATCAAGGAATGTACCAGGTGTACTCTTGGACACCATGGGAATGTAGGATCAAATCCGTTCCCTATTTCTGGTGATCCTGAGGATTCCTAAGACTGTAGGAAAATGAGAGGAGCCATTTTAGATCAGGCCAAAAGTCTGTCTAATTCAATGTTTTGTTTTTTGTTCATACAAGGGTCAAGTCAATGTCTATAGGAAGCTCACAAGCAGGGCATATATCTTACACCTCTCATTTTCCAGCAACAGATATACAGTGGGACTACTGCCTCTGATTTTGTTGATCATACATTGCAATCCTAACTAGTAGGCAGTGGTAGCCCTAATCTCTATGAAAATATCTAAGGCAATTTTAAGGTAAAGGTTTCCCTTGCTCGAAGGCCACCAATTTGTTAGCAAACATGTTTTCTTGTGACAGAGAATTTCAATGTCTAATTATATAAAGACATGTTATTATTTCAGCTGAAGAAACTCTGTGGATGCTGGACCACAAAATATGTGTGCCTGAAAACTAAACAAGATGAGCCACAGAAAGTGATTCTTCCAATACAATGCAAGCACGGCGCCAAAATGGCTGCCACGCTCTTTGCGCCCCCCCACCCCACCCTGACTCAGACATCCGGGTGAGTTAGGGGGCATGGCCACCCTCTTTAAAAGGAGTGGCCACGAGGCAGCTTGGCTGCCATTTTGGAAGCAACAGAGCTGAGAAGTTCGCTCCGCCGCTTTCTCCCCGGCTTCGCTCTCTTTTGAGAGGGAATTTTGCCCCTTTACTTCTTCTTATTCTGCTTGGGAGGCATGGCTCCCAAGCGAAAGGCGACGGTTGCCAAGCCACGGCCGAGGGGGAGGGCTCTGCCCACCCCCAACCCCACATCTAGGGGGCCGCCCCCGGGCCAGAGGGCTTGTGCGGCGCCCCACAACCGGGTGGTAGGGCTAATTTAGCCACTACCACCAATGCGGGTGGACAGGATTCTGCCTACCCACCCGATGTCGGGGTTCAGGCAGGGTGGCACAGGCCGGCCCCTCTGGGGTCCCTACCCCTGTAGGGTCTTTGGCCGGTTCTGGGCAGGGCGGCCCACTTGGGCCTGGTGCACATTGGGCCTGGTGCGGGTTTCCGCCCCACAATTCTCCAGGCCCCACATGGGCCGGATAATTTGTCATGGTCCTATTTGGGCCCGGGATCCTCATTTGGGTTTGTCCCACTGCAATTGCCCGGCAGGCCATCCGGCCCACCCGACCCACCTTATCCAGGTGGGTCTGAGGCTGTTGATGCCCTCCTTGCATGCATTTCGGTGCTGGAGGCATCAATGGGCATTGCCCCGCCACCTTCCGAAGGTGGGTTTGCACATCCTGCAATTCCAGCCCACATGCCAACCACCGCTGTCCAGCGGGCTGCTACCAGGGTCGAGCTGCTTGAGGCCATCAGGCCAGCCCAAGCTGGCGCCTCGCAGCTCCCCGCCAGATCATCGCAACAGGGCTTGCCGCCGGGGACCAGTCCTGCGTGGCAGGGGTGCAGCGGCACACAGAGCTCGATCTCCATCGCGAGCTCCGACGCCCGCCGTGGGCCGGAACCCCCAGTGGGAGTGGCCCACGGGGGTGCACTGGGTGAGTATCCTGGTCAATTGAGTACACCAGTGACACTACCTAGCAACACTGGGGGGGGGGGTACAGTGGCCATGGCCACGACAGGTTACTATGGGAGGACAGTTGTATCCGCACTGTCCCGTTAACTCTTGGTTCCCCAATTACCCCCCGGTTATGACAGGGGTGACAGCCCCTATGGGTATGCCTAATGTTTCAGGGGTTGTTCAGGGCCCACTGTGCACACCCTCGATTCAATCTGTGCCAACTGCAGCCCTGCCGACGGCCAGTTATTCCTTGCCCCTGGGTGACCATCTCTCCCAGGCCATGAGGGAGAAGATTTGGAGGGGGGAATATGTGGACATTTTCTCCCTCCTAAACTGTGAGCCCACCAAGGAAGAGAGGGAAGGGCAGGACAATAGGGACAAGGAGTTGTCCCGTCGTCGTAAGCCACCGCGCACCTGGGCCAATTGGTTACCGGCCTATCTCATTTATATGGCGGTATACCTGAGGGCCCGCCCTGACTTGGCTATTCCGATGGTATAATACCTGGATAATATTTACCGGGCAGTGGTGGATTTCCCTGGCCCGTCATGGTTGGCCTATGACGAAGAGTTTAGGATGAGAGTGGCCCTCCATCCTGAGATGAGGTGGGATGAGCCTTGCCAGCAATTGTGGCTCTTGTACATGACCCCAACGCGGCCGGCGCCTGGTGACCGGTACCATTGCGGCCATGCCGTGCAGTGGGCGTCTGCTACACAGGTTCCCCGCCAGATGCTGGGGCAGTGGGTTCCAGCCCGCCTGCTGTGTTGGAGCTTCTTCACCAGCGGGGTGTGCAACAAGCATCAGTGTCGCTTCCGGCATGAGTGCCCCTCTTGTTCTAGCCCTCACGCTGCCTCCGCGTGCCCGCGGGCTGGTGGGTCATGAGGCAGAGGAAGGGGTGGGCAGGGGGCAGTCAGAGCTCCCTCTGACGGTGCTACCCATCAGAAAGGCCCCCTCCCCAATTAATGTCCAGGTGCTGGAACATTGGCTTGCTGCTTATCCTAGACGGGATGATGCGAAGTACCTACTTGAGGGTTTTCAATTTGGCTTCTGCATACCATTCCAGGGGGTATGCAGGCCTCGGGACACCCCGAACTTACTTTCTCTCAGGGGTAATGAGGATATTGCCGCCCAATCTATAACTAAGGAGGTCACCGCACTGAGGGTGGCTGGGCCATTTGCTGACCCACCATTCCTGAACTTGAAGGTGTCACCTTTGGGTTTAGTCCCTAAGAAGTCCCCGGGTGAATTTCAGTTAATTCACCACCTTTCTTACCCTGCGGGCTCTTCGGTCAATGATGCAATACCTGATGACCTTTGCTCAGTCAGGTATACGTCCTTTGACCAGGCCTTGCAGATGGTACGCTCGTGTGGCCCAGGGGCGCTACTGGCAAAGTGTGATATCAAATCGGCATTCCGATTGCTGCCAGTGCACCCGGATGACTTTGAGAGGTTAGGTTTCCGTTTTCAGGGCAGTTTTTATGTAGATAAGGCCATGCCTTTTGGCTGTTCTATTTCATGTTCGGCTTTCGAACGATTTAGCACCTTCCTTCACTGGGCTTTTGTTCGTAGATCAGGGTCCCGGTCTGTAGCCCACTACCTCGATGACTTTTTGTTCGGAGGGGAACAGGGCACGGACACATGCGCTCATCTCCTCGCCACTTTCAGGAGCTTATGCGGGAACTGGGTGTTCCCCTCGCACCTGAAAAGACTGAGGGACCAGCCACTAATCTAACCTTTTTAGGTATCGAGATTGACACCATTACCCAGACATCCAGGTTGCCCATGGAAAAGGTGACGCGGATCTCTGATGCGATTCTGGCAATGCTTGCCAGGTGTAAGGTGTCTCTCCGAGAGTTGCAGGTGCTTCACGGCCACCTCAACTTTGCCTGTAGGATAGTAACACTAGGCAGGGCCTTTGCCAGGCATCTGTGTGATGCCATGGAAGGCCTTTAAAAACTCCACCGCAAGGTTCGGCTGACCAGAGGTTTACGGGCGGATCTTACGGTCTGGCTCTCATTCCTACAGGATTTTAATGGCATCTCCTTCTGGAGATTGGAGCTTACGCTCAGCCTGCATTTCCAAGTACAGTCGGATGCCTCTGGCTCCCTGGGTTATGGGATGTACTTTGAAGGAAGGTGGTCCTATGGTCAATGGCCTCAGACATGGCAAGGCACGGATCGTTTACGAGATCTTACTTTCCTGGAGTTTTTTCCCATCTTGGGGGCCCTGCTGCTCTGGGGGGATAGGTGGGCTAATTCAGTGGTTCACTTTTGGTGTGACAATGCTGCAGTGGTGCACATTGTCAACGCCCAGACATCCAAATCCCCCAGAGTTATGGTCTTGGTTCGCCAATTTGTCTTGAGATCCTTATGCCTTTAATGTGCTTTTCAGGGCCAGACATGTGCCAGGCATTGATAATGATATTGCTGACGCTTTATCCCGCCTGCAGATCCCCCGGTTCCGTGCCTTGGTGTCAGAAGCAGAGGAACTGCCCTCTCCACTCCCGGCCGAGATCTGGACATTTGGCGAGGAGAGGTGAACCAGGCGATCGGCATGTCTTTGGCGTAAGGCGTAAGATACGCGTAAGGCGTATCTACATGCACTCCTGCAGTTTAGGAACTTTTGTGGGCAAAGGCAGTTGCCTGAAGTGTGGCCGATCCCGGTCGACCAGATTCTGCAGTTCATGGTTTACCTTCATGATCTAGGGTTAGCCCCTCGCACTATCACCACTAGGCTTTCAGCATTGGCATTTATGGCTAAGGCGAGGGGTTTCATTGACTGCGTGAATGACTTCCGCATACGCCATGTATTAGAAGGGTGGACACGTGAACGTGACCGCCGCCTGGACACACATCACCCTGTTTCACCAGAGGTTCTGACGCACCTTGCACAAGGTTGGCATAGATTGTGTTACGATAGGTATGAGGAGGCTCTCTTTCATGCTGCTACCACCGTAGCTTTCTTTGGAGCGTTCCGTATCAGTGAGCTGGTCCCATTGTCAAAGGGGGACATGTCTCATAGGGCACTGGAACTCGACGATGTCTTTCTTACCCAGGATTGGGCCCAGTTGAGGATTCGTTCCTCCAAGGCCGATCAGCACGGAGTAGGCAGTGGTGTCAGACTGCTACGGTGTACGATTGCTGACATCTGTCCGGTTGGTGCCCTACATGAGTTTTTGGCAGTGCGTGGCACACACCCTGGCCCGTTTTTCTGCCACCAGGATGGGTCTCCCCTTACCAAATTCCAGTTTTGGAAGGTGACCGGTATGGCACTTCACAGTGTCAGCCTCCCTGGGGCTCGTTACGGCACCCATTCATTTAGAATAGGTGCTGCTTCAACTGCGGCTGCGTTTGGGTACTCTGATGCTGATATACGTCGCATGGGCAGGTGGTGGTCCGCGTGCTTTTCTTTATATGTACGTCCCCTCACTGCATGAGTGCCAGTTATGTCATTAATCCCTTTTCCTTCTTTTACAGACCCTGTGTGTTCATGCACACCGGTGACAGTCTGGCTGGTGGGCCACAGTTTTGTGCACTGGGCAGCGCAGTATGCTGTGGCGACAGACTGGGGACCCCATCTCGGGCTACGTGCAGCGATGGTACGGTAAGCGCGGCATGAGATGGCGGGAACTGTTGCCATTCCTGATATCCATCAGGGATGCTGGACTGCCTGATGTCCTGATTCTGCACCTCGGTGGCAATGATCTCGCACAGATCACTCACCTCTCTTTTAAAATGTTGGTGTGCAGTGACCTGGCCTTTTTACATCACTTATGGCCGTACACGCGGCTGCTATGGTCTGACATCGTGCCGAGACACCATTACAGGGGAGGCATGGACCTCCGTGGTTTGGACCGCACTCGACGGTCAGTGAACAGGGCTGTCGCCCGGTTCCTTTTTGACAATGGCTTTGGAACAGCCATTCAACATCCTAGGATAGGCTTGCAGGATTCTGGTCTATATGCAGGAGATGGGGTCCATCTGTCGGCCAGAGGTATGAACCTCTTTCTTGAGGATGTGCAAGCAGGCCTGGTGACCGAGCTGACGGTCTTGGGGGGGGGGGAGTCATCACGGACGCCTCCCCATGTGGCGGGTATCACTGGTAAGGTAAAGATTTATGACCCATAGGTATCCGGCAGGTTCGCAATTGACTGGCCAACACGTAGATAGGTACAGGGGAAATAGGATTGGCTGGTCAAGGGCGAACCATGCAAGGGGTGATGGCAGGAGCTTCACAGGCTGCATCACCTTGATATTGAACGGATACACGTCATAGGGTGGGGTCAGTAGATAGTATATTGACTCCGGTCAACAATTTGTTTGTGTCAACAAACAAATTGATATAAATAGATACATGTAGCCAATTTCCATTGGCATTTTGGGAGGAACCTTACCAGTATTACTGCGGCCTGCTTGCCTTAAAAAATTACAATTGGATGATACACCAATTAAAAGTGATAATTCGGACTAGGGCATTTTTCAATAAAAGTGTCCCGATGCCTTTAATCCAATACCGGTGTCTGAGTCTTTCTTTTGGGGGGGGGGTGCCTGCAAAGACATTTTGATATGGATGAAAATAAGCTGAGTGGCCCAGTATGTCTTCAGTTTGATTCAGTAAGAACTATGATCAGATGGCCACAGCAGGATGAAAAAACTGTTTACATAAATCCTTAGTGCAACATGTTAATATTCCAACAAAATAATTCAAGTCTTTTTGAAAACACATTAGCAAGAATGATGAGAGCTTAGATGTCTATATAATTTTATACAAGCTATTATAGCTTTAACAATTATATCCACAAAGTGTTTTCTATTAATTGCTTATTAGTCATGTTCCATCAGTTTCTGAAGCATCATCCAAATGAATCCCTCTGGTTATCACTAGATTTGTGTGAATGTGGGAAACCAAACTGGAATGCAAGCCAATATTCGTTGACAGCTGCAAAAATAATGTGAGGACAATGGTGTTTTTTAAAGCTCCCCCCCCCCCCAAGAGAAACTGTTATTGTTTTGTAAATACCTCAACAGCTCAAGCAAATGGCATAAACAGAGAAAGGAGAAAGCACATTTTTAAAATAGATTCATGTTCCAACACATGCAACCACCTGGTTAATCAGAGGCAATTTGCTGTTATGATTCATGCAGTTTCCATTATGCCCATGTAACTCACTAGTAAGATTCTGGCCTTTGCTTTCCTCTGTATTGTCACTTACATTGTGCCATTGTGCTTACTTTATATCAAGTTGGCTCTCACACAGTGGCAAGCAATTTTATCCATTAAACAGCCTGTTTATCTATCAGTCTTATATCCTATTTTCAGAAAGCTTACATAACAGCTTACAAGATTGTCCATTTTCTCCTTGTAACTAGACTGTCAGATAGGTTAGCCTGAACTTGAAAATTTAATAGAAAACTCAAGTGTCCATTTCATCACAAGTGGCTGAAGCAGACATGGTGACAGCAGTTCTGTAGGGCAAGACAGAAACTGCAGATACTTTCTTTGGTGCATGATCTGAAGCTTGTAGATTACTTCAGATACATCTAAACTGCTACATGAAATCACTTGTGAACCACATATCACTCTTCATGTATACTGCATGTTTCATACTATGTACATGGCTAATTACCTACAGCAGGGGTTCCCAACTTTTTTATGCTGCGGGCCTGACCATGACTCCCAGACAGCTGAGTAGGCCAGACCACACCCCTTGGAAGTGGAACCGGGTGCATTTACACCTGTCGTAAATGTGCACACTTCCACATTTATGACAGCCATGAGCACATTTATGCATGCATAGGTGTGTTTTACAGCTGATGTAAATACATCTGCTTCCACTTCCTGGTGCGGCGGTGGCAGGCCACATGAAATGGTACCATGGGCCAGGGCTGTAGGTTGAGAACCCCTGATCTAAAACTTCCCAATGTATATGCAGTGTGAAATACACAATTATGCATATAATCACCACGTGTGAAAATTACATATGTAGGCTGCACTCTATTTTTCAAAAGGATTAAATCAAAGATTCAGTTAAATTCTCTAGGTGGCAGTAAATGGGTTTTCATCATGTGAGGATTCCCCCTCTGGATGGACAGGGAAAAGAGGAAGACATGATTTTATTTGAGGTCATCAGCATTCCACAACACTGTCACAGATGTTTGGGGCATCCTTTAAAGTAGTGGAGGAAGGTGGCCACAAAAGGAGGGGGTGGAAAAGGCTGTTCTCATCCCTTGATTTTCCATAAGCAGCAGATTTCTAAACTGAATTCTACCCCAGAATCTTCATGCTAGTGGAATAAAAATCCCATAAATATCTAAAGGAGAATTGAGCACTCACAAAGAGACAGAGAGAGAGGAATTCCATATGATGAACAGTGGAGTCATATTTCTATTTTCAAGACATTTACTACAAAACAAAACCAAATTTAATTATTTCCAAGCATGTTATAACTGAAAACATAAAGACGTACAATGTACCCTTTTTAAATTGGGGGGGGGGGGGGGGGTTTGATAATACCTGACAAATGTTAAAGTTGTACACAGTATCACTTAATTACTTCAGGGGGGGTTCCATTAGGTATATACACTGAGTAGTTTCCTGGGTAAATTATGTGACCACTGTTTCCCTGTGAGAAACCTTTTAACGACCATTACAGTTCAGTTAACTGTATTTCCTCCCCACTGAAAAGCCAATGTGGCATTGGGCAGATTGCTTGAGCGCCCAAACTTTGCATTCATTTCAGGAAGCTAACCAATAATACATCGGGGGAGTTGAAACTGGCCGCTGAATCTGAAATGGTGGGAAATGATTATACATTTGAAATCAAAATGATCCTTTGAAAGGAGCTACCATAAAAACTTTATCACTGCCCTGCTTGCTACATTGTACTCACAGAATGAATGCTATAGATTCTTGCCTGGCATATTACTATTTATTACTATTTTTCCTACATGAGGTATTCTTAAAATGCTATTATATTTCAGCAGTGGCAAAGAGAGCTCTGCAGGGGTTAAATGAACCTTGAGGATATTCTCAAACACTAATACTGAGGTATATTCCATTGAGATTACAGGTCAGGGCATGCCGAATTTTAGATGGCATAGAGGGACCCCAACATTTTCTAGTTTAACACCTGTCATCAGTAATGCACTCTCTTCGGGCCATGTGAAATGTGGATACTCCTATAGAAAGACTGTGAGTTTAATAGGTTCAGATTGCAGACAAATTTACCTGGGAGGAAATAAGCTCAGTGCAACAGAGGTTCCTATGAGGCATGGATTGGCTCATTAATTGAACTATACATATATAAATACGTAAAACCTAGTATGTTTAAAAATCCAGTTTGTTTGACAGAATTTATTTTGCATATGTTCGCAGCTTAGTTGCATTAATATGGGCAAATGTTTCAGGTTGTGTTCTTATGGAGGCTGCTTTGAGAAGACACAGTGTTAGCCCACAGAATGAGTGTCAAGGCTATGTTTGGTTTGCAGGTTCTCTAGAACAAGGTTTGAAGGCATGGGGTCTATAGGATATAAAATAGCATAATTGAATTAGCTTCCAGTCTTTTATGGCTGATGAATACCTTCCACTAGTAAAATTGCCAGCCTTAGTATAATCTCTAATGATTTTAGTGCAGGCTGTATGCTGGGAATGCAGAGGTTTAGTGGTTAAGACACTGAACTTGATGACTGGAAGGTCAGAAGGTCAGCAGTTTGAGACCCGAGTGCTACACAACAGAGTAAGCTCCCATCTCTGTCCTAGCTCCTGCCAACCAAGCAGTTCAAAAGCAAGGTAAGAGTGTTCCACCTACTCATGCCTGTAACAGATAAATGGTTTCTGATAAGGCACTAAACTTGAGTGGGTAACACTTCCCTATGCAAAAGGCACTGCAAAGGTTGCTGCTTCACCCAAAACCAAAACTCCAGAATTAGGTTCTTTACTCAAAGTCCAAAAATCTCTCAAGAAATTTTTATGACCCATCATACCTGCATAGCTATTTATATAGTTACACCCTTCTGTACATTCTTTTGAGAGACATGGATGATGGCACAAGTTCCTTTTTAAGTAACTCTATTATATATGGTTATTAACATGATTGTGTGCCACTCCTCCAGTGGCTTAGTGTTTAAGGCACTGAGCTGGAGACTGGAAGGTCAGGTTTCGATACCTGAGAGCTGCACTTGGGGACATGAAAGGAGCCTCTCCGACACGGAAGTATTATTATTAGCATGATTGTGTGATACATTGGTAAACAAAGCATCTTGAAGGAACATTAAAACATAATCATAAAACATTTGTGCTTAAAATAGCAGTTAATTGAATAATCAAATATAACTATAGTTATAGATAATGAATTATTAAAAGCCAAGTTGTATCAAAATAGGTAAATGTATTCAAAAGAGAAACATAAAATAATACATTCTGGGCTTATATACTTTTTATACTACTCAACCATGTGGTTATATAAGATTAAATGTATCTTAATGTTATGCAGAGTAATTTAATATTTATATGCAATTAATAAAGCAATTGGTATGCTATTTGATATAAATGAACAGTAATTAGAATTATGACTCTATTATGGTAACTTAACAAGAATAATGCATCTGCATATGGCTTAAAAATGCTCCTAGCAAAATGCACTTATATGGTTAGTATTAAGTAAAGCAATTAACTACAAGCAACAGGCTTTAGAAAGCAAACAGAGGTTATAGCAAATGATCAAAATCAAGACACCTTGCCACATTGAGATGGGAGATCTCTCCAGCTATTAAAATAATTCTGAGAGAGTTAGCAGGCTTACGCCTTCTATATGACATGATATTATAAAGTATTTTTTTAAAAAAATATTGAATTTTTCAAAAATATATAAACATACAATAACAATACATCATAAAAATACATATATTTAACAAAAAATAACTAACATATTTGATAGTTGATCCCATACATTTTTATACTCATCTTTATAATAAAACATCCCATATTGAAAACTGGTTTAGTAGTTAACATCTATCCTACTTCCAGAATTGTTCCCAAATATCTTTATTTATCGCTACCACTAAATCTATTCGTAATATACCATTCAGTAATAGTTTAGTCTAAGTACAACCATCAAAATCCAAAGTACACATAAAATACACCCTGTGATTTATTTACATTGCCCTGGAAAGCTCAGAGTATCTCATTATTCACCTCCAAAAGTTACTTTGTTCCGGTACAGGTCTGTTTCTTTCTGGGCCCGCAATGGAGTGATCCACGAAAGGTTTCCAAATATTCCAAAATCTGTTCTCTTTCAGCTTATCTCTTTTTTCTTTTATCTCCCATGTCAGTTTATCGTTCAAAGCTAAATTCCACATTTCTTTGCAGGCGCAACCACCCAATAAAGACTATTTGGATTAAAGGCATTGGGCCACTTTTATTGAATCATGCCCTGGTCCGAATTATCACTTTCAATTGGTGTATCATCCAACTGTAATTCTTTAAGGCAAGCAGGCCGCAGTAGCACTGGTAAGGTTCCACCCAAAATGCCAATGGAAATTGGCTACATGTATCAATTTGCATCAATTTGTTTGTTGACACAAACAAATTGTTGACCAGAATCAATATACTAGCTACTGACCCCACCCTATGACATGTATCCATTCAAATATCAAGGTGATGCAGGCTGTGAAGCTCCTGACATCACCCCTTTCATGGTTCGCCCTTGACCAGCCAATCCTGTTTCCCCTGTACCTATCTACGTGTTGGCCAGTCAATTGCGAACCTGCCGGATACCTATGGGTCATAAATCTTTACCTTACCAGTGCTACCCGCCACATGGGGAGGCGTCCATGATGACTCACTGCCCCCCCAGACCATCAGCTCGGTCACCAGGCCTGCTTGCATATCCTCCAGAAAGAGGTTCATACCTCTGGCCGACAGGTGGACCCCATCTCCTGCATACAGGTCGAAATCCTGCAACCCTATCCCTGGGTGTTGAATGGCTGTCCCCAAGCCATTCTCAACAAGAAACCGGGCAACAGCCCTGTTCACTGACTGCCGGGCATGGTCCAGAGCACGGAGGTCCATGCCTCCTCTATAACATTGTCTCGGCACAATGTCAGACCATAGCAACTGTGTGTACGGCCATAGATGATGTAAAAACGCCAGGTCACTGCACACCAACAGTTTTAAAGAAAGGCCAGTGATCTGTACTAGATCATAGCGCGGAAAGGCGGCTGGGGTGTGGGAAGTACTAGATCATTGCTGCCGAGGTGCAGAATCAGGACATCAGGCAGTCCAGCATCCCTGATGGACATCAGGAATGACAACAGTTCCCACCATTTCATGCCGCGCATACCATACCACCGCATGCGTGCGGATGCACGCAGCCCGAGATGGGGTCCCCACTCTGTCGCCGCAGCATACTGTGCTGCCCAGTGCACATAACTGTGGCCCACCAGCCACACTGCCACCAGTGTGCGTCAACACACAGGGTCTGTAAAAGAAGGAGAAGGAATTAAGGACATAACTGGTACTCATACAGTGAGGGGACGTACATATAAGGACGTACATATAAGGACCCCCACCTGCCCATCCGACATATATCAGCCTCAGAGTACCCGAATGCAACCGTAGTTGAAGCAGCGCCTATCCTGAATGAATGGGTGCCATAACGAGCCCCGGGGAGGCCGACACTGTGAAGCGCCTTACAGGTCACCCTCCAAAACTGAAATTTGGTCAGGGGAGACCCATCCTGGTGGCAGAAAAATGGGCCAGGGTGCGTGCCACGCACTGCCAAAAAGGCATGTAGGGCACCAACCGGACAGATGTCAGCAAATATACATCGTAGCAGTCTAACACCACTGCTTACTCCATGCTGATCGGCCTTTGAAGAACGAATCCTCAACTGAGCCCACTTCTGGTTGATAGAGACATCGTCGAGTTCCAGTGCCCTATGAGGCAACTCCTCCTTTGACAATGGGACCAGCTCACTGATTTGGAGAGCTCCAAAGAAAGCTACGGTGGTAGCTGCGTGAAAAGGAGCCTCCTCATACCTATCGTAACACAGTCTATGGCAACCTCGTGCAAGGTGGGTCAGAACACCTGGTGAAACAGGGTGACGTGTGTCCGGGCGGCGGCCACGCTCACGTGTCCACCCTTCCAATACATAGCGTATGCGGAAGTCATTCACGCAGTTAGTAAAGCCCCGTGCCTTGGCCATAAATGCCAAGGCGGAAGGCCTGGTGGCGATAGTGCGTGGGGCCAGCCCCTGATCATGAAGGTGCACCATATACTGTAAAATCTGGTCGACCGGTATCGGCCACGTTTCGAGCAACTGCCTTTGTCTGCAAAAGGTCCTAAATTGGAGGAGTGCATGTATATATGCCTTACGCGTGCGAGGTGCCAAAGACATGCCGATCGCCCAGTTCACCTCTCCTCGCCAAATGTCCAAATCTCGGCCGGGAGTGGAGAGGGCAGTTCCTCTGCGTCTGGAGCCAAAGCACGGAACCGGGAGATCTGCAGGCGGGATAAAGCGTCAGCAATATCGTTATTAATGCCTGGCACATGTCTGGCCCTGAAGAGCACATTAGGGCGCAAGGACCTAAGAACAAATTGGCGAACTAAGGCCATGACTCTGGGGGATTTAGACATTTGGGAGTTAACAATGTGCACCACCGCAGCATTGTCACACCAAAAGTGAACAACCGAATTAGCCCACCTGTCTCCCCAGAGCATAAGGGCCCCCAAAATTGGAAAAAACTCCAGGAACGTAAGATCACGTAAACGATCCGTGCCCTGCCATGACTGAGGCCATTGACCATAGGCCCACTGTCCTTCAAAATAAATCCCATAACCCAGGGAGCCGGAGGCATCTGACTGTACTTGGAAATGAGGGCTGACCATAAGCTCAGATCTCCAAAAGGAGACACCATTAAAATCTTGTAGGAATGTGAGCCAAACCAAAAGGTCTGCTCGTAAACCCCTAGTCAGCTGTACCCTGTGGTGTCATTTAGAAAGGCCCACCATAGCGTCACACAGATGCCTGGCAAAGGCTCTACCTGGTGTCACTACCCTACAGGCGAAGATGAGGTGGCCGTGGAGCACCTGCAACTCCCGGAGAGACACCTTACGCTTGGCAAGCATTGCTAAAATCACATCAGAGATCCTATTCACCTTTTCCATAGGCAACCTGGATGTCTGAGCGACAGTGTTGATTTGAATACCTAAAAAGGTAAGGGTGGTGGCTGGGCCCTCTGTCTTTTCAGGTGCTAAGGGGACGCCCAGTTCCTGCATAAGCGCCTGAAACGTGGTGAGCAGGTGTGCACATGTGCCGGTATCATGTCCACCCCCGAACAAAAAATCGTCGAGGTAGTGGGCTACAGACCGGGACCCTGACCTACAAAGAAAAGCCCAGTGGAGGAAGGAGCTAAATCATTCAAAGGCAGAACAGGAAATTGAACAGCCAAAAGGCATGGCCTTGTCCACATAAAACTTGCCCCGAAAACAAAAAACCTAACAGCTCAAAGTCATCTGGGTGCACTGGCAACAATCGGAATGCCAATTTGATATCACACTTTGGCAATAGCACCCCGGGACCACACGAGCGTACCATCTGTAAGGCCTGGTCAAAGGACGTATACCTGACAGAGCAAAGGTCGTCGGGTATAGCATCATTGACCGATGAACCCGCAGGGTAAGAGAGGTGGTGAATCAGACGGAATTCACCCGGGGACTTCTTAGGGACTAAACCTAGAGGGGATACCTTCAAGTTAGAATATGGGGGTTCGTCAAATGGCCCCGTCACCCTCTGTGCCTTAACCTCCTTGGCTATCTGCTCCACAGCAATGTCCTCATTACCCCTGAGCGACAGTAGGTTCGGGGCATCCTGAGGCCCACGAACACCTTGAAAGGGTATGCGGAAGCCAAACTGGAAGCCCTCAAGCAGGTATAATGCATCATCCCGTCTAGGATAATCGCGCAGCCATCGTTCGAGCACTGGGACATTAATTGGGGAGGGGGCCTTTTGAATGGGTAGCACCATCAGAGGGAGCTCTGGCCAGCCCCTGAAAACCCCTTCCTCTGCCTCGTGACCCACCGGCCCCCAGGCACACGGAGGTGGCATGGGGGCCGGAACAAGAAGGGAACTCGTGCCTGTATTTACACTGGCGCTTGTTGCACATTCCATTGGCAGAGAAACTCCAACACAGCAGGCGGGCTGGAACCCCCTGCCCCGCCGGCTGGAGGGGAGTCTGCGTAGTAGCTGCCCGCTGTACGGCATGGCCACAGTGGTACCAGTCACCAGGCGCTGGCCGCGTGGGGGTCATGTACAGCAGCCACAACTGCTGGCAGGGCTCGTCCCACCTCATCTCAGGGTGAAGGGCCACCCTCATCCTAAATTCTTTGTCATAGGCCAACCATGTCGGGCTAGGGAAATCGACTACAGCCCGGTAAGTAATGTCCAGGTACTGGACCATTGGGATGGCCAAATCAGGACGGGCCCTCAGGTATACTGCCATATAAATTAGATAGGCCGGTAACCAATTGGCCCAAGTGCGAGGTGGCTTGCGACGACAGGACAACTCCTTGTCCCTGTCATCCTGCCCCTCTCTCTCCTCCTTAGTGGGCTCACGGTTCAGGAGGGTGAAAATGTCAATGTATTTGCCACGCCATATTTTCTCACTAGTAGCCTGGGATAAATGGTCACCCATGGGTAGGGAGTAACCGGCCGTCGGCAAGGCCGCCGTTGGCACGGAATGAATTGGGAGTACCCGCACTGATCCCTGTAGGACCCCCGAGAAGTTAGGCATACTCGTAGGGGCGGCCACCCCTGCAATAACCGGGGGATAATTGGGCACCCAGGAAGTAACAGGACAGTGTGGATTAAACTGTCCTCCCGCAGTAACTTGCTGCTGCCATGGCCACTGTACCCCCCCCCCCCAGCATTAGCTAATGTCAGCGGTGCACTAACTTGACCAGGATACTCACTCGCTGCACCCCCATGGGCCCCCACTGGGGGTTCCGGCCCGTGGTGGGTGTCGGAGCTCGCGATGGCCCTCGAGCTCCAGGTCCCAATTTGCCCCTGCCAAGCAGGAGCAATCCCAGGTGGAAAGCCTTGTTTTGATGGCCTGATGGGGAGCTGCGAGGTGCCGGCTTGTGCTGGCCTGATAGCCTCCAGCCGCTCAACCCTGTTGGCGGCCCACTGCGCGGCCGTGGCCAGCACGTGGGCCAGGAACTGCAGAGCTGGCAAGCCCACCATCCGAAGGTGGTGGAGCAATGCCCATTGATGCCTCGAGTGCCGATGTGCAGGCAAGAAGAGCATCTACAGCATCAGACACACCTGGATAAGGAGGGCCGGATGGGCCAGATGGCCCACCGGGTAATTGCTGAACGGGTTGAGGGATCAACCTGTGTGGCAGCCCCTGGGCAGTATAGGGCCATGCCCAATAGTCCGGCCCATGAGAGGCCGGTAGAATGGTGCGGCGCAATCCCGCACTGCGCCCGGGTGGGCCACTGTGCCCCGAACCGGGCAAAGTTGGGATAGGGGTAGAAACCCCAACCTCATTGGTGGCAGTGGGTATGATGCCCCTGCCACCTCCCAGTGGGGTGGCCGCCCGAGCCCTCTGGCCTGGTGTCCGCTCCAAGGAGGTCGAGGGGGTGGGCGCTCAAGCAAAAATCCTTTATCATTTTACAACCCCACCACATATGTTCATACGTTCCTATAGTATCTTTACATCTCCAACATAAATTGTCCTTTTTGTTATCAATCTGGTGTAACCTCACTGGTGTCAGATACCATCTCCACAGCATTTTATAGTTGTGTTCTTTAATTCTAACTGACATAGTTCTCATTATCCTCTTTTTCCATTTATTTCTCCATACATCTTTTTTCTATCTTTATATTCAAATCCTGCTCCCACTTCAATTTCAAATCCTCCTGTGGATCACCCTCCCTATTTATTAAAATATAGAGTTTACTTACTAAGCCCTTAATATCTCTATCGCCTTTCCTAATTTTTAATACTAGTTCTTCAAACTCCGTCTTTTCTCTATCTATATCTATTTCTCTTGCATATTTGACATTCCAATTATTAACCTTCATTATCTGAAACCAATTCAATTTCAACTGTTAGAACAACTTTTTCTTCCTACTTTCAACACTGCAAATCCATAACCAGTGTTTCATCAGGAAAAACATCATTTTCTTCCAATATTTCCTTTGTTTCTTTGTTTATTTTTAATGGAAAACAGGCCGTATCTGCTAGTTCCAAAATTGGGGAGAAATTTGGTGCCAGATCATTCTTCAACCTTTTCCACACACCCATAACTCCCTTCATCATTATATTATTAATGGTTATCTTTCCTACTTCTGCTCCCAAAAAAATCCTTTTGCCTATCTTCTTAAAATCTTTCATCTCCAATTCCTCCCATATCGTTTTTTCTCTTGCCAAGATCTTCACTACATTCTTAATTTGAAAAGCATGGTAATATGCCAGTAGATTCGGCATTCCTAAGCCCCCTTCTTTCTGAGGTAGGTACCATAATTTTTTTGGTAGTCTAGACTTTTTACCTCAATTACAAAAGTTATTGAACAACTTTTGAAATTCATTGATTTCTTTGTCTTTCAATTGAATTGCCAATGCATCAAATAAAAAATTAATTCTAGGTAACAACATCATTTTAGTAAGTACAATTCTCCCAAACCATGACAATTTCAGCTTTTTGAAACTTTGTATTCTAATCTTAATCTCAGTTTTTAAACTATCATAATTCAATCTTTTAAGATCTTCCATACTATCTTTAATTTGAATATTACTTAGTCCCTTTATTTTCTTAATTTCCCTTTCACCCATATTACACAACATAATTTCTGATTTATCCCAATTTATCTTCAAACCCGTGATATCCTCAAACTCCTTAAATTGCATTCTGATCCTATCCATAACCTTCTCTGGATGTTTAACAATTATCAATGTGTCATCGGCATACATGCTTATTTTATTACATCCTATTTTATTACATCCATTTTATTACATCCTATTTTATTACATCCATTTTATTACATCCTATTTTTACATCCTCTTTTATCCTTTTTGCCAATATTTCCATTGCCATGATAAATAATATAGGAGACAACGGACAGCCCTGTCTGGTGCCTGACTCTAACTTTACCCCATCTGTGACCTCATTGTTTACTCTAATACTGGCTGTCCCTTTCTGATATAATAAATAAATTACTCTTCTAAATTTATCACCTAATCCGTAGCTTTTAATTATTTCCTTGATCGAGGTCCATTGTAGGGAATCAGATGCTTTAAAGATATCTAAAGATATTAAACGTACTTTTTCTCTTGTTTGATTCACATTATCTATTAGATCTAATACTCTTCTAGTCAAATCTACCATATGCCTCCCTTTTAAGAAACCCACTTGGTCTTCATTTATATATTCCCCCATGATCTTGTTTAAACGATTTGCCAATATTGCTGTGAAGATCTTAGCATCTTGATTTATAACAGAGATTGGTCTGTACGATTCCACCTTCTCCAAATTCTTTCCCAGTTTTGGCAACAGAACAATTGTGGCTCTATACCATGAAGTCAGAATTTGCCCACCATCTAATATATAATTATATAATTTCGCTAATTTTGGTGCCACCACATCTTTAAATTCCTTGTAGAAATGGTCCGGTAAACCATCCTCACCTGGAGTTTTGCCTAACTTCAGCCCGGCTATTACTTCTTTTACCTCCTTTTCCGAAACTTGCTCTTCAATACTATCCCGATATTCCTGTTTTATTCCACTTGTTGTTTGCCTCTCTAACAACTTTTTAAGCTTCTCCTCATCTATCTCTTTTTTGCATACAAAGTTTGATAAAATTTCTTCACAATTTCACACTTATCCATAATCTTGTTACATCTTACCCCTTGATCATTAACCAAAACTCCCATTTCTCTTTTTTGCCTTTTAGCTTTTGCCGCTTTTGCCAATAATCTTAAATTTTTATTATTGAATTCAAAATACTCCCTATTTAAATAAATCAAATCTCTTTTGACCTTTTCTATTTCTTTACTAGCCAATTCTGTTTTCAGTCTTTGCAGTTTTGTAAAAATTTTCTTATCTTTGTTTTTTGAATGTTCTTCCTGTAACTGTTTTATTTCTTTTTCACTTTTATCTTGTGCCAACCTGTATTTTTTATATCTGTTACTTGCCAACTTTATACATTCCCCTCTAAAAACCGACGTCATGGCATCCCAAACAATGTTAATGCATACTGATATGCATTGAGGAAAATGGCCCAACGCAGCATCCTTGGGGACAAGATCTATGGGGTTGGCTTGTTTGTGGTAAAGATCCCTAGCAGGGGCTTATGGTCGGTCACGACTGTGAACGGTCTGCCATAAAGGAAGTCGTGGAACTTTTTTTGGCTCCTGCAACAATCACCAGGGCTTCCCTATCTGTTTGCATGTAGTTGCGCTCTGCCTTGGACAGGGATCTCGAATAGAATGTCACCGGGGCTTCTCGCCCGCCCTCTAGCACATGGCATAGGACTGCCCCCACCCCCACCAATGAGGCATCACAGACTAACACAACGGGTTTCTTGGGTCAAGACAGCCTCAGAGGATAGAAGCTGCTTGAGCCCGTGGAATGCCCATTCCTGGCTGTCCCCCCACCGCCAAGCCGCATCTTTCTTGAGTAGTTTGTGCAGCGGTTCTGCCACCGATGCCTTTCCCGGCAGGAAAGAGTGATAAAAATTTAGGAGTCCTAGGAAGGACTGTAGTTCGGCCTTGGTGGTGGGGCAAGGGGTGTTCTGCACTGCCGACACCTTTGACTCTGCTGGCTTGATGCCCTCAGGGGTTATCCAGAAACCCAGAAACTCTACTTCTTCAGTGAAAAACACACACACATCCTTTCTCAATCTGAGCCCCACTTTTTCGAACACGGTTAGTACCCGGTCTAACCTTTGGGCCAATTCCTGTATCCCCCCCCCCCCCCCGCCATTCTCAAAACATCGTCAAAGTAGGGGAAAACACCTGGGAGCCCCTTCAACAACAGTTTCACAAGGGACTGAAAAATTCCTGGGGCCGAGTTTATGCCGAATTGGAGGTGCGTTACTTTAAAGGCTCCCTTATGAGTAACTATGGTCTGAGCGGTGGCTGCAGCTGGGGTCACCATTATTTGTTGATATGCCTGTGCTAAATCTAGCTTGGTGAAACACCTCCCCCCGTGCAAAGTTACTAACAGGTGACTTACTACCAGCACCGGATACGCATTTGGGTGAATTGCCTTGTTAATCGTGCACTTGTAGTCAGTGCAGATTCTGACCTCTCCGTTAGCCTTAAGCGCCGTAACAATGGGGGTTTCCCACTTGGCGGGGTCCACCGGTACCAAAATCCCCTGACCCACCAGTTTGTCCAGTTTAGTCTAATTTTTGTCCTTTAGTGTGAAAGGCACTCTCCTTGGCTTGAGCCTGATGGGTCGGATGTCGGGATCCATGTCGAATGAAACTGGGGCCCCCTTGAACTTCCCAAGCCCCTTCTCGAAAACAGCAGGGTGTGCGTTACACACCTCCGTGATTGGGTCAGCCTGCACGGCGTGTATGCCTCCAATGAAAACCCCCAGGGGGCCAAAACACTGTGTCCCTAGGAGGCAGCAGGACCCTTCCTTTAAGACTACTAGGGGCAACTGCGCGGAGTGCCTCTTGAACTTCACCTTGAACTCCCCCACCCCCAACACTAGGATACTTTTGTCCTGAATGTCCCGCAAATTAGTCTTTAGGGCCTTCAGTTTGAGGCTTGACTTGGGGAGAATGCGCAAAAATTCCCGGTGGGAGATAATGGAGTACGACGACCCCGAGTCTATCTCCATTCTAACTGGGACCCCTTGTATCAGTACCTCAACAAAAAACCGGGGGTGCCTCAAAGGCACGCTGTGAACCGCTTGGTGGTGGTTGTTGGGAACTCATCAAGACACGCGGTGCTCCTGAGGCTTGTCTGCCGACCCTGTCTGGTTTCCATTGCGACCTTTCTGCCTGGCCCTTGCTGTCATCTCGATGCCGCCTGCAGACCTTTGCGATGTGCCCGCGCTGCCCACAGTTGTGGCACTCCACCTTCCGGAATGGGCACTGGCTCCGGTCATGGGATGCCCCACATCCGGCGCAGCGGCGGTCCTCTCTGGCATGGTCTCGAACCTCGGGCCTCCTCTGCACCTGCTGCATGTCGTCGTCCTTGTTGAAGTCGGAGGTGGACGTGGTGGACTCGGAGGGCCCCTGCTCTCCATGGGATGAACAGCTGTGGACTGGGACCTCCGGCGGGGGGGGGGGGGGCAACCGCGGTGGTCCTGGCCTGGCACACCCATTCGCCTTGTTGTACTGAATCGGCGGCTTGGGCAATGCACAGGACATGCTCGAAGGAGATGCTCTCGTCCTTGGCCAGTAGTTTTTTCCTAGCCCCCTCATCTCGCAGGCCCAGCAGGAGCCTGTCTCGCAGCACCTTGCTCATGGACACTCCCCACTGGCAAGGCATGGCAGCCACCCTCAGGGCTGCCACGAAGTCGGCACCACTGTTGAAAGGCCAACCTTGCCGTGAACACCGACACTTTCGTGCGAAAGTGCTTCCTCAGCTCGGCGAGGATCTCGTCTAGGGGTACCTCACTGAGCAGCCTTGGCATCAGGAGGTTTGTTGCCAGTTCTAGCGTTTCCAGGCCACATTGGGCCAGCAGGAATGCCTGGCACTGGGCTTCCTCCTCGATGCCCTCGAGGTCCATTGCATATAGGAACTGCTGTTCATAGAGTTCCCGTTTCTCTGGCTTCGTGGTGTTGAAGGGCGCGATGTTCACTTTTCAGGATGCCATCCCACCTTCGTCGCCAATTTAGTGTCTTGCACGGAAGACAATAGGAGGAGCCGCAGTAGGGCTAAACATAACTTTATTGCATGATGGTCAGGGTGAACATGAGGTAATGGCGGACAAAACAGCTCTATTTATAGTACACTGTACATTTGAATATCCCAGTGTGGTAGCTCATTGGCTACTGTCAGCGTGACGTCATAGATCGTCATGCCCATCTTCTCCAGGTGCGGTGTGGCGGGAAGGTTTCCCGCTCTTCAGGTATTCGGGGAATCTGTACCATGTGAGCCGGATGCTCGCTACTGCCACCTGTGGCCACTTAGCTCGCATCCTTATACAGCTTGCTACAGTGTGTCTCTGATTAGATA
Organism: Bradypodion ventrale; assembly: GCA_035047345.1. NCBI lineage: Eukaryota > Metazoa > Chordata > Lepidosauria > Squamata > Chamaeleonidae > Bradypodion > Bradypodion ventrale. The sequence goes on along the minus strand of JAWDJE010000001.1, from coordinate 446,237,871 downwards.
CAATTGGATACATTGACTGGTTACATTCTATTAAAGGGAACCTTGCAACATTCATTCAATACATAACAGGTGGCAAATGGAAAATCCCTCCAAAATGGAAAAGTCCTCCAGTACACCCATGTCATGGCAGCTGGTAGAAACATGTCACTTTGGTTGACATAGTGAGTCCAGAACAGGGTAAATTATCCACTCCCCATTTTCAGGACTACAGTCTAGTTGTTAGGAGAGAGATTGCTGTCAAGTTGCTAGTTCATGAAACAAAACACCATTTGGTTTATTGCTCCAGATCCTGCCTTTATGTTTGGACCAGTGGGATCTTTTGATCCTCCTCTTCCTATGGAGAAATTGGGAGAACCTATAACACCATAGAAATATACAACCTTCACTCATTATCATTGATATCAATGGGGAGTTTACAACCAGACTAATGTAATCCTGATGGTCTATGAAACTAGAAAGTTGGAGCCTAACAGGGTAGATCTTAGGCCCAGAAGTTGATGTGTTCTGCAAGCTGATCCACAATCTGTGTTCATCCCATACCTTGTTCAATATATATTCACAAGAAATTGAAAAGGAGGTCTTCACTAAGCAGAGATATAGATAATTTTTCATTAAAAGAATGGATTCCTTGACTGTTGAAAGCATTTGAATGCACATCCACAGTTTTGCCCACTTCCAGTAATTTGCAAATTAAGTTGATTTGTTTTGTGATTTGTCTCCAGGTGTGAAGCATTGTCTTCCTTCCCCAAACACAGAACTCTGACGAAATCACATCTGTCTGGTTTTATTCTAAGAAAAGGAAACCTGTAATACATCCCACCCACCCCGCTACAATCATGAAAGATCTATAAAGATTCTCTGTGCTACACAAGGTATGTGCACATTAACAGTGAAAAAGTAATCAAGCAAAATATTGTTAGCCACTGCTAAAAATGTAAAAGAATTGATACCTTCCTGGTTTATCTTGTTCCTGTCCTATATGACAAGATCCCCAAAATTATTAGAAGAGATCAGAATGTGTTCAAACCATCTTAGGGTAAAGAAGAAAATATTAATTGACATATATAGCAACACTTGACAGAGCATAGTGTGAAGACTTGCACTGAGCCTCTGTGGATTCATTCGTCAGTCCTGTCACTTTGGTTTTAAGATGTGTTATCCGCCATGATTTACAGGTACAAGGGATTGAAAAGAAGGCATCACCACTTTGCACTAAGAAGAGTTCCAATTATACCCTGCTACCAGTATTAGCAATTTACAACTGCAAAAATTCAAGAGGATATTCAGCAGGATGGACAATCTTTGCTTAGGCTGTTAATTGATATATGTGTGAAAGTGCTATAATTCATTTTGTAATTTTAAAATATATATATTAAATTAGAAACAGAGTGGTGATGTTTCTTTCTTTTGCAAACCTTACTACTCTTACTACTGTTTTGAAATAGATCTTCATAGAAACTCTTTTTTACTATGAGGTCTACCTGCAGGAGTTGCTGGTTACTCAACACACAAGATGTACATTTCTTTTCCTTCACGGTATGCTTTACCTGCTGTCTATGATGTTTTTCAACTGAGATCTTTGATGTAGAAATCATATGCTTAGCCATATCATCCAAGCTGATGCTTGACTTAGATCTGATTTTACTGTTAGCTGCATTCAATTTCCTGATGAGGCTCCTGGCTTTCCTGCTAGAGCGTGAGAAATCTAGGGATTCTACAGTTTCTTGCCATATTCTCTTTCTATTTTCATCCAATGACAACAAAAGGCTGGAGGCTGTGTCAGGATCACCTTTAGCTTCAAATTATTTGAAGAGCCTTTCACTTTCTTCATTCCAGCCAGGAATATACTGCTTATGGTAGCTTCTTGGAATGCATTGTTTTGCTGCACCTTTCAGTACTCAAATAAATCTGCTGTAATTGCTGTAAATAGGCTTTGCAGGCGCACCCCCCAAAGAAAGACTCAGATAAATAAAAGGCATCGGGCCACTTTTATTGAATAATGCCCTAGTCCGAATTATAACTTTCAATTGGTGTGATCATCCAATTGTAATTCTTTAAGGCAAGCAGGCCGCAGTAACACTGGTAAGGTTCCACCCAAAATGCCAATGGCAATTGGCTACATGTAACTATTTGTATCAATTTGTTTGTTGACACAAACAAATTGTTGACCAGAGTCAATAAACTATCTACTGACCCCACCCTATGACGTGTATCCGTTAAATCTCAAGGTGATGCAGGCTGTTAAGTTCCTGCCATCACCCCTTGCCTGGTTCGTCATTGACCGGCCAAAGCTATTACCCCTGTACCTGTCTAAGTGTTGGCCAGTCAATTGCGAACCTGCCGGATACCTCTGGGTCATAAATCTTTACCTTACCAGTGCTACCCGCCACACGGGGAGGCGTCCATGATGACTCACCGCCCCCCCCCCAGACCGTCAGCTTGGTCGCCAGGCCTGCTTGCACCACGCCCAGAAAGAGGTACATACCTCCAGCCGACAGGTGGACCCCATCTCCTGCCTACCAGCAAAAAATTTTGTAAGCCTATCCGCAGGTTTCCAATGGCTGTCTCCCAGCCATGCTCAGCAAGGGACCGAGCAACGGCCCTGTCCACTGACTGCCGGAACAGTCCGAACCACGGAGATCCACGTCTCCCCTAAATTGGTGTCTCGGCACGTTGTTAGACCATAGCGGCCGTGTGTAAGCCATACATGATATAAAACACCAGGTCACTGCCCCTCGACAGTTTATGAATAGCAGTGATCCATATAAGATCATTGCCGCCAAGGTGCCTAATAAGAACATCAGGCGGTCCAGCATCCCTGACGGACATCAGGAATGGCTACAGTTCCTGCCCCCTTGTGCCACGCATACCATACCGTCGCATACGTGCGGATGCACACAGCCCAAGTCGGGGTCCACTCTCTGTCGCCGCAGCATATACTGCTGCCCAGTGTACATAGCTGCGGCCCACCAGCCCCACTGCCACCGGTGTGCAGAGACACACAGGATCTGTAAAAGAGGAGAAAAGGTGAAGGACATAACTAGGTACTCATACAGTGAGGGGACGTACATATAAGAAATTACGTGTACACATATATCCGCCTCCGAGTATCCCAAACGTAGCCGCGATCAACGTGACGCCTATCCTAAATAAATGGGTGCCAAAACGGGCCCCACACCGCGAAGCGCGGCACCAGTCACCCTCAGTAACTTTACTTTGGTAAGGGTAGACCCATCCTGGTGGCAGAAAAACAGGCTGGGGCATGCAGCAGGCACTGCCGAAAATTCATGTAGGGCACCAACCGGACAGATGTCTCCAATGAAACTTCGTAGCAGTCTAACTCCACTGCCTAGGCCGTGCTGAACAACCTTTGAGGACCGTATCCCCAATTGAGCCAACTCATGTGTGACATAGACATTGTCGAGTTCCAGTGCCCTACGAGACACATCCACCTTACACAATGGTACCAACTCTGGCACCAACTCACTGATGCGGAGCGCTCCAAAAAGGCTACCGTGGTAGCTGAATGACCAAGAGCCACTTCACACCTATCCGAACATAAGTCATGCCAGCCTCGTGCAAGGTGGGTCAGAAACTCTGGCGAACTGGGGTGACGCATGTCCGGACGGCGGACACGTTCACGTGTCCACCCCTCCAAAACACGATGCATGCGGAAGTAACTCACGCAGTCATTGAAAACCCCCCACGTTGGACATAAATGCCAGTGCCGAAAGCCTGAAGGCTATAGTACGGGGGGGCAAACCCTGACTGCGAAGATAAACATGCATTGTAAAACCTGGTCCACTGATATTGACCACACTTGAAGTAACTGTAGTTACTCGCAAAAAGTTCTAAATCGCTTGAAAGCATGTTGATACACCTTACGCGTGCGAGGTGCCAATGACATGCCCGGTTCACCTCTCCTCTCCAAACGTCCAAATATCGGCCGGGAGTGGCGAGTGGAATTCCTCTGCTTCTGGAGCAAGGCACGGAACCGGGGGATCTGCAGGCGGGATAAAGCATCAGCAATATCGTTATTAATACCTGGAACATGTCTGGCCCTGAACAGCACATTTAGGCGTAGGCTTCTCAAAAAGAATTGACAAACCAATGCCATGACCCTGGGGGATTTGCACGTCTGGGTGTTGACAATGTGCACCACTGCCACATTGTCACACCAAAAATGGACCACTGAGTTGGCCCACTCGTCGCCCCATAGCATCAGTGCTCCCCAAATTGGGAAGAAACTCAAGGAAGGTAAGATCGCGGAGGCGATCCGTGCCAAGCCATGCGTGATGCCCTCGGCCGTAAGTCCACCTACCCTCAGAGTAAACCCCCATAACCCAGGGAGCCGGAGGCATCCGACCATACTTGAAATCTAGGGCAGACCATAAGGTCTGATCTCCAGAAAGAGACCCCGTTAAAATCATGGAGGAATGTGAGCCAAACCGGAAGGTCTGCCCGTAAGACCCTGGTAAGTCGGTCCCTGTGGTGGCATTTTAAAAGGCCAGCCATGGCGTCACACAGGCACCTGGCCAATGCTCTGACGGGTGTAACCAACCTGCAGGCAAAGTTAAGGTGGCCATGAAGTAGCTGCAGCTCACGAGGGGACACTTTATGTTTGGCAATCAATGCCAAAATCGCCACGGAGATCCGAGCCACCTTATCCATGGGTAACCCAGATGCCTGTGCGACAGAGTCAATTCCAATGCCTAGAAATGTGAGCTTAGTAGCTGGGCCCTCGGTCTTTTCAGACGCTAAGGGGACACCCAGTTCCCACTGAAATGTAGTAAGGAGACGCGTGCACGTTTCCGAGCCCCGTTCACCCCCGAACCAAAAGTTATCGAGGTAATGGGCTAGAGACCGGGACCCCGACCTGCGAGCAAAGGCCCACTGAATGAAAGTACCGAATCGTTCGAATGCCGAACATGAAATAGAGCAGTCAAAAGGCATGGCCTTATCTAAGTAAAATTCCCCTTGGAACCTAAAACCCAATAGCTCAAAATCCCCTGGGTGCACTGGCAGTAATCAGAAAGCCGAGTGCATATCACACTGTGCCAGGAAAGCACCGGGACCGCATGAGCGTACCACCCATAGGGGCTGAACAAACGATGTTTACCTGACTGAAAAAGGTCAGCAGGAATGGCATCACTGACCGAAGAACCCGCAGGGTAAGCTAGATGGAGGATTAGACGACATTCACCCGGGTTCTACTCATAGCCTCAACTTCCTTAGCTATGCTCAGTGCAGCAACCTCCTCGTTACCTTTCAAGGGAACTAAATTAGTAGCATCTTGGGGGCCCTAACACCCTCGAATGGAATACGAAAGCCCCATTGGAAACCCTCCAGCAGGTACCTCGCATCATCCCTTCTTGGATAAGCTGAGAGCCATCGCTCCAGCATGAGTACACTAATTGGGGAGGGGGGCTTTGACATGGCTAGTTCCGTCAGACGGAGCTCTGATCGCCCCCTGTGCACCCCTACCTCTGCCCCGTAACCCACCAACCCGTGGGCACGTGGAGGCGGCGTGGGGGCCAGCGCAAAAGGGGACACCCAAGTCGGTAACGACACTGGCGCTTATTACACACATCGCTAGCTGAGCAGGTCCAACACAGCAGGCGGGCTGGAACCCCCTGCCCGACCAGTTAGCGTGGAGCCTGTGTTGCAGCAGCCCACTGCACAGCATGACCACAATGGTACCTATCATCAGGCGCCAGTCACGTGGGAGTCATGTACAAGAGCCACAATTGCTGACAGGGCTCATCCCACCTCATCTCAGGATGTAGGGCCACCCTCATCCAAATTCCTCATCGTAAGCCAACTACGATGGGCCCATGAAATCAACCATCGCCCTGTAAATATTATCAAGGGATTGAACCATCTGGATGGCTCGATCAGGCCGGGCCCTGAGGCATACCGCCATATATATAAAGTATGCCGGCAACCAGTCGGCCCAGGTGCGCGGTGGCTTACGACGACGGGACAGCTCTTTGTCTCTGTCGTCCTGTCCCTCTCTCTCTTCTTCAGTGGGCTCACGGTTCAATAGGGAGAATATATCCACGTACTCCCCTCGCCAGTTCTTATCCCCCATGACCTGTGACAAATGATCACCCAGGGGCAAGGAATAACCAGCCGTCGGCAAAGCCATCGTCGGCACATTCTGTATAGAGGGCATACGCAGCGGGACCTGGACAGCCCCTGCGATGCTCGGCACTGCCCCAGGGGCGGACACCCCCGCCCTTAACGAGGGACCATTTTGAAACCATGGGATACTGGGATAGGATGGTAACTGATGCCCACTCGCATCAACTTGACGAGGCCAGGGCCACTGAACCCCACCACTGCAAGTGGGCTGTGGTGTTGGTGCACTAAATTGAACCTGATGCTCACTAGGTGCACCCCCATGAGCCGCCCCACCAGGGGTTCCGGCCCATGGCGGGAATCGGAGCTCGCGACCGGAATCGAGCTCTGGGACCACCCCTGACTGCTCCCAGCCTGGACATCAGGTCGAACGGGGAGCTGCGAGACACCAGCTGGGGCCGGCCAGACCATCTCAAGCAGCTTGACCCAGTTGGCCGCCCGCTGAAGCGTTGCGGCCGGCAAGGTAGCCGGGGCCGACGAAGGGGCCCCTGTTGAAGAAAGAGTAGCGCCCCCTTCCGAAGGAGGCAGTGCAATGCCCAAGGATGCTTCCAGCATTGCTATCCGTGCTAACAGAGCATCCACTGCCCCCGAACCCCCAGTATAAAGTGGGCCAGGTGGGCCGGACGGCCCACTAGGCAGTTGAGGAAAAGGCAACCCAAAAGGAGAGCCAAGGCCAGAATAGGGCCATGCCCAAAACTCTGGCCCATGGGGGGCCGGAGGAGCAGTGGGTTGGACACCCGCACCAGCCCCCCCCCCCCCCCGGGCCGCCCTGTCCCATGCCCGGCAAAGGCGGGCCGAGGGCCGAAGCCCCAGAGGGGCCGGCCTGTAGCTGACCAGCTACCAAGCTGGAACCCGGCTGCCGAGTGGTAGCCTGACCAGCCCCACTGGTACCAGTGGGCAAGGCTGGCACATAGCCCTGCCGTGGGGGTGCAGCCCTGGTCCTCCGACCCAAAGGCTGGCCCCCATCTGGTGCAGAGCCGCTAAAAGTTCTTCCCCTCGGCCGTGGCTTTAGCGCCGGGGCCTTCCGCTTGGGAGCCATGTCTCCCTAGGAGAAGAAAGTCGCTGCAGGATCCCTATCCAGGGATCAAACTCCTAGCGTGTAAGTACCGTGGTAGCCTAGCAATCCAAAAGGCTCCGGGTACTTTAATCCTCCTTTCCCAGCCAGGAAACGAACTGCAAGGCTCAATAGCCGAAGACTAAGAAGAAAACAGCGACGGAGAAAACTTCTCCTCTCCGTCGCGTTTCTAAAATGGCAGCTCGGCTGCCTCGTGGCCACCCCTTTTATAGAGGGGTGACCACGCCCCCTAACTCACCCGGATGTCTGAGTCCGGGTGGGGGGGCCGCAAAGAGCGTGGCGGCCATTTTGGCACCGTGCTTTCATTATCTATCGTATGTTGGAGTCAATTTGCTTATTAAATTCATTCCATTTGGCTTTTTTAAAAATCCAACTTGTTTTTGGGTGAGAGTGTACAATCTAGATAGATTGTTAGAGAGAACTGGGAACGAACCAGTTGTCATGGTACATGTTGGTACTAATGATGTTGGGAAGGCCAAGCGGTCTGTCCTGGAAGCCAAATTTAGGTTGTTAGGAAGAAGATTGAAGTCCCGGACTTCCAAGGCAGCATTTTCAGAAGTGCTGCCTGTCCCTCGTGCAGGACCTACCAGGCAGGCAGAGCTCAGAAGCCTCAATGCGTGGATGAGGCGGTGGTGTCGAGAGGAGGGCTTCAGATTTGTCAGGAACTGGAGAACATTTTGGGACAAGCCAAATCTGTTCAGGAGGGATGGGTTGCATTTAAACCATGATGGGACCAGATTGCTGGCACTCAACATCAAAAAGGCTGCAGAGCAGCTTTTAAACTGATAACTGGGGGAAAGCCGACAGGAGCTGGGCAGCATCCGGTTCGGGAAAGTGTGTACTTGAGTAGTGAGGAGGATGCAAAAATTACTGAGCAGAGCAAGGAGCTAGTCACCAGCACTCTAGCAGAAGGATGCAAGAGGCAGTCTAACAATGCAACTAGACTCAAAAGACTGTATCAGGAAAGCATATATAAATGCTTGTATACAAATGCCAGAAGCCTCCGGAACAAAATAGGGGAGCTGGAATACTTAGCAATAGATAAAAATATTGATATTATTGGTATCACTGAAACCTGGTGGACGGATGATAACCAATGGGATACAGTTATCCCAGGCTACAAACTGTACAGGAAGGATAGGAAGGGGCAAACAGGAGGTGGTGTAGCCTTGTATGTCAAAGAAGTGATAAAATCGTATGAATTGGAATATCTAGGTGATTTGGAGTCACCATTAGAAGCTCTGTGGGTAAGAGTACCAGGCCACAAGGATGGTCTAACAGTAGGCATATACTATCGGCCTCCGACCCAAACTCTTGAGGGAGACTGGCAGTTGGAGAATGTTGTAAAGGAGGCATCCAGGAAGGGAAGCCTGGTTATAATGGGGGACTTCAATTACCCTCACATAGACTGGGTGAGCTGTTGTTCAGCACATGATAAAGAGATAAAGTTCCTAGATATGCTCAATGATTGTTCCCTGGGACAGATGGTTGAAGACCCAACTAGAGGTACAAGAATCCTTGACTTGATTCTGAGTAATACTCAGGATCTGGTGCAAGATGTTAATGTGACTGATCCAATAGGGAACAGTGACCACAACTCAATTATGTTTAACTTGATCATAGACCGCAAGTCACTGATAAAATCTAACACAGAGACCTTAAATTTTCAAAAAGGAAATTTCCCAAAGATGAGGAAACTAGTAAAAAAGAAACTGAAAGGGAAAATTGAGAGAGTCCAAACACTCCAAGAGGCATGGAGGCTGTTTACAAAAACAATAACAGAGGCTCAATTGGAATGCATACCCAAAAGGAAAAAGGGCACTGCCAGGTCCAAGAGGACTCCGATGTGGCTTACAGGAGCTGTTCGGGAAGTGATCAAGAGCAAGAAAAGCTCATTTAGAAGATGGAAGGCTTGTCCAAATGAGGACAGCAGGCAGAAACATAAATTCTGGCAGAACAAATGCAAGGCAACAATCAGGAAAGCAAAGCAAGACTTTGAGGAGCGTATAGCTAAAAATACTCAGAGAAATAACAAAGACTTCTTTAAGTACATTAGAAGTAAGAACCCAACTAGGAAGGCCATTGGACCATTAGATGACAATGGAAGGCAAGGGGTTATTAAAGAGGAAACAGAGATTGCAGAGAGACTCAATGAATTCTTTGCTTCAGTATTCACTGAAGAAGACAGAGACCACATGCCCAAAACAGAGCCTATCTTCGTAGGGAGGGAAACCGAAGAATTAAGCAAGATAGAAATAACCAGGGAGGAGGTCCTTGCATGTCTTGTTAAGCTAAACACTAACAAATCCCCAGGACCAGATGGCATCCATCCACGAGTTCTCAGGGAACTTAAAGATGAAATTGCTGATATCCTAGCCAAAATATATAATCTTTCCCTCAAATCAGGCTTTGTGCCTGATGACTGGAAGGTAGCGAATGTAACACCAATTTTCAAAAAAGGATCCAGGGGTGATCCAGGAAATTACCGGCCTGTCAGTTTGACATGTGTCCCAGGTAAAGTGATGGAAACCATCCTAAAAGACAGAATTAATAGTTACATAGAAGAGAAGGCACTGCTAAAGGAGAGCCAACATGGCTTTTGCAAGGGCAAATCATGCCTCACTAATCTGTTGGAATTTTTTGAGAGTGTCAACAAGCATGTGGATAAGGGGGATCCAGTTGACATTGTTTATCTGGACTTTCAGAAGGCTTTTGACAAGGTCCCACACCAAAGGCTCTTGAATAAACTTACCAGTCATGGAATAAAGGGACAGGTCTTGTCCTGGATCAGCAACTGGCTAAGGGACAGGAAACAGAGGGTAGCACTAAATGGACACTTCTCCAAGTGGAGGGAAGTAAAGAGTGGGGTCCCCCAAGGTTCAGTACTGGGACCCCTGCTTTTCAACCTCTTCATAAATGATCTAGAGGTAGGAGTAAAAAGCAAGGTAGCCAAATTTGCTGACGACACTAAATTATACAGGGTAGTGAAAACTGTGAGAGATTGTGAAGAGCTCCAGAGGGATCTCTTGACACTGGGGGAGTGGGCAAAACAGTGGCAAATGAGCTTCAACATCAGTAAGTGCAGAGTGATGCATGCTGGGGCAAAAAACCCCAATTACATTTATAAACTGATGGGGTCTGAACTCTCTGCGACAAACCAGGAAAGGGACCTTGGTGTCCTGGTGGACAGCTCAATGAAGGTGTCAACCCAGTGTGCCTCAGCAGTGAAAAAAGCTAACTCAATGTTAGGGATCATTAGGAAGGGTATAGAAAATAAGTCAGCAAGTGTCATTTTGCCTCTTTATAAATCTATGGTGAGGCCCCATCTGGAATATTGTGTACAGTTCTGGTCGCCATACCTCCAGAAGGATATTATGGAGTTGGAGAAAGTACAGAGGAGGGCAACCAGAATGATTAGGGGACTGGAACACCTTCCTTACCATCTGAGGCTGCAACGGTTGGGCCTTTTCACTCTTGAACGACGGCGTCTAAGAGGTGACCTGATTGAAGTTTATAAAATCATGCACGGTGTGGACAAGGTAGATAAGGAAAAACTGTTTTCCCTATCGCACAACACTAGAACTAGGGGACACTCCATGAAACTTTTGGGTACTAGTTCTCAAACAAATAAGAGAAAGTACTTTTTCACCCAGAGGATTACTGGTCTATGGAACTCCCTGCCAGAAGAAGTGGTGACAGCTGTCAGTCTTCACAGCTTTAAGAAAGGATTAGACAAGTTCATGGAGGACAAGGCTATCAATGGCTATAATTATGGCTACCTAAGGACAACCTCCGGGTTGGAGAGATAGGCAGGATATCTCTCAATGCCATTTCCAGGGAATCCTAAGCAGGTGAAGGCATCTCCTTGGGAATACCCTGAAGGAAATGGTGAGCCACTGTGTGAGACAGAATGCTGGACTGGATGGGCTGTGGCCTGTTCCAGCAAGGCTGTTCTTATGTTCTTATGTAATGGGCACAAACAGTCAAATCTGAAGAATTATTGGTCTATGCTGACTGTGAGGGAAGTTGTTAAGTATTGTCCAGCATACACTACTCAAGGGGCATTGTGATTTAGTTATCAAGCAGAGATCCCGGGTATATTTAGTGTTCCATCATGTGGAGGAAAAGGAGGCCTTATCTTTGTCATCATAGATAATTATGAGATTTCTGGTTTCCATTCAGTCAATAATCTTTGCTCCATTTTTGTTGTTCACTTTGTATCCCCAAAGTGTATGATGACTGTTAAAAACTGAGTTATTCATAGCAGAGGATATACCTTTAGTTTCATCATTGATCGTCTGGCCGGACATCCCACTACGGTAAGGGAGTAGACCAGACAGCCAGCAACTCAACATTGAGTGTTGTGTGGTGGTAAATAACCTGATTCCCTAAAGGGGCCAATGGGTGATCGCCCCCTCAGTGGAGGAAATGCCACTAGAAACCATCAGATTGGACCCAACGACAAATGAGTGTAGGAAGAACTACTTCACTATTTTGATTTCCAATGGTCATGGAGGTGGAAGAGGCCATGCCAGATGGTCTGAGTGTGAAGGCTCACCTTGTTAATATCCTCAAGGCTGTGGCAGTCCATTGCAGTCCCAGTGTTAAATCCTGCATGTCGCATTTCATACATGCAACATAAGATGGCTCTGTGAACACAATGTGTGGGTCACTTCATGGCAAGCTGTGATCCACCTTAAACAAAATCATGCCAATTGCATTATTCCTGTGAAACACATCCATCAACTGTGAAAATGATTTCCAGGGGGAAATGTATATTTGGATACGAGTAGTAACTGATGATGATGAGTTTCATGATTGTTTTCCTCAACCAAATGGAGCTGAATTGAGGGACCACTATTAACATGCTATTAAAAAAAAATCTTGCCCTGCAACAATATCCCAGTTAAACCAAATGTCCAAGAAACCCACTGCTTTCAATGCATATGTTCTGCAGTTTAGCAGATTTTTTAAATAAATGGTATTGCACAAAATATTATTACTGCTTTATGCTTGAGTGTAAGAGGAACAGTGGATTTCTTAGCAACAGACTACTGCTCATAATTGAGGTGCTGGCTACATTCCTTTGCTTCTGAACATCACCATACCAAATTTGTCTTTGCTTCTCTACCAGGAAGGTGGAATGGTTGGGGGAGGTGTTAGTTGCACGAGCAAACCCTTGCTAGTCCATACAGTTTGTGCTGAAATTCTCTGTAAGCCAAGGATTTCTTTCTTCCATACAGAGGATGGTTGAGCTATGATCCTCCACTCTCTGCTTATCTTAGGTAGACCTGTTACTTTTTCAGTACCTCTACTGTCAGTTTTGGCTAGTTAAGGAACCAATTAACCAGTTCCAGCCAGCAAGTTTTCTTTGAGTTGTCAGCAATGTGGTATAAGTGACAAGAGATCTGCCAACAGCCAATTAGGGTACACTCCAAAACTTTCTATTCTGCTCATTGTCGCTATTGAATGGGCAACTGTCATGACAGAAAGAAGTCTTGTGAGAGCTGAGGCACCTTGAATAGGACATGAGGAAACTTTCAATCTTCACATTCCTGCCTGAAAGAGGGGATGAATAGCTCAGTCCACTACCAAAGGACAAAAATTCTGGCTGGGAAGTGAGGGAGCTCTACAACATCCTGTTGAAGGTCCCATTGGTGTAGTACATTTAAATGTCTAATGGCATTGTTTTGCTTGTGATTAAAGCATGACTTGGTGTATTACAATGATAGAAGCATGATAGTTAACTTTTTCCTATGAGCCAAGGAAAAATGGAGTGGGGTTATTTTAAAAAAGGAATGCTATATGGACTTACTGTATAGGAATTTCATTTTGCTTTTAAAAATAAGTCCTTTGCAAGTAAAGGGGGAAAAATACTGTTCAAGCCACCCACTCAGAGAGATCCAATTATACAGTCTTTTGCAGCATTTCCCCAGTTCTAAAGTGAGGCCCAAGGGAGAATTTTATAACTCAAAAATATCTATAAAAACTTCTAATATTAACAAAATAAAAATGTTTTCCCCCCTTAAATGTAGCAAGGATGTTTTCACATAAAACATTAACAAGAAAAATCAGACAGATGGCAGCAGCTTTTGTGATGTATTTGCTAAAGTTTCAGGTACGATCTTTTATAAACCAGCTGTGTTGATCCCATTTTCATTTACTGCCAGGGGGTACCCGAGTGCTGCACAACGGATCTTGGGGACATGAAAGGAGCCTCATTCAGACATCCCCTGAGCAGAGTTTCTCCAGCAAAAATCTTTTCAACCCAGAGTAATTTCTGACACAAAATTTTGTTATCAGGAAGAAGTTTGCAAAGGAGCCACAGGATCAGAAACCTAGCACCAGAACTAAATATGAAGAAGCGATTAAATCAATCATTTAATTCACTCCCACATAACCTGTGCTTCCCATACCAAAGATACAAGCATTCTTTGGCACATGCATTACTCCAGAATTTGTCATTTAGTTCAGCCTCACTACAGTTCCTGATAATGGAAAGTCTGTAATTGTACTCAGCAAATGAGTCCTTAACTTATAAATTCCCAAACTGTGGCATGGGGAAAGCACAAGAGTGTGAGACCTTTTCAAACAAACAAACAAAATCCATAAATGAAACCAAGTTAATGTTCCAGATTTTGGTACTAGAATTACTAGATTTTGGCTGAATTCAGGTAAAAAGTCACAGCTAGCATAAACCCATTGAACTGAAAGTGAAATTATGAATGGAATTATTTGTTAAAAGGGCATTGAATGTTGGTGAAAGATGGCGAGGGGCATGAAGTTTTCTAAAAATTAAAAACATTTAGAAATCGAGGCCTTATATAGCTCTTTGCACTCATTGTACAGAGATACATGATGTTGGGGGGGGGCATGGGGGGGGTATGGTTCCTATGTGGGTGACCTCCCATATGTCCTATTCCCATGGTACACACAAATGGCTCTATAGGGCAGTGATAGCGAACCTTTTAGAGACTGAGTGCCCAAACTGCAACCCAAAAAACATTTATTTATCACAAAGTGCCAACACAGCATCAGGGGAGGAAGGAAATGCTCCCATTGCACTGCTGGGTAGAGGGACAGGAAAAACTGTGTGCTGGGGGAGGGAGGAAGTGCTCCCATTGGGCTGCTGGGCTGAGGGAAGGGGGAAACTCTGTGCCAAGGGAGGGAAGAAGTTCTCCCATTGGGCTGCTGGGCTGAGGGGTGGGGTGAACTCTGTGCTGGGATGACTGCACAGGTGCCCACAGAGAGGGCTCCGAGTGCCACTTCTGGTACATGTGCCATAGGTTCACCATCACTGCTATAGGGTTTTAGAATTTATTTAATTTCATTTCTATGCTGCCTTTCTCCCGGTGAGAGGATCCAAGGTGGCTTAAAAATTATTTTAAAAACCAAATAAATATAGAATAAATTATTTGTTAAAAACAGCTAAACAGTTTAAAACATTGTTGTGTCCAAACATTATTTATGCATAGTACTTTTAAGTTACACTTCACCATTAAGTCTTTGCTATGTTCGTGCCATTTTCTGTAAGGTGCCTATTCTGTGTTGCAATGTATTTGATTGGGTCCCACACAGGTTTCCCACCTTAACAGGCAAATGTATCACTGTAACTGCCTTCCTGCCTCTATATAAGTTGCTACCCCATCCCTGTTTTCCCCAGTCCAAACTAAGCTGTAATAAATGACTTGTTGGTTAACCCCCAATCTGTGGTTGCGTTGCTAATTACTCTTGGACTCAACAAACATATTTTTTAAAACACATATAACAATAATGTGCAAGTGCCAAGAATTAAAATTGTTTAGTGTCCAACCAGCTGTTTAAACCCTGTCTAAACAGGATAGCCTTCACTTGTTGACAGAAAGACAAGACTGAAGAAGTTAACCTAACAACTGGTGGGAGGGTAATGCATAACTTGGAAGCAGCCAAGGAGAAGACTCTCTCTTTTATTCCCAACATACATGCCTGTGATAGCAGTAGGAGAAAGAGAAGGGTCTCCCTGAAGAACTTAGATTTGAATGCAGAACCCAAACAATAGTGCAGAGTGCCAAATCTTATAGGATCCCATGGTCCTTATAGACCCCACCAGCATAGCTTATAACTCTCCATATGTTCTGGACTAGAATGTCCATCAGACCTGTCCAGCAAGGGCACTAGTGAGAAGGAATATTGGAGTTTCTTTCCCATGACATCTGGAAGATATCAAGCAAATTATCCTACCAACAGTGCACTTCTTTCCTTCCTTGTAGAAATATGATTTAGAGGCAGGGGAGTCATCTTGTTGCTAAAAAATGGGAGTCAGAAAATGTTGCCTATCATAACACTATTACCATTCCTGCTGTTACCTTTCCCGCTGGGGCTCAAAAGGTGTGGCTGTGGCAGGACTTTTGGTGCTGCCCAGGACTCACCTGTGGCCAGGACAGAGGGGCTGCCACAGCAACGGGCTCCCGGACCACCCATATCACCGGTGTCCTGGGCCCCGTCCCCTGGCCAGGACTCTAAAGGCACTGCCCAGGACTCACCAGCGGCGAGACCATCCCCACCAGCGGCATCCTGGCCCCCGCCCCCTGGCTGGGGCTCAAAAGGCTGCGGCAGCAGTAGGCGGTAGGACTTTGCTGCCCCCCCCCCCCCCGGACTTGTTTGTAGCTGGGGCAGAGACGCCGCTGCAGTGATGTGGTGTGGTATTGTTTTTTATTGATATATTGTCTGGACTGAATTGTATAATCCTATTGTATTGCCAGTTGTATTGCCATTTTTATTATATTGCTATTTTTGTCACATCGTATTGCTGTATTTTATTGTATTGTAATGTTTGGTTTGTTGTGAGCTGCAGAGTTGGTGTATGCTGAGTGGGTGGCATAGAAATTGAATGAATGAATGAATGAATGAAGAGGTACCTCTTTATCTACTTGCAATTTTTTGCTTTCAAACTGCTAGGTTGACAGGAGCTGGGAGAGACAATGTGTGTTCACTCCGTCAC
Source organism: Bradypodion ventrale (assembly GCA_035047345.1). Classification (NCBI taxonomy): domain Eukaryota; kingdom Metazoa; phylum Chordata; class Lepidosauria; order Squamata; family Chamaeleonidae; genus Bradypodion; species Bradypodion ventrale. The sequence goes on along the minus strand of JAWDJE010000001.1, from coordinate 446,221,675 downwards.
AAAGATCTCAAACTGCTGACCAGCTGATATTCCGATCATCATGATCAGCATCTTAACCACTAACCCATTTTGCCAGCAAAGGACAAACTAATAGTTAGACATTGCCCCTACCACCCCCGGAGTAAAGAGACAGACAAATTTTTTGGGTTATAAAAACTGTGCCACTTCATTAACTGTTAAACCATGCAATTATCAACTCTGTGCAGGCTGTGGTAGCACTGGTAAGGACTTTCTGATTACAATTTTAAATTCCAATTATTATTTAGGTATAATTTATTTATTTTAATTATCTGACTTATTAGATCCCTCTGCAGAACTATCATTCCAGATCATCACTTCTGCGGTTGGAACGGGTGAACTGCCTAAGACCCAGCAAGTTATCAAAGACTACTGCTGCCACCCGAGGACCATGGCCACAGCTGCGGGGGGCGCCCTCCTTTACCGTCCTTTGTGGGAGGAATAAAGGGCCGTGGGCTGCCAGGCCAGGGCCAAAGACCGCCACCACCACCTGAGGACCATGGCCACAGCTGCGGAGGGCCCCGCCCTCCTCTCCCATCCCTTGTGGGAGGGATAAAGGACCGTGGGCTGCCGGACCAGTGCCGAAGACCACCGCCACCGCTCGAGGACCATGGCCACAGCTGCGGGGGCCCCCGCCCTTCTCTCCCGTCCCTTGCGAGAGGGATAAAGGGCTGTGGGCTGCCGGGCCAGGGCCGAAGACCACCACCACCGCCCAAGGACCATGGCCACAGCTGCAGGGGGGCCCCGCCCTCCTCTCCCATCCCTTGTGGGAGGGATAAAGGGCCGTGGGCCACTGCCTGAGGACTTAGAACATGGACTCCGCTTCAGCAGGGGTGAGGACACCCTCGGCTAGGAGCACGTGGACTTGTGCACCTACTGGCATTCTTGCTCCCCCCAACCCGGGTTTGGAAGGACAGGAAGGGACTGTCTTGGGGTATATTTTTATTATATTGTATGCTGTTTTGGCAGTCTATATGTATTATAGTGTTTTATAACATGCTCAATATGTCTCTGCTACTGTACTGTATTGTGTGGGGATTGAACATTGTATTTCTGGGACCTTTTGTTACTTTTATTGTCATATTGATTGTATTGATTATGTTGTAACTATTGTATTGCTATTGCTGCTTGTTAGATTTTGTAATTTTTGTATCACGCATATTATTGCTGTGAACCGCCTTGAGTTGCCTGCTGGGTAAGAAAGGCGGTATAGAAATTAAACTTCAATCAATCAATCAATCAGCTTAGCAGAGCCTTGTTCCTGGGCCGCATTTCATCAATCAGCCATGCTGCTACTCTATCTATCCACCTGCTGACCGATGGAATGCGTCCCTTACCCGAACCCCTAGGGATCAATTTTTGTCATGACATGTGCTACACACCAACGTGACAAAAGAAAACCAACAGCTCCCCGAAGGGAAAAAACAACAGACCCTATATCTCAACCATCCACGGCAGTGTGGGATGGGTGAAAATGACAAGAATCCACCAGCCAATCTGGGATTCAAGCAAAAATTCCCATCCGGCCCATGCGCGACCAAAAAATTCACACTGCAGCTTCAGGGAGGGAGGGCAGGCAACGATCATCAAGGGAAACTGAAATCAGCGAGAGGAGGCCAGGTGGATCCTGCAAGTCGGCCCACATGCCGCGCATCACCCTTCTATGGTGAAACTTCCTGGTCAACCCCACCCTTACATCGCATAGTCAGTGGACAAATGCCCGTCCCAGAGCCATGACCTTACAAGTGAAGTTGAGATGGCCATGGAGTTCCTGGAGCTTCAGAAGCAGGGCTTTGATTTTTGAGACAATGCGCTAAACCTTGTCGGGGGGGGAGATGAGACGACTGAGCCACCATGTCCAGTTTGATCCCCAAGAAGGTGAGGCAAGTAGCGGGCCCCTCAGTTTTTTCCGGGGCCAAAGGGACGGCCAGGTCCTCTGTGACCTCACGGAAAGAATGGAGTAGGTGGTCGCAGGCATGGGAGGCAGCTGGCCCCACCATGAGAAATTCATCTAGATAATGGGCCACCTTATCAGAACCAGACCTGCGCACCAAAACCCAGTGCAGGAAGGTACTGAAGCATTCAAAGGTGGCACAAGAAATTGAGCACCCAAAAGGCATGGCACAGTCAATGAAGTACTGGCCTTCGAAGCAAACCCAAGCAGTTTGAAGTCATCCGGGTGGACTGGGAGCAGCCAAAATGCTGACTTAATGTCACATTTTGCGAGCAATGCCCCCGGGCCGCAAGCGCCTCGTCGAATGACATATAATGGACTGAAGAAAGGTTGTCTGGAATAGCATCATTAGCCGAGAAACCCGCCAGATAGGAAAGGTGGTGAATCAGTCAGTATTCACCCAATGACTTCTTAGGGACCAAGCCCAGGGGTGAGATCTTGAGGCTTGGGTAAGGGGGCCAGTCGATGGGACCGGCCACCCGGCCCAATTGTACCTCTTTAAATACCCCTTCCAAGCCCACCAGGGACTTAAGGTTGGGAGCATCCTGCAGTCCCCTTGGCCCAACCGTGGGGATGCGGAAGCCCTCCACAAAACCATCCTCTAAGTAGGCTGCATCACCATGCCTCGCCCCCTGCCTCAACTAGAGGTTCAGGTTGGGGCATCGAGTCCTCGGTGAGCTGAACTGCTAATGCCTGTGAGGGCCCCACAGCCTGGTCCCATCCCTCCTGGTCAGGTCCAGCCTGTAGTTGCTGGGCCCACCAGCCACCAAGGCCGGGGGCAGGGAGACCTCCAGCTGTGCTACCCTCCTGTGGTGGGAGGTGACCAGTCCAGGCCAAGGTGGGGCCGAGAGATTCCTGGTGGCACAGCCGGCCTGCCGAGTGGAGTGCTGCATCTCAGGCAGCCGGTCGATCCCTGCAGCCCATCTGAGCACAGCCACACGCTCGACAAGCACATGGGGGTTGAGAAGGGTGGCCTCTGCCACCCTAGAAAGAGCCGGGGCGGCTCGGGCGGGGGCACCCTGCTGGCGCCTGGCCAGCCGCCTCACCAAGTGCTTCTTCGGAGCCATCGTGCTTCATACTAGCACTGATGCGATCATTGACGCATGGAAGAGCTCTGTGCCATGAAAAGGCCTCGCTTGCGAAAAACAAGGCAGCGTTTCCCTCAACGATCTTCAAGGAAAACTGAAAGCAGCGAGGGGAGGCCGGGCAGATCCCCCCTTATAAGGAGGCCACCCGCCCCCAGCCCCCAAAAACATGCCCACTGTCTGTCTCCCCCAAGGGGGAGAGGCAAAGCGCGCACTTGCCTCATTCGTGGCCAGTGCATGCACATTTTCTTATGCCAAACAACAGGATTTCAGCCAATGATTCCATAAACCCAGAGTCTAATAATGAAATGTTGTACCTCACCTTATAGGCACAGAGGCCAACTTCATGTGAAGCAATCTATATCTGCTACTCCTGTGCTACCCTTCGGGCTCTACACCCTCCCAAACATTGGTCAGTAATGCCTATGCAATTTTGTGTTGGATAAAATCCCTTTTTTTTTGTTATTATTACCGTATTTCCATGTTGTAGTTCATGCCAGCATGCTGTAATTTGGTAAAGTATGTACTTTCTCATAAATCCCAGTTATTTTTCTTTGAATCCTAAACTGAAATGCCCTACTTATGTTCTCTTTCATTGACACTGGGAACCTATATTTGGGTAGTGTAAACTTCCTTTTTGCTCCCCTTGTTTTCTTCAGTGTCAGTAGTCACAATTGAGGCTACATTACTGTACTTGTCGTTATTGTTATAGCGTCTATGTTGGTTTGCCTCAGGGATGTCTTTTTTCTTGTCAGTGTGGAACCTTTATGCTCTTGTTCGGCTGATTTCATTATCAGGTTCTTTGCAGTTGAAAACACAATAACCTACAATATACAACCTGTTGTAATGCCCTTTCCCACCCTTTGCCCTTTTTCTAGTTTGGAGGCCTATAATAAACCACCTGAAAATTGCTTTATAATAGTCTTTCACCTGCTGCAGCACTCTGTCTGCTACTTTATACCTTGCTAGGATTTACTACACCAACTTATGAGGCCTAGCCTGAGACAAATTATTTATTTGAAACCATTGTTCAGCTCTCTTTTTGCTTAACAGAATACCTGTAAGTTTCAAGGGAGCCATAGAAGTCTTAAATTAAAGTGTTACTGTGTTATTCATGCAGTAAATATTGATTCTTTGAGAGCCTGCTTATTGTAGTTTGTTTTCTTGGACTGACAATTATATGTTTCTTTCAGAAATTTAGGAGAAAGGCAGCCAAACAGAGAATAGTTATGAGGGGATTAGAAAGAAAAGTCCTAAATGAAAGGAGAGTGAAGAAGCATAGCTAAAGAATGAAGACAATGGGAGGCATATACTGTATATGGGAAAATATATATGAGATAAAAAGAAATGTTTTTAAGAAAGATGAGTTTAAGATGTGGTTAGGCCACAATGGTTCACACTTGAACCACCATGCAATTTAATGCCTATCCTCTATGATTAAAAATACAATCAAACATGGATTGAATGTGTGGTGGAGTAATTTTTGACCCCAAAGTAATTCCAGTATATTGAAGTTTAGGATTACAGGCTCATGGGATGTGTGTGTGTGTGAGGGGGGGCAATGCTTTGCCCCAAGGGCTTTTTGAAAGGGGTTGGGAAAAGAGAGGCCTCCTGACTTTGACACAATTTGGCAATGGGTTTGCCTTCTATGTGTTATACAGTGCAAGACTTGGTTTGGCTCATCCATTGAAATTTCCAGTGTCCCTGTAGCTCAGACGAGTTTGGAAATTTTGACCCACCCCCACCCCCCACAAACACACCTTCCTCAGTAATTGTTCATTCAGTACCTACCTACATGTTTCAAAAGTACATTAAAGACTTAATTTTTGTTTTTCAGTTGTCCCATCATTGAAGCTGCTTGTTCCTTTCGTTATGTTCATTTCAACTTGAGTGACAGTGATTATGATTACAATTATCTGGACAGGAGCTCCAATGGCCTCTTCCAGTGAGCCAGGACAGTGTTTTATTTGTCAAAGGAGTTTGGCAGGTAATCAATTTTTTAAAATTTATGAATTCTTTATTGATAAGCATGCTCATTATAGTAGTTATATTACAACTGCACTCTATTCATAAGTAGAGTACAATTTTAAGATATTCACAAGACATAACATAGATACCCTGTATATAAAAAGACTATGAAATTTATTCTCCCTCCTACCAAAGACGCTGCCACCCACCATATTTTTCGCACGTACCTCCAAGTCCAGATCTGGCTAGTTTGGGGATGGTCACTGACAAGGGAAAGTGTTGTTCCCATCAGAGCCACTCAAAACACAGCCCCTGACAACATCTTGAATATAATCTGCTGTAAATGCAAGAAAGGTGCAGCACTACAGGTTGCAGCTGCAAGAAAGCAGGACTGCAGTGCTCCACCCTTTGCAAGAACTGTGCGGGAAACAGTTGTGAAAATTCCCCCGAGCCTGACCTTCAGGAAGAAGAAGTGGGGGACTGCAAAGAGCAGAGCATGATGGATGCAGTGCTGGATATGGACAAAGAAGGAGAAGAAGAGGAAGCTCCGTACGGCGTAAAACGCCAAAAATATTAAGTGTATGCTTCTCAATGCTTTCCTCTTTTACTTTATGTACATACATATTGCTTCCCGTTTTTTATTACATTTTACTGTGCATAACTACTAATATTTTCATAAGAAATACCTCTGTTTTTCATCTTTATTAACCTAAAGAACATCTTATAAAGGTCACTCAGGATAAAGCCACGTCGTTGTGGGGGGTGGGGTGGGGGTCAAAGTTTCCAAACTGAAAGACGAACTCAGTTTTCATGCTCTTTGAACATTAGATGTACACTGTAAGTATGAACATCCTACAGAGGAGGGGGAAGTGGGAGGGGGAAGAGGGGGAGGGGATGTAGTTGAACATTTGGAAATTGAAGTAGAATCCAAAATTCCATTAAATATGTTGCAAAATGGAAGATACATAGCAAAAAACCAGCCTTTTTATCAGGTTTTGGTATTTTTTACAAATTTGAGGAATTTAGCACTTTTTCAAACCCCTGTACCTATGGGATTAAAAATAAGTTTGACCAGTGATAATGCTCTACAACTTTCTAATTACATGTAGTACACAAAAAACACATGGTTTAGAAGATATAATCGAAAAACTGAGAAGAGTGCTAAAATTTTGCAGTTTTTGCCCCCCTCCCCCCCCAATGTTCCACAAGGATATTTTGCTGGATAAATTGAGTGTAGCTCCACTGGGTACCCATACACAACATCCCAAAGTTTCATTAACTTGGGAATGTTTGCACGGTACACACACACACACACCATTTTGGACCTATGGCGACTGGGCTACTGGTGACTGAGACCTAAATATAAGCGGGTAGAGAACTGCTTCTCGACATCATTTTTTAAAAACAGGATTAAGCATGCAAGTCTGTAATCATTGCCTATCCATTGATGAGCCCTCGGAGATCTGATCTACTGTCTATCCAAATGTGATTAAATCATTAAATTTTCTTGTTTCATTGTTCGTGGTTTCTGGGTTTTAAAAAAAAACTTTGCAGTTAAAAAAAACACCCTCTTTTCTTCTTCTTCTTTACTCATATCAGAGCCTTGCACAATTTACAATTATGGCCTAGACATCAAGGAGATCAAATCAGTCAATCCTGAAGGAAATCAACTCTGACTGCTCATTGAAAGGACAAATACTGAAGCTGAAGCTCAAGTACTTTGGCCACCAAATGAAAAGAGGGGACTCACTTGAGAAGGCCTTGATGCTAGGAAAGATCAAAGGCAAAAGGGGGCAGCAGAGGATGAGGTGGATAGATGGAATTGTTGACGCAATGGGTGTAGATCTGGGTGAGGTGCGGAGGATGGCAAAATGGCATGTGGTGGTCTATGGGGTCACTCTCTGTTTGGTGTTTAACCTAGAATGTCACCTAAATATTAGGGGATAGGACAATGCTCCAAAATCTTGCCTTCCAGTAAATTCAGAGCTTCCTCAATGCTTATCTGTTCTCTAAGAGGAAGCCCCATAGCTGTGTTTTTAAAGGGTTTTGTTTCAACTGGTTCTTTTTATAATATAAGGAGAGATCTTCTAATGCATTAGTTAGCTGGTACTCAATGGGCTCAAAGGTTTCCACTGTCATGGCAAGATCCTCAACATATATGAAACTCCTAGAATATGGGAACCTCTGTTGATCACTGGTGTTAATGTTAAAAAGGAATGGTGCCAGGACACTACCCAATGAGAAACCATTCCTTTGATTCTTCCAGTGACTATGTCACCCTTGGCATTCAACAAAGTAGAATGATGACCATTTGCCTCGCCATCCCTGCCCCCCCCCCCCCCCACCCCACAAACGACAGGACAACGACTGGAGAAAAGGTCACTTTATTTACTTCATAAAGTAACAGGCCCTACGCACGGGCAAAAGAGGCACGGAGGGAGATCCAAAAATTTTAGGGAGGAGCCCAACTAGGCCATGCCCCCTCTGGGGTGGGGCCTAAGTACCTGGCCAAAATGAGACAAATTCTGCTCCTCCTCCTACCTCCTCTCCCTTCTCCCTCCGTACCCTCTGCCAAACCGTACAAAACTTGCACCACATAAAGCCCCGTACTTATTGACGGCAGTTAGGCAAAAAAGAATCCAACAGGCCAATCACGAATCCCCAAAATTCCTACCCGGCCTGAACAAAGTTCACGACCATCAAAGTTCAGGGTGGGTGGGAGGGCGACAAAATCCCAGCCCGCAATGACTACTTTGAACCACAGAACTATATAACCAACTTGGAACCACCAATCAGCAATCTCCACGTCGCTGTCCCATCAACCATAGCAACCGGGGGGGAGAGGCAAGGCAAAGACCCCTCACTCTGAGCATGCGCTGTCGCGAAAGAACCCTTCTGCATATCTTTAGCAAGCAGAAACATCATTTTGGCCAGCCATTGATGTTGGAGAGTGTAATATACTATTGTAAGGTCAATTTTATGTTTTGAAACTTCTTTTATATGCTTTTTCTTCTCCTGTGTCCATGCCAGACGTGAAACTGGCAAAATGAAGGCAACCCTTCATGAGCTCACACTTCAGCTCCCCTTAGCATGAGAAAGATTAGCCAACAACACAAAGCTGCAGTTACCAGGGTATGCCCGAATATGGTTCAGAAGCACCATAATTTTCAAGGGGGCTCTTTCTGTGTACCCCCTTTTATAGGCTGATTTAGGTTTAATATTTGAGTGATACAGCTCTTGCCAGGTATAAACTCTGCCTGAATTAGAAGAGGTTTGGTTTTTCTAGGCTAGATTATTTAATATCATTCATGAAATCACTTTTTATAGGTTTCAAAGAAGGGAAATTGACCTGTAGCTTTTGAGATATGATTATTCTTTGCCTGCTTTTTCTATTATTTTGTTGGCCTACAAGTAACTAGACACATTCTAGGAACATTTAATCAATGCTGATCAGTTCCTCTGTGAGTTTCTTGAGCACAAGGATGTTACAGGCAAAAGGAAGTCAAGAGTTTCTCTTTGGATACAGAAATGTCCTCTATATTAATAGAAATTATTGTCATTTTGTGGTCCTATGAAGGACTGTTCGGAACATAGAAGGAGCCCCTTCAAAAAGTGGAAAACATTTGCAAGTACATTCATGTATCCTCTGCGCAATCTCATAGAGGCAGCCAATCATTCCGATCTAGATACATTGCACTGTAAATTTCTGATGAGCAAAATGCATCCATCCAATGTATTAAAGTTGTTTTTCAGGTTAAGAAGCATCTCATCAAGAAAGCCTCACTATTGCTGGGGCAGGTATGAATTCAGATGAACATGTTGTGCTCCTTTATACTCACTCCATGATCTTCCTCTGTACAGAAAGATGTTGGATCTACTCCTCTAGATTTGCTAGCTTGCTATAGGAACCTCTTCCTTCCATATGCATTCTCAAGATCACATGATATATGCTTCTTCTAGGGCAGGGATTCTCAATCTGCAGACCATGGGCCAGATGCGGCCCATGGCACCATTTCATATAGCCCTCCATCGCCTCCACCACACCAAGAAGTGCCATGTGGTGAAGGAAGGGCAAAACGGCCGTCTGGTCCCTGAAGCTGTCTGAGGGACCGTGACCCAGCCCCTGGCTTTAAAAGGTTGAGAACTGTTCTAGGGGCTAGATCCATTTGCAACACTTCAACACCCAGTAAGACATCACAAATCATTACTTTTACCTAGCCAAACTTAACAACCTAAAATGGAAGTTAAGCTGGAAAGTGAATTATTAGTTTTATAAAATGCAAGCGCTGCGCCAAAATGGCCGCCACGCTCCTTGCGGGGGGCCCCACCCGGACACAGACATCCGGGCTAGTTAGGGGTGTGTGGCCACCCCTCTATAAAAGGGGTGGCCATGAGGCAGCCTGGCTGCCATTTTGTGAAGCGACGAAGCGGAGAAGTTTGCTCCGACACTTCTCTCCCCCTTTATCGGAGGATATCCTTTGGGAATTTGCGAGGATATCACTCCGACACTACTTTTATTCTGATCGGAGGATATTCCTCCTCCGATCACCGCCTGCTTGGGTGGCTATTGCACCCAAGCGTAAGACCCAAGTGGCCCCCAGGCCGCGACCAGGGGGAGGGCTCGGCCCACCCCCTCAACCTCCTTGGGGGGCCACTGGGCCGGAGGGCTCGGGCGGCCGCCCCCTAGGGCGGTGGCAGGGTCATCATACCCATTGCCACCAATGAGGGTGACCAGGCCTCTGCCTACCCACCCACTCGGAGGACTTGGGTGGGGGCCGCACAGGCCTGCTCCCCTTGGGTTTCTACCCCTGCTGCGCCTTTGCTCGGCTTGGGGCATAGCGGCCCACTCGAGTGCGGTGTGGGTTTCCGCCCCACCGTTCTTCCGGCCCCTCGTGGACCGGATTATTGGGCATTGCCCTATTCTCACCAGCGATTACCACGAGTTTATCCCTCATCAATTACCCGGTGGGCCATCCGGGCCATCCGGCCCACCTTATCCTAGTGGGCCAGATGCTGTGGATGCTCTCCTGCCTGCATTTCAGCACTGGAGGCATCAATGGACATTGCTCCACCACCTTCGGATGGTGGGCTTGCCAACTCTGCGGTTCTGGCCCACATGCCAGCCACGGCTGCGAAGCAGGCTGCCAACAGGGTTGAGCTGCTGGAGGTCATCAGGCCAGCGCAGGCTGGTGCTTCGCAGCTCCCCATCCGGCCTGGATGCACGGAAACACAGAGCTCGATGGCCATCGTGACCTCCGACGCCCACCACGGGCTGGAACCCCCAGTGGGGGTGGCTCATGGGGGTGCAATGAGTGAGTATCCTGGTCAAATCAGCACACCTGTGATGCTAGCTCATAACGCTGGGGGGGGGGGTTTACAGTGGCCATGGCCGCAACAGGCCAGTTACACCCTGGTTCTTACAGGGGTGACTGCCCCTATGCTTTTCCTTAACTTCTCGGGGGTCCGATAGGGCCTATTATGTGTTTCCCCACTCCAATCCGTGCCAACGGTGGCTCTGCCAATGGCCGGTTACTCCATACCCCTGGGTGACCATTTGTCCCGGGCTATTAGCAAGACGATGTGGTGTGGGGAATATATTCACATTTTCCCCCTCCTGCAACGTGAACCCACTGAGGAGGAGATGGAGGGGCAGGACGACAGGGACAAGGAGTTGCCCCATCGCTGTAAGCTGCCTCGCAATGGGGCCAATTGGTTACCGGCCTATTGGGTATCCATGGCAGGATATATAAGGGCCCGTCCTGATTTGGCCATCCCAATGGTCCAGTACTTGGACAATATTTACCGTGCCGTGCTTGATTTCCCTGGCCCGTCATGGTTAGCCTATGGCCAAGACCTTAGGATGAGGGCGGCCCTTCACCCTGAGATGCGAGCGACGAGCCCTGCTAGCACTTGTGGCTAATATATATGACTCCTCTGTGGCCAGCGCCTATGCTCTGTACGGAGAGTCTACTTTCGGGCAACTACCTCTGTGGCTTTCTTTGGGGCTCTCTGATTAAGTCAGCTGCTACCACTTTCAACAGGGGACATGTTCTGCAGGGCACTGGAACTGGAAGATGTGTTGCTCGATCAGGAGTGGGCTCTGGGGAGGTTTCGCTCCTCAAGGGCCGGTCAGCCGGAAAAGGGGTAGTAGCCTGGTGCTGCCATATGTCCGGTTGCTCCCCCACATGTGTTTGTGGCAGCGCGTGGTTCACGCCCTGGCCTGTCATCTGCTACCAAGACGGGTCTCCCCTTACTGAATTACGATTGGTACCCATTCCTTCCGGATGGGCGCCGCATCAACTGTGGCTGCATTTGGGTACCCGGAGCCTGACATACGTTCCATGGGCAGGTGGGGATTTGCGCATTTTTCTCTGTCTGTTCGTCCCCTCACTGCATGAGTGCCTTGTTCTGCCCTCTATTCTCCCTCCTTATCTTACAGACCCTGTGTGTTTCCGCACACTGGTAGCAGTGTGGCTTGTGGGCCACAATTTATGTGCACTGGGCTGCACAGTATGCTGCTTCATCAGAATGGGGACCCCATCTCGGGCTATGCGTAACCGCGCTATGCAGTGGTATGGTGTGCACGGCATATAGGTGGCAGGAACTGTTGCCATTCCTGATGTCCATTGAGAATGCTGGACCGCCAGATGTTTTAATTCTGCACCTCGGAGGCAGTGATCTTGCACAGATCGCTAGCCTGGACTTAAAGACTTCTGAGTGCAGTGACCTGGCGTTTCTTTACCATTTATGGCCGTATACATAGTTGCTATGGTCATACATTGTGCCGAGGCACTATTATAGGGGAGGCATTGACTCCCGCGGTTGGACCACGCCCGGCGGTCAGTGAACAGGGCTGTTGCCTGGTTCCTTATCCAGAATGGCTTGGGGGACAGCCATTTGTCGTCCAGGGATAGGGTTACAGGAATTTAGCCTGTATTCTGGAGATGGGGTTCACCTGTCAGCAAGAGGATGCACCTCTCTTTTGAATAACGTGCAAGAGGGCCAAGTGACCGAATTGTCAGTCAAGCGGGCGGACCTCTGCTGCGATTTTGGCAATGTTGCCAAGTGTAAGGTGCCTCTCCGAGAGTTGCAGGTGATGCATGGCCACATCAACTTCGCCTGCAGAGTGGTAGCACCAGGCAGTGCCTTCGCTGGCGTCTGGGTCACGCTATGGCGGGTCTTTATAAACGACACCACAGGGTATGGCTGACTAGGGGTTTACGAGCAGACCAGTTGGTTTGGCTCACATTCCTGCAGGACTTTCATGCCGTCTCCTTTTGGAGGTCTGAGCTTATGGTCAGCCCCAGTTCCAAGTATGGTCAGATGCCTCCAGCTCCCTGGGGTGTGGGATTTATTTTAAGACAGTGTACCTATGGTCATTGGCCCCAGGGATGGCAGGGCATGGATCGCTTACACGATCTTACATTTCTGGAGTTTTTCAATTCTGGGTCCCCTTTATACTCTGGGGGGACAGGTGGGCTAATTCTGTGCTTCACTTTTGGTGTGACAATGCTGCGGTGGTGCACATTGTCAATGCCCAAACATCTAAATCCCCCGGAGTCATGGCCTCAGTTCGCCAATTGTTCTTGGGTCCGTGCGCTTTAATGTGCTCCTTAGGGCTAGACATGTGCAGGCATTAATAACGATATTGCCGATGCTTTATCCCGCCTGCAGATCTCTCGGTTCCATGACTTGGCTCCAGACGCAGGGAAACTTCCCTCTCCACTCCTGGCTGAGATATGGACATTTAGCGAGGAGAGGTAAACCGGGTGAGTAGCATGTCTTGGCACTTCGCACGCGTACTGCGTATCCTTCACTTTAGAGCCTTTTGTGGGCGAAGGCAGTTGCCTGAAATGTGGCCGATACCGGTTGACTAGGTTTTACAGTATATGGTGCACCTTCATGATCTGGGGTTGGCCCCACGCACCATAGCCACCAGGCTTTACGCCTTGACATTCATAGCCGAGGCACAGGGCTTTACTGACTGGGCGAGTGTCTTCTGCATACGCCATGTATTGGAAGGGTGGACACGTGTACGTGGCCGCTGCCTGCACACATCGCCCTGTTTTCACAGGTATTCTGACCCACCTTGCACGAGGTTGGCATAGACTATGTTACAGTAGGTAGGAGGAGTCTCTTTTTCATGCAGCTACCACTGTAGCTTTCTCTGGAGCTCTGCGAATCAGCGAGCTGGTCCCATGGTCAAAGGGGGACGTGTTTCATAGGGCACTGGAACTCGACGATGTGTCTATCAACCAGGAGTGGGCTCAGTTGAGGATTTGTTCTTCAAAGGCCGATCAGCATGGAGTAGGCAGTGGTGTTATACTGCTACGATGTACATTTGCTGACATCTGTCCGGTTGGTGCCCTACATGCAATTTTGCAGTGCCTGCTGCGCGCCCTGGCCTGTTTTTCTGCCACCAGGATGGGTCTCCCCTTACCAAATTTCAGTTCTGGAGGGTGACCAGTACCGCACTTCACAGTGTGGGGCTCGTTATGGCACCCATTCGTTCAGGATAGGCGTCACATCGACTGCGGCTGCGTTTGGATACTCTGAGGCTGATATATGTTGGATGGGCAGGTGGAGGTCCGCGCGTTTTTTCCTTATATGTACGTCCCCTCACTGTATGAGTACCTAGTTATGTCCTTAATTCCTTTTCCTTCTTTTACAGACCCTGTGTATCTACGCACACCGGTGGCAGTGGGGCTGGTGGGCCGCAGCTATGTACACTGGGTGGCAGAATATGCTGCGGCAACGGAGTGGGGACCCCATCTCGGGCTGAGTGCATCCGCACGTATGGGGTGGTATGGTATGTGCGGCATGAGATGGCGGGAACTGTTGCCATTCCTGATGTCCATCAGGGATGCTTGACAGCCTGATGTTCTGATTCTGCACCTCGGCGGCGATGATTTCGCACGGATCACTGGCCTTTCCTTAAAATGTCGAGGTGCAGTGACCTGCCATTTTTACATCATTTATGGCCATACACACGGTTGCTATGGTCTGACATCGTGCCGAGACACTGTTTTAGAGGAAACATGGATCTCCGTGGTTTGGACCGTGCCCAGCGGTCAGTGAACAGGGCTGTTGCCCGGTTCCTTGTCAAGAATGGCTTGGGAACAGCCATTCGACACCCAGGGATAGGGTTGCAGGATTTTGACCTATATGCAGGAGATGGGGTCCACCTGTCGGCCAGAGGTATGAACCTCTTTCTGGAGGATGTGCAAGCAGGCCTGGTGACCGAGCTGACGGTCTGGGGGGGGGGGGCGAGTCATCATGGACGCCTCCCCGTGTGGCGGGTAGCACTGGGTAAGGTAAAGATTTATGACCCATAGGTATCCGGCAGGTTCGCAATTGACTGGCCAACACGTAGATAGGTACAGGGGAAACAGGATTGGCCGGTCAAGGGCGAACTATGAAAGGGGTGATGTCAGGAGCTTCACAGCCTGCATCACCTTGATATTTGAACAGATACACGTCATAGGGTGGGGTCAGTAGATAGTATATTGACTCCGGTCAACAATTTGTTTGTGTCAACAAACAAATTGATACAAATTGATACATGTAGCAAATTTCCATTGGCATTTAGGGTGCAACCTTACCAGTGCTACTGCGGCCTGCTTGCCTTAAAGAATTACAATTGGATGATACACCAATTGAAAGTGATAATTCGGACTGGGGCATTATTCAATAAAAGTGGCCCGATGCCTTTAATCCAATACCGGTGTCTGAGTCTTTATTTGGGTGGGTGCGCCTGCAAAGAGATGCATGATAACGCAGTTGGACTAGATTGATTTTATCAGCTAATCTGATTTTGAAAGCAAAGTTTCTTTCATTCAAACTGAAGCCAATACATTAACTGCAATAAATTTTTGACTAATGACTTCCTTAAAAGCAATATGCATGGAATCACAATAAGTATTTGCATGCACCAGCACGCAGGCACGCGCTCACACACACACACACACACAAAAATTAAAATCAATATTGTCATTTCAGGAAGTTAGAAGAACTTTTCTTGTTCAGCTTCACTTTTTAATCCTGAGAGCATTGCTTCAGTGTGTATACATTTATGCTAATCATATACTACAGCCACCGGTTCCTCTATCAATATGAAATGTTTTGTACTTGCTGTTTTTGTGAATCTTGTATTGTTATGTGCAATATACAAAATAATGTGTCTAACTATGCCATTTATGCTTTTGAAAGAAAAAGCAAATTACTTACTGAAGAGAATGGCATTTGCATGCATGTGTGTCAGCTTTCAAGCCATTTCCTTCTACAAAATATTGCTTTCTACACTTAGAAAATGCATCCATCCATCAGTTACAAACCATTTCAAAGCACTTTATGAATCTACAGAGCAAAATGTACTTATCTTACATTGGCAGTGTCCCAGCTGCTACAAAATTGCTATTGTCCTAATACTTACAAGGCAATTTTAGCATCAGTTAATAATTTTACAGGATAGATAACTTCTAAAGCATTATAAAATGACAGACATTAAACAATAGCAACTTAGCATTTTTTGAAACAGTTCATGACAGCTTAAAAACTAAAGTGATTTTAATGTATAGTCTGTGCAGTTTAAGGTTCTCATTGACAATTCCTTGGAAGATAAAAATGTGAAAATCCTTTTAAATAGTGGGATGAAAGAATAAAACAAATTTATCTTTGAAAGATATTCAGGTTTTTTTAAAAAAAATACTCAATTATGAATAATGTTTCAAATCTTCCAGTACCGTTAGTAGGTGACAAGAGCAGGAATTTATTTGGGTAGGAGAAAAATAATGGTATAATTTAATGGAAGGGAACCATAAAGTTAAAAAAAGTCTATCTATTCATTAAATTTATTTTATATATATATATATATATATTGTTTCCTACCTTTATATATATTGTTTCCTATATATATTGTTTCCTACCTTTCATTTAAAAACATGAGCTTGTTGAGAACTCTAGTTAAGGTAACTTGTGTCTTATCTCAATTAATTAGCCCAAGGTGACTATCCTCCACTTAAATTTTGGGTGAAATATTTACAGCATTCCTCCCATGAACATTCATTGCATAGTGTGTGATAGTGGGGGTAAACAATCTGGTGATGTGTAAAGTAGAACATATTCCAAACAAATTAAATTAATTGATATTTTAGGCTTTGCTTTTGTAATAAAGGGAGGGAGGTTTCCTGTGCACCTAATGCACACCGCAGTGGCCTTTTTCATGAATGCACTTATTAAGTTAAACCATTCATACCACTTGCTGTCACATAGCACAGGTAATTGACCACCTCATCAAACTGTTCCAAAAAGAATCCCTCAGTGCCTAATTACTGTATTCTTCTGTGCCACTGAACACATTAAAGTAGCATTAATGTATTGTGCTATATACATCATTAACTACAAGCTTTAGAAGGTACTTGCACTGCAGAAAAGAATTCTGATTACCATACAGTAATTTCAAATATACTGTCAATTTATTTCTCCAAATATATAGACATTAAAATAAATGAGACAATCAAAATGCTTTTCATTTTTATATTAAAAAATGGGTTTTCTTTTAAGCCTCTGGAGTGATTAAGAATTATATCAGATAACTTAGCAACATCTCTAGTTCCCATATTTCAGAAAGCTCAGTAGCAAGATAGGGGCTATTGTCTTGGATATGGCAAACTGAGAATGTAATTTTACAGTAATCTTTCCCAGCTTGGTGCTCTCTAGATCTATTAGGAGTGCACTTCTTATTCCCAAATTCTCATGCTGGCTGGCTAACACATCTGAAGGCTACAGGTTCTGGAAAGCACTTTTATATCAACTCATTATGAGGGAGAAATAAAGGCAAGCATCTTTCATGTAAACAATACAATTTAACATTGATTTTAGTTTTAAAAATTGAACAAAAGGAATGGTACAATAATAATAATTTCATGTCAGAAATTATTCTGGGTTGAAAGGATTTTTCCACTCAGGAGACACCTGAATGTGGCTCCTTTCATGTCCCCAAGAACTGGGGCATAGATGGGCACTCAATCCATCATGCAGTACTTGGGTCTCAAACTGCCACTTGCTGGCCTTCCCGCTAACAAGGCGAGCTTCTTAACCACTGTGCCACCGCAGAAATCCTCATGTAAACTCAAACACATCTTACAACTACAGATCTTTCAGTAGAGCTCCTTATCATGCAGAAGCATATAAAACTCCCCACAATGTATATAAATGGGAAGGCCTCGCTACTGGAGCCAGGCTCAAAGTATATTTGCATGTAATTATATCACAAGATCTTAGGGCAGGGGTGGCCACCTTGGCGCCTCTGGTTTTCTTAGACTTCAATTCCCAGAAGCAAGTAATCACACCTGCAAATCTGGGCTTTTGGGAATTGAAGTCCAAGAACACCAGGGGCCACTCATGTCATATGGCATTGCTTAAAACTGTGGTAGAAAACATTTGAAAGTCCAATGTTGTGGACAATGCTCCCATAACTATTACCCCTAAAATCCCACGGCCAACTGGGATGTGAATTTAAAAATATGAAGAAGGCCAAAGGATTCCTATCTCATCTTACAGATGCGTACAGGCATGTAAAACTTCCTTATGAGTCAAGCCACCAGAAACATGCACTGATGAGGACTTAAGTTTGGCCAACAACAAAGACAAGAATGTGGCTTCATTCTGGCAGACCAGGGTTTGATCAGAACACAAAAGGGTTTGATCAGAACACAAACGTCTAACTCAGTTGTCCTTGATCTAACAGCAGTTTTCCATACTTAGGTATTTTTCTCTACACCTGTCAGAGGCCAGAAATTACTAGTTCTAAATAACTCTATTATGTGCTATCCATTCACTACCCGTTTATAATAAAGCTTTCAAGATACATGAGATGTTCAAGGAGTAGTTTACCATCCTCACTAGTCTTCCACAAGTGTCCATTGCTGAATTATAGTCTGACTCTCTCAGTGGTCTAGTGATTAAGACACTGAACTTGACAACTGAAAGGTTGGCAGGTCAGCAGTTCAAGACCCGAGTGCTGTACAGCAGAGTAAGCTCTCGTCTCTGTCCCAGCTCCTGCCAACTTAGCAGTTTGAAAGCAAGAAATTGCAAGTAGATAAATAGGTACCACTTCAGTAGGAAGGTAAACAGTGTTCTGTGCACTCCAGTGTTTAGTCATGCCTGGAACATGTGCACAGAAATGTCTGCAGACAGCATTGGCTCTTTGGCTATATATGGAGATGAGCAATGAACCCTAGAATCGGACACCACTGGCTTTTGAGCAAGGGCAACCTTTACCTTTGCCTTGCTCTATCCACTACACCACATCTATACATATAAGGAGAGGCTACCTTGGTGCATGTCCGGCAATAGCGGCCAAAACACCACCTAACCATCCCGAACAGAGCCGGCCACACTTACCTTTAGACCATCTGAGGGTCACCGCAAAGGTCTGGTTGCCAAGAGTGGGGTAACTGCCCCACAAACTGGAACCAAAAAAACCCAACATTTCGCAGTGTCCTCCATGCCACGCAACCCATCAGCCTTGCTAGAATTTCTCCCAACCAATCACAGTCCAACATGCAAATCAGCTCTCTCCAACATTCTGTTTTTAGGCCTGGCCGTTAATGTACTGCCACTTTTCTCCCATGGCACAACATACAGTGTGTGTGTGTGTGTGTGTGTGTGTGTGTGTGTGTGTGTGTGTGTGTGTGTGTGTGTGTGTGTGTGTGTGTGTGTGTGTGTGTGTGTGTGTGTGTGTGTGTGTGTGTGTGTGGTTGTGTTGTGTTGTGTTGTGTGTGGTTCCCCCCCGAAGCCTCGGCGAGGCCACACACACACGGCACCCGTCATGTTGTGTGTTGTGTTGTGTGTGTATTGTGTGTGTGAGTGTGTGTGGTTGTGGTGTGTGTGTGTGGTTGTGTTGTGTGTGTGTGTGTGTGTGTGTGTGTTGTGTTGCATGTATGGTTGTGTTGTGTGTGTGTATACCCCCCAAAACCACACCAACCACCAACATACAAGTTATACCTGCCCTGCAGGGCTGGGCAAAAAATGCTAGTATCTATAAAGAACTAGAAGCTTGCAGTAATAACAAATTATAAAAATAATGCTTTACTGATACAAGTCAGAAAGGATAACTTTATTCTTTTTATACTATAACTATACCTGTTAATGCTTAGTTACTTTTGCAATTACAACCTAAGTCATGAAAGAGGAATATCACATGGTTCCCAACTGCCTTATGTTGGGTCTCATTCTGGTTAACAAATTTCTTCCTGAAACTGCATTATTTATTTAGAGGATGTGGACGCAAAGGGCGGGTGGGAGTGAGATGGAACATAGGATCACCCAGCAAACCTGATGAAAAGCATTATGGCTACATTCTAACACTCAGAGGAAGAGGAGTTGACCCACATCTAAGACTATGTGGCTACCTGAAGATCTTCAACAGCTTCTCAGAAGGAATGAGGGAATGCTGGACAAGGGACCACAGAACAAAGAAGGCTATCTCCATATCAAGTGTCCAGTCTTGAGTGTCTCCATCCCTTAAAGATGAAATGGAGTAACAGTGCTAATCTGTGACAGCAAAAAAAGAGTCATAAGACACTTATAATAAAGGAAATGACCTGCTTTGTCCCAGCCTAGTCATGTAAAGAGGGTATCTCATTTGTCCTGCCCAGTTGGGGTGGATGAATGGTAGGAAATATAAATGGTTAAATGGGAGGAGATGAAGGGGATATGTGCAAAAGAGGGAAAGTCTTTGAGGTGAGGAGTACGAATGGAGTATCTATACCTAAAAGGAAGGGGTGCAGCTGTACATGTGTGGAATGCAAACCCACACCCCTGGAGCTTATCTCGTAATGCTCCACACACACCTACCTTTTGTTCCCAAGATCAGCGCCATGAGGGTCCAGGGGCCGAGAGTGGGGCCTATGCCCCACGAACGCGAAAGAACACATGGGCTACGAGTCCCAGCGTCCTCCACGGCATGCCTCACCCAATCAGACAGGAGGACCTGAGCACAGAGGAAGCAGGACAGCCGGCACATACAGCCACAAACCAACGCCAACTGCCTTGTGTATGCGCAATTGACAGCAAGGGGCCGCACGCCCAATGCACGAGCCTCAATGCGCATGCACCCCTCACCATTCGCCCACCATTCCAACTGCCGCCACTGCCCAGCCAACATGCCTAAGACAGGTTGAAAAAACACGACAGAACAACACCCAGGGCGGAGGCGGCGATGGCGCCAGTGACCCTCTCTGTTTTACTTCCCTTCTTTCCCTCCCTCCCTCTTTCCCTCCCCCCTTCCTTTCCCCTTGCCTCCTTCCTTCCCTCCCTCTTTCGTTCCCTCCCTTTTCTGTCCCCCCTTCATTCCTGCCTTCCCTCCTGCCTTCCCTCTGCCTTTTTTCCCTCCTTTCTCCCCATCCCTCCCTTCCCTCCTTCCTTTCTGTCTCTCACTCCTTCCTACCTTCCCTCCCTCCCTTACCTCCTTCCCTTATTTCTATGTGGCGCAAGGTTCGAGAGCCCTGGCGAGGCAGGCCAGCGGTGGTGATGCCAATGCGCTGGGGATGGGCTCACACCATCACCGGAGGAGGAGGAGGAGGCGCGCATGACTGAGGCAAGAACCTCCCTCCTTCCCCTGTTGCTTTCTTCCATCCATCCCTCTTTCTTTCTTTCCCTCCCTTCCACCACCACCCTTCATTCCTCCCTTCTTTCCATCCCTTCTTCTTACCTTCTCCCTGTCCCTCCTCCTTTCCCTCCTCCCTTTCTTTCTCTCACTCTTTCCTACCTTCACTCCTTCCCTACCGCCCTTACCTCCTTTCCTTCTTTCTCTCTCTTCTCCCTCTCTTCCCCCTTTCCTCCTCCCCTCCTTCCTTCCCTACCTCTTTCCGTCCTCTCCTTCCTTCTTGGTTCCCTCCCAGGAAACTTGGCATGACAACCTCCGTTCCAGCCCCGAATTCTCTTGCCCCACCTGCACAGACCTGGGGGAGATCTGCCCACCTCCACAGCCCGAACAGCCTGATGGAGACAGAGGTAAGAAGAGGGTCCCAGGAAGCCGGGTAGCCCATTCTAGTGTGGATATAAAGATGGGAAGGTATAGAGATGAATGTAGGCAAATGCTGTGTATAGTGATACCTCATACAACGTCCAAACTTGCTTCCACAAGTTTGGACTTTATACTGATTTGGACTTTCTATGAGGCATGCAAAATTCTAGCCACGATGCCTTATACAACATCCAAATCCTTGCCACGATGCCTCGTACACCGTCATTTCCATAGAGATACATTGTACTGTAACAGGACAGACTTCGGGGCAAAGTCAAGGAAACAGACAGGAAACTGACAGAACTTTAAGAAATCATTGTCTAAAGGCTAAATACATTACAAAAATATGTCAAACAACCCTGATTTTAGGGGACAAACCATACAAGTTTTTAACTTTTGAAAATTTTATGAAGTGCAGGTTTAAAAGTTAACATGTCCCATCATGCAGCACAGTGTTAATCTGCAGCCATGCGCCCAATCATCCATTTTGTACAAGCTACTGTAAACAATTACTGGATGGAAGCAAGGACAAAATGGATTCCAACATGTCCCATCATCCACTGTGCCAAAGAATGGTCCAAGAACCTGAAGAATGCTGCAAAAATCCCAGGAATGCTTCCAAAATTTCTGATGAAAAAATTCAAACAAATCCAAAATCGTGCTCAAAACCACTCCTAAACACTCTTTGTCTTGTGCAAAACCCACAAGAGCAATGCACGCATGCGTCCTGCCTTTTATACTGCCCAGACACAATGCAACCTGGGAAAAACCCTAATGCCTCATACAAAGTCGCAGCAACTTTGAATTCGATGTTGTATGAAGCAGACTTTGTATGACGTATTATTGTATCTGGCTTTGCCTGACCACATATGAGGAGGTGGATACCTAAGATGAAAAAACGTTTCCTATGTAAGGGAATTTCTATGCATATTTAGTGTAGACATCAGCTCTGCCCACTTCTCTACAATCATATTTTTCATATGCCAATATAGACCTGGAATGTGACAGTACAGTGGAACCCTGGGTTATGGATGCTTTGGGTAACAGAAAACTCGACTTATGGAAATAAATCCATTGAAAACAATGCCTCGGCTTATGGGATTTTTTTGGGAATGGTCCACCCCCCATGTATTCCTATGGGAAACCAAACTTTGTTTTACATAATTTTTTCCATTGCATTCCTATGGGAAACCATGCAATGCATTCCTATGGGTACTTCACGATAAGGAATTTTCACTATAAGTAAAACCACATGGAACAGATTAATTCTCTAACCTGGGGTTTTACTGTATCTGGTTGTGACATTGTTGAGGAGATTCATGTAAGCCATTCAGAAGAAATGTGTGTGAGTCATGCAAATCTATAAAGAATTGCTTGCTCACTCTACTTAAAGTTGAGTCCGATCCTTCATGACCCTATGGACCACATCACATCACATTTCTCTATCATTCCCCATCCTCCAGAGTCTACCCAGATCCACATCCACCACATCAGTGATGCTGTCTAACCAGCTCAAACTCTGCCATCTCCTCTCCTTTTGTTTTTTCCTAGCATCAGGGCTTTCTCCAGTGAGTCCTCTCTTGTCATTTGGTGGCCAAAGTACTTCTGTCCTTGCAAGAAGCAGTCAGGGTTAATTTCCTTTAGGATTAACTGATTTGATCTCCTTGCAGTTAAGGGGACTCTCAAAAGTCTCCAGCACCACCGTTCAAAACCATACATTCTTCTGCACCCAGCCTTCCAGCTCTCACAGCCATACATTACTACTGGGAAGATCATCACTTTAACTATACGGACTTCTGTCAGCAGGGTCATGTCTCCACTTTTTATTATGCTACCTAGGCTTGCCATGGCTTGCCTCCCAAGGAGTAGGCATATTTTTACTTTATGGCTGCAGGCACCATCTGCAGTGACCTTGGATTCCATGAAAGTAAACTCCATCACAGCTTCCATTTATTTCCTGTTCTATCTGCCAGGGAGTAATGGAGCTGCTGGATGCCATGATCTTGGAGTTTTTGATCTTGAGTTTTAAGCCAACTTTTTGTGCTCTCTTATTTAACCCTCATCAAGAGGCTCTTTAGATCTTCTTCATAGTATTTCTATGTGAGGAGGTTCACAGCACGATCGCTGTGGCTAATGGCAAACCATGGCCATAAATCATGGGTGATCGTTCTCCTTACCTCATCTGTTTTTACGCCGTAACTTAGAGGCCCCAGTTTGGGCCTCTTACTCAAGGCTTTTGGCCCTCCCCACTATGCCCAGGGATGGCACGCAGTCATTCAGCTAGCACGCAGCTTCTGTCCAATTAGCAAGGTGAGCACGAGGCAGACATGCTGATATTTAGCCAATTAAGTAACCTTATGCTATCGCAGATAACCAATGAGGATATATTGCATACCCTTCTCTGGAATTTTCTTCGTCCTGTTATTCCTAATAAACTCCGACCGGGCTATCTTGCCCTATTGCCTCTTCATGAATTAAGCCTCCGCTGTCTCCTTGATCCCAAAACACAACATTTCTACACTTATAATTGTTTAATACTACTGTAATTGCTATGGCTGAATCTTATACAAACTTAGGGTTTGCAGTTTGATAAGATATTTAGAATTCTATTCTAGATCACTTTAATGCACTCCCTTGAACTAAAGCACAAATGCTTATAATTTACCCAGCTAAAACTCTCTTGATTCTGAGGACGGAGCCATGACAGTTATGGTACCATCA
The DNA here is from genome assembly GCA_035047345.1 of Bradypodion ventrale. NCBI lineage: Eukaryota > Metazoa > Chordata > Lepidosauria > Squamata > Chamaeleonidae > Bradypodion > Bradypodion ventrale. Next base: position 446,197,899 of record JAWDJE010000001.1, on the reverse strand, counting down.
AATTACTATAACTACACTGTTGATATATGGTGCAGCTTACTGCATTTACTTTCAAGTTACGCTACTAATTCTGAACACGCTATAGATAGTATACTACAGTGATGCAGGATAGCAGATTTCCATTGATATGTATGGGATTTTAGTGCATACACGTCTCATGGCTGCAGAGCCAGGTATAAGAGCTTGTAGAAGTACTACTGGACTGTGTAGACTTAGGAAAGCTGCACAGCCCCAAGGTAAACCACATCTGAATACTCTGTACCTTAAAAACCCCAAAAGAACTGGTAAGATTCACCATGAAACAGAAGCCCTATCTACACATGGGGGAAAATAAGTGTTCTGTTCTGTACTGAAAAGCTTCTTATCTTTCCTGTAATACCAATTAGCTCTCGGTTGAGAGCTCCTTTCTTCTAAACATGATCATTGATCTTCATACAGAAATGTCTATACTTTTATTTAGAGCACTTCATTTTGTTCTCCCTTTGATGACATACACTAGTTTACCACCTTCTTCCCCACTTTCTTCCCCACCTTTTTTTTCTGCTGGAGCATTTTTATTACTCAAATGCAGCAATGCAGTAAACTGGCATAGAGATACAGCGCTGGATTACCTGGCAGAATTCTGTATGTTTATTAATATTAATTTATTAGTGTATATATACACACACATCATTGCAATACTGTAATATTAATCTATCATTTTATTAATGGAAAACAAAGCAAATCCAACCATTGTTTTTCTAAAATTGATACATGCTGCATCATTTAGGGAATTAAAAGGAAAATCTCAAAAGAAACATACAAATGCATTTTCAGTGTCATATTCCAATTTGTGTTCTTTTACCATAAGTGATAGCAATGTCCACAGCTGTATTGTTGAGTGAATTAAATGTTTATACAATACTAATTAAATGTTTATACTAATTAAACATCAGGCTAATTTAAAGTGCGGCAAAATAAAAGCAGTTCTACCACTGCATCAAAAAGCCTCAGAATGGAAGTAAAAAGGGGAAGATGGAGAACTTTAATTTAAAAAAAATAAGCATTTTGAATTGACCCAAAAACTACCAAAAATGCAAATGTAGAATGTCTCAGAATTAACTTAATGGCAAATAATTATTCACTCATTCTAACAGCACTCAAGATACAAACTTCAGCCATTATTCTGTATACTACTGTTACATAGAGTGCTCACAAGAGAATAAACAATGATATCTTATTTTAATAATAACAATGGAGCCTTTGCACAAATTCTCATTTATCTTTGTGTCAATCTGGCATATATTGGGTTTCATTTTCTCCAAGAATCTGCACTAAGAATTAATTTATGCTTGGCCAAAACTTAACATGTTATAGGTATCCTGATTTTAAGGTTCCTTAGCAAAACAAAAACCTATTCTCCTTTGCAAAAATTCTAATTATGTTAGAAAAGATAAAGCCATTTATTGATTTTTAACTGCTATTAAAGAAAAAGCCATCTGAAGCTTTAAAAATGAATCAAAGCATCTAATCTGATCTGAAGTGAAGCAAGCACTGAGTCAAGGTAAAACACACTATTTAAAGTGCCACAGTTGGTATTGAAATGCATTTTTAGGGGAGGGTTTTGTTGTTGTTTTTTGTTTTTGTTGAGGAAATGTCATTTGCAATTAAGGCAACTGTAATGAAATAAGCCCCCTTTTAAACTGTGCTCTTTTCATTATTATTTTTACCCACCTAAATACTGTACCTTGTGTTTTAGTATTTTCAAGATGGCGATTTCAAATCAGGGGGAGAGAGAATGGAATGTAAACATCCTTGCCTCATGAGTTGCCTCGTGGTTTACAAGAACCAACCTAATGTGTGATAGAAATGTCATGCTGTAAGATCATTGGTTGGAATTCCTTAAGGGAAGGGCTGGGAGGAGGATCTTGTGGGAGGAGATATAATCCAGAGAAAGGTGGGGGTGAGAGACACTGTCTTGGATGTTATGCTTTTGAACTGCAATCATGTAGCCTATTTAGCCAGAGGGAGGACCATGGGCTGTCCCTTAAACAAGCAGCTTGCTTTATTTCTTTGTTTTGAAATGTTTTCTAAGCTTCCGATGAGCTTTATTCTGAACTTTGCTTTGATTTCAATATACTTTTAAAATACCTGAAGAGACTTGGAGTGATTACTTGGCTCGACACTACCTTTTCTACACATATCTAGATGCCTGGGTTGTCCAGCCAGGGAGCTGAAACTCAGAAGAATGATAGCGCCTACTTGAGAGTAAGGCTCCCTATCGTTATTATCTAAGATAGGGGTTCTCAACATTTTCATGCTGTGGGCTGGACCATGCCCCTTCAGACAGCTGAGCGGGCCAGACACGTGGTTCTCTCCACTGTAAATGCTGCTGTAAAACACGTCCATGACTGTCGTAAATGTGTTTACAACAGCCACAGGTGCATTTATGGCACATTTTCGGCTGTTTTTGCCTCTTCCAACGGCAATGGTGGGCAACATGAATGGCACTGCAGGCCATAGGTTTCAAACTCCTGATCTAAGATATCAGTTTGATCTGTAGCTATAAACCAGGTGTTTCCTAGGTACTCTCCAAATTGTCCCTAATTCAATAGGCTCTTCATAATCATAAAGGAAAGTCAACAGGAGGAGGGATCTGAATGTGGGAAAACCTGAAAATTTGGACAATTCATTCATCAAGACTCAAGTCTTGATTCTTCGGGAGGAGGGTTAAGCTGTAGGTATGTGATCTGGTGCATTCAGCCATGTAGGCACTGACTTAGTTTTGACAGAATGGATCATTGAGAGCTTCATCTTTTATATATCTATGGCAAGGAGGCATAATATGGTCTTTTCATGCCAGGAATAGCTGTCTCATTTGAATTTGACCTGTGCAAATAGGTGAAAACAAATAATTTCCATTTATTTCTGGAGAACTTTCCAAAATTCTCAGATAACATATTTGGAACAGAAAACACAAAGGTTTTATTTAAAAAACCAAACACAAAAGAAAGTGAAATAGCCAAATTTCCCCTACCTTGATGCCACTGCTGAAAGTTTTCCAGTGGGTGTCAATTAGCCATCATGTCACTGCAGCAATAACCACAAATTCGGTACAAACAAGTGGGCACCCAATTAAGCAGGATAAAAGCAAGGGGCAGAAGTACATCGATAACTGTGCATCATGAGTCTTTTTTCACCTGTATAACAGACAGTAGGCTTTTTACGCTGCATGCTGGAATGTAATTAAAGACATTGAGAATTGAACATATTTACATATGTCATCCCTTTTATTCACTATACCTGAATTTTGACTGAATGGTATGCTAGGTTGGCCCCTAGTTCTGAAAGAAATGCAGTACAGTATAACAGATAAATCAATCAGTCAATCAAAGAATCAATTAATACAACCAATCCTTTGTTTCAACCCTTGGTGATTTAGAGATCAATTGCAATCTCAAATGACCCAGGTAAATCAAATTTGGGGAAAGGATTGGCTTTTTTGATTGACTCTTTAGGGACCTTTAAGAAGCAACTGAAAACTTTTCTTTTCAAGGAGGCCTTTTGGCAGCTTGTTCAACTTTAAATAGGAGACCCTCCCATAGTTTTGCCACTAAAGGTCCTCGGTTCAGATTGGACTGGGAAGGTAGGGGTGGGGGCTTTCTATGGTTTTATGGTGTCTGTTCTGCTCTTTTTAACGTGAGCCACCCAGAGTGGGAGTGTATCCCAGATGGGTGGAGTATAAGTCTAATAAATAATAAATAAAATAATTCAGTTTTTGAAGCTGCCAAGAAATATATAAATAGGAATTTATACACGATAGATTTTTTTTTGTATTCATAATAACAACATCTTAACAATGAATTCTGTCAAGGCATTTGATTTAGAGTTCAGTGGCAATCTCACTTTAGGTAATTACTTTAGATAATTCTAAATTATAAGAAATCTCATCAGATTTTTAAATCACCATGGAAAATATTGGAAGCAAAATCTTTGGCAGGATTCCATTGTTAAGATGCTGTTATTCTGAATACAGAAAACCTACCATGTGTACACTCATGTTTTTATGTTTCTTTGAAATTTCAGAAAATGAAGGCGAATCCTTTCCCCTACATTTGCTTTATTAAGTTCTGTATTAATATATCCCTGCAGTAATAAAATCTGACTCATACATTTTCATTTATCACATGAAATGTTGTACTGTATTTCTCATAGGAAGCCATACAATTTACAAGTTCCATCTCAGAATATTTAACCTTTATCATCTTGTCTAATGCACCAAACCATTTATTCTTGACAAGAAATATTGCCAGTTAATTGGGCCACACTTACTCTCTCAAATAAAAAGAGTGACATTTGAAAGAGCATAGTGTTAGCAAAAAGAAAAGTGATGTTAAAAAATAGATGCTCACAAAGAGAAAACAAAATCATGTTTCCCTTCCTGCAGACCACAAAAGACTGTGGAACAAAGATTTCCATACAGATTTGGAAATCCTTCAAGATTTTTTTCCCTTGGAATACTATCTCTGTGAGCCTGTCAATTTGGTATCTATCAATCAGTCAATCATGTTGAAATGTTTTTTTAAATGCCACTACATTTCTCTTTTGCCCTTGTGAGTTTCCTCTACTCCTTCATCCCCCTTTGAATACGAAGAAGTAATTATTTTTGCTGCTTTTATCTGGAAGCTGTGTTTAATTACTTAAGATTTTAGAATTTTATTGATGAACTTCATGTTTGTTTACTATTTTTCAAACGTATTGAAAACTTCCATCCTGCATTCCTATGATCTATATGTAAAGATGTCTCCGATGCCAAAAGGTACAGTGAATATTTTCCTGTTCACAGGTAGAGGGGCCTCCATTGATACATCCCTTACCACTGGAGGTCCCAGAAATATCTGCCACTCTTGCCGCTTCACTACAGTCTTCTAACTACATAAAGAAGAAAGCCTACAACACAAACTGGTGGAAATAGAAATGAACCTTGATTCCCATAACCAGCTTTGCGAGTTTCTCCATCTTGAGTTTGTCTTCTTCTTCCCCTGAAGACCAGGCATGTGGTGGCCATTTGGGACACCGGGACAAGTCCCAGTGCACCTCAGCGAAAGATGCCCCCAGAGGCAGGCAGAATTCTGTCACCAGGTGCAAGGCGCAGGATTTCCACCACAGCCCCCCACCAAGATGGAACCTTCCAGGTGGTGATGCTGTTTCTGTGGAGTGGGTATCACCATGCACCAACCAGCCCTGCCCCCCACCATGGCTAGTTGATGGACAGGTATCACCATGCATCAACCAGTCCCGCCCCCTGCCATGGCTTCAGGAGATGGGAAAGACCTACTGGGATTCTTCATGGCTTGTGGCAGCAGTGACAGCAGCACCGGGTCAGATTATGAGGGCGGAAGTAGGGGGCGGGAGCCTGAGGCCTCATTACAGTGGCAGCAGAAGGGGCTACCCGAGGGGAAGGCATGTCTGCATGCCTTACCCTCAGGGAGCCCTTCCATGCCCCCTGCCTTTGCCCTCAGAATCCAATCCGGCAGCACCAGGGGCCAGGGCCTGGCGAGCTCTTCCGCAGCATCAACCAACCTGCCTTTCTCTACAACCCGCTGCACAAGGAGATTGACTGTCAGCAAAGGAAGCAGAGGAAGCAGACTGGACAGTCAAAGACCTCCATCACCACCGCCACAGCAGTTCTGGGGCAGGAAAAGAAGGCCCAGGGAAAGAAAAACATATGTTCAGCGGGCCATTACCACAGGTGGCCACAAGAGGGCGCAAATTTCAATTTCCTATTTAAATGCATTGGAAATCAATTTCTGTTACATCATTCTAAAGCTTTTCTGTTTGTATGTTCCCAATGCATTTCAGTGCGAAACCGAACTTGTGCATAAAAGGAAAGGGTTTCATTTACCTTGCCTTTGTCCCTGCTCTATGTGGTCAAAATGGAGGGGAAAGCCATGCTTCCTGGTTGCAGGGAGAACAAGAGGCTAGGCAGAGCATCGCTTCCTGCCTTAGTGCAATTGGCTTGCCCACCCATTTCCCCTCCAGTGCTACTACTGGTTGGTGGTGCAAATATAGTACTATTTGGTTCAAAACATTTTTTTCTTGTTTACCCGCTTAAAAAACTGGGTGTGTCTTATGGTCAGGTGTGTCTTATGGTCTGAAAAATACAGTACTTCGTTCCAATTCCTGTCACGCATATCTCCAGTGATCTATTTTTCTTTTCCAATGCTACAACTCCCAGAATCCCAATCCAACAGGGCCAAAGACAATGGGAGCAGTAGTCCGATGATTCTGCACCCAAAACATGGAGGGAAAGACTCAAGATAGCAGGAGTTGTAATACTATTGATGTAAATGGTTAACAGAGTGGTATAAAGTGGCCAGCAAGAGGTTCACACCTGGCAAGGTGATCCCTTGTGAGAAAAACAGGCAGACCAATCATGGTGAAGAAGAAAAACTCAAAGTAGGTTTACTCAGGAAGTAAAGAAAGGTGCAAGTATATACAGTGCAACAACTGTAACACAAAACAGATATATTCTCTTGGGCTGCTCAATTGACCTCACTGAGACAGTTCAGTTGTGCTATATACAAGTCCATACAGCAGCAGTCCAGTCCAGCAGGGTAAATGCAAGCTGTAATTACAGACAAAGCCAAAGAGTTCTACAGCTTCTGTCCTTCTGGTGGAGGCTTACCCCCAAGTAGTCCTTCTTTCTTCAGCAAGCACAGATGGCATATCAGGAAAAAGCCATCATCGGGATCAGTGCAAAGATTTAGTCCTTGTAGCAGGTCCTGGAAGACGCAGGAATCTTCATCCAGACTGTCAGCAGAGGAAGTTGAGCATTGTAGCTGGAAGTCTGCAATCCTGCTCTGACCTAAATACACTGGCCCATGGAGCACACCAGGGAAAAGTCCCAGCACCTGTGTGCCCCTGCAGTAGGGTCTTAAAGGCATCACAGACACAATATGCAAGCAGTTAGGATGTGAGGTGAAGACTTACATCCCCTAGCAAATACTGTATACGTTTTTGGACTACAAGTCCCTTATGGCACCATCTGACTGGGGATTCTGGGCGTTGTAGTGGGAGGAGAAAAGCAAAGAGAGACATTTCTAAGGGCTGGGAGGAGCCCCATGTTTTTCCACCCCTTTCCCTGAGGACTTGGCTGGTGCCTTTTCCTTCTAGCTAATGGCGAAAGGAACGGTGATGCTACATTCCTGAGCAGGGGAATGAAGGAGGGGTGGAGGGGGACTCCACTCCATCTCACTTGTTACAACCTCCTGGTTTGAGAAGGATATATTAATAAGCACTCTCTGAGTATGATTCTATAGCCAACTGTATATCTACCTTCTTCTTCCATGTCTAGGCCAGACATGAAACTGCCAAAATGAAGACACCTTTTGGTGAGATCATTCTGCAGTTCCTTTCCACTGACAGAGCACACCTAGTTAACTTGCTAATCAGCATATTGAGGGCACTTTTGTCAAAGACTTTGTTGAAGTCAAGATATATTACATCTACAGCATTCCTACTATCTACCAAGGAAGTTACCCAATTGAAAAATGAGATAAGATTAGTCAGCAGGATTTGTTCTTGACCATTCCACGTTGGCTTCTAGTAATTATTGCATTGTTTTCAGGGTGTTTGCAGAATAACCCTATTTATAATCTGATCCAGAATTTTCCTTGAAATTGATGTCAGGCTGACTGGTTTGTAGTTTCCTGGTTCCTTCTTTTTGCCCTTTTTGAAGATAGGGACATGTTAGCTCTCTTCCAATTAGCCGGCACTTCACCCATCCTCCATGATTTCAATAAAATGATATGTAGTGGTTCTGAGAAGGACTGCAGTGGCTCAAGTGGCTAAGACACTGAATGGGAGGCAGAAGGTCAGCAGTTTGATTCCCGAGTACTGTTGGATGGAATGAGTTCCCATCTTTGTCCCTTCTCCTGCCAACCTAGCAGTTTGAAAGCAAGAAATTGCAAGTGGATAAATAGGGACCACTTCGGTGGGAAGGTAACAGCATTCCGTGTGCTCCGGTGTCAAGTCATGCCTGCCACATGGCCATGGAAATGTCTGCAGAAGCAGAAACGCTGGCTCTTTGGCTTTGAAATAGAATAGAATAGAATCCTTTATTGGCCAGGTGTGCTAACACACCAGGAATTTGTCTTTGGTACATATGCTCTCTATATACATGAAAAATTAAATTACATTTACTGGATCGTCTACTACACTTAATAATAGGTGCTAATCATAATACTAACATCAATCTCACATATCCCTAGAGAAACAATAACAATACAATAAAATCATACAATTTAGTTATTCAGCAGATTAATGGCATTTGGAAAGAAACTATCCTTGTATCTGGTTGTTTTAGTATGTAACACTCTAAAGCATCGTTTCGATGGTGGAAGCTGGAACAAGTTATTTCCAGGATATGTGGGATCTTTGTATATTTTCTATTTTCTCCGCTCTCTTTTTAGCTCGTGTAGTATATAGATCTTCAATGGAAGGTAGATTAACAGCAATAATTTTTTCTGCAGTTCTAATTACTGGTTGGAGTCTATATTTATCTTGTTGAGATGCAGAACCAAACCAGACAATTATAGAGGTGCAGATGGTGGATTCTATGATCCCTCTGTAGAACTGGATCAACAACTATTTAGGCAACTTGAGATTTCTGAGTTGGCGCAGAAAGAACAGTCACTGTTGTGCTTTCTTAATGATGTTCCTAATATTAGATGACCACTTTAAATCTTGAGATATGGCAATACCTAATAACTTGAAGGACTCCACTATTAATACTGGATTATTTAGTAATGTAAGCGGTGAATATGGGGATTGAATCCTCCTAAAGTCCACTGTCATTTCTACAGTTTTGCCTGCATTCAATTCAAGATTATTTCGACTACACCACAAGACTAGTTGTTCAACCTCTTTTCTATATGCAGACTCATCATTGTCTCAGATAAGTCCAATCACTGTGGTGTCATCTACAAACTTAACTATTTTAACAGAAGAATCTTTTGAGATGCAATCATTGGTATACAGGGAGAAGAGAAGTGGAGAGAGCACACAGCCCTGAGGAGCTCCTGTACTGATTATTCTGGTTTCTGATTTAATTTTACTCAGCTTCACCTGTGCCTCCTGTCCGTTAGGAAACTTATAAGCCATTTACAAGTGTGGTCCAGTACAGCCAGCTGTCTTAATTTAGTTATTAAAATGTCCGGAAGGATGGTGTTAAATACATCATCAGAGATGAGCACTGAACCCTAGAGTCGGATATGACTGGCTTTCGAGCAAGGGAAACCTTTACCTTTACCTTTACCTTTAGTGGTTCTGAGATCTCTTTAGCAAGTTTCTTCAATGTCCTTGTATGCAATTGATCCAGCCCTTGGGATTTGAACTCATTTAAAATAATAAGGTATCCTTGACTATTTGTTTATCAGTCTGGCCGCTCTGTTTGTTCTTCACATTTTCCTGGAAGATTCTATACTACCTTTTAGGAAAAGATCGACCTGAATTAGGAATTTAGGGCTTCTGCCTTTTTCTTTGTCGGCTGCTATTGAATGTCATTATTTATTTAAAGTAATATAATTCTGGTAATATTATTATACTTTTGGCATAAAACATTTTCAGAGATTTTTTTAATGTTTAAAGTTTATTTAAAAATATTAAAAATAACTAACAAGCAATATGTTAATAAGGAACAATGCCACAGGTTACTCTTTTAATAAATAAGGGACAATGTTAACAAACCACTTTTTAAAAAGTAACTAGAAGTGCACCACTTTTAAAAAGTAACATTCCTAGTTCTGCTTGTTTAGTGTATGAGAACCAAGACACAGGAACAGCCGAAGGGTTGGCTTAACACATCTTTATTGCATGGTGGTCCGGGGGAACATGTGGTAATGGTGGACGAACAGCTCAATATATACAGTGGCTATACATTTGAATGTGGCTCCACGATAGCCCATTGGTTATCGCCCGCGTGACGTCATCCCTGGTCACGCCCTTCTTGTCCAGGTGAGGTAGTGGCGGGAATCTTCCCGCACTGGAGTTATTGCGTAATTGGGACCATATGAGCTGGACGCTCGCTATTGCCACCTAGCGGTTGCTAGCTCGCGTCCTATTACAGAAGGTTACAGTGTTACAGTTGATAGGTATTACATTGTTGCAAGGCATAGTATTAAGAACACAACATCCCTCCCCCCTAGGATGAGACGAAGTCTCTCATCCAATATGGCTTATTGCAAACGCGTTTCGGGCGTTCTGCTGGCTGGCTTGTCCCGGGGGTGCTACTGCTTCTCTGTCCCCTGGCCTCTTGTCCTGCAACGGGAGAGGGAGACTCGTTAGTGACTTGCCGCGGCTCTGCGGCTTTTGGGGAAGGGACAAACTCCATTGTGGAAAAACCGGGGGCACTGGGGGCTAATGAAAAACCCCGCTTCTCTCTTGGATGGGTGGGGGACCACTCTGAAAAAAAAACCCGGTTTTGTAACTGAAACTCAAAATCATCTCCTGGGTGATCCCACAGGCTATCTATGAGGACAGACTCCTTCTCCTTCCCCTCCCCCCTTGGTGGGGACCACTGGCCCCCTCCTCCTCCCCCTTGGGCTGAACGGGTGGGGGAGAACCCTAACGTTGAATCCTTCTGCGCATCGTCCGCATTTTGGCTGCCCGGAACCCGGCGCCGGAGTTGATCTGCGTGACGCCTCCAGAGTAGACCCGCACTGGTCTCGACACAATACGACACGGGACCCGTCCGGCCAACGATGACGCCCAGGACCCATGCTGGCCCTGCGCTAGCGTAGTTCCTGCAATGCACCGGGGCACCCACTTCGAAACACTTGGTGTCCGCTAGCCCTATGTTCCTCCCAGTGTCCTCCACCCTCGTTGGATCTAGCCTGGTCAGAATCGTGGTCAGCTTCCTACGCATTAAAAGCTCCGCGGGCGAATACCCCGAAGCTAGGGGAGTCACCCTGTAGCCCAGCAAGAACTGGCACAGTTGCAGACTAAGGTCCCCGGGGCCCATGCGCCTCAGCGCGTCTTTGGTGGTGCGCACGAGGCGCTCTACCTGGCCGTTTGTCGCCGGGTGGAAAGGGGCGGAGGTGATGTGCCGAATGGCGTTGATCTCGGTGAAAGCCCTGAACTCGGCGGACGTGAAGCAACTAGCGTTATCGCTAATGAGGGTGTCAGGTATACCGAACGTGCTAAAGACCCTCCGCAAATGCTTTACCGTCGTTGCTGAAGAGGTGCTCGTAACTGGAATTACCTCCAACCACTTGGAGTAAGCATCCACCACGAGGAGAAAAAGTGTCCCCCTAAATGGCCCCGCAAAGTCGATGTGCACACGCGACCATGGCCCCTTTGCCGCGTCCCATTCCCTGTGCGGCAGACGCGCCTCTTCGGGTCGGGAGCATTGGCATCTCTCACAAGTGCCGACCATGTGCTCGATGTCGGCATCTAATTGGGGCCACCAGAAATAGCTCCTGGCCAGAGCCTTGGAGCGTACAATCCCAGGGTGGCTGACGTGCAGCAGTTTGAGCACCCTAGGCCTCAGGGATTCGGGAACTACCACCCGCTGGCCCCACAGAAGGCACCCCCTCTCTATGGACAACTCTAGCCTCTTCCTGAAAAAGGGGGCGAACTCTGCCACCGGGGAGGACGCTGGCCACCCTTTCTGCACCCAGGAGCTGACTAGAGCAAGCGTTTTGTCCTTGCCGGTCGCCTTGGCGATGTCTGCGGGTACAATGGGGGGCGAATCTAAGACCTCTATCAGGAGCACTTGGCGGTCTTGTTCTTCCTCGCCCATGATGCTGCTAGCATTGGGGAGGGGAGACCTCGACAGGGTGTCCGGGTGGCTTATTTCCTTTCCAGGCCGGTACACCAACGCGTGCTGATACGCGTTTAAGAAGATGGCCCACCTTAACATCCTAGGGGACAGGATTTGAGGAGTGGGTTTGTCGGCAGTGAAAATGCCTAGCAGGGGCTTGTGGTCGGTCACTATGGTGAAAGGGCGGCCATAGAGGAAATCGTGGAACTTTTTAGTAACCTGGCCAACAGGTGGCTGACTACCGGCACCGGATACGCATTTGGGCGGATCGCCTTATTAATGGTGCACTTGTAATCAGCGCATATGCGAACCTCCCCGTTGGCCTTTAACGCAGTTACAATCGGAGTTTCCCACTCCACGGAATCAACAGGAACAAGAATCCCCTGGCCCACCAATTTGTCCAGTTCCGCCTCTATCTTGTCCTTTAGTGTGAAAGGCACTCTGCGCGGTTTGAGTCTGATAGGGCGGACCTCCGGGTCCAGGTCGAACGCTACTGGGGTTCCCTTGAATTTTCCGAGTCCTTTCTTGAAAACTTCGGGGTGCGCGTCACACACCTCCTGTATTGGGTCGGCCCCGACGGCATGCCCTCCCCCCAATGAACAAACCCAGGGGCTTAAACCATTGAGTCCCGAGGAGGCTGCAACTTCCCCCTTTGAGAACAACCAGGGGAAGTTCCGCGGCGTGTTGCTTGTATTGGACCTTGAATTTTCCAACCCCCAACACCGGAATGCTATTTCCCTGCACGTCCCGCAGCGTGGACCTCAACGCTTTGAGCTTAGGGCGCACGTGGGGGGAAATTCCCAAGAACTCCCGCTGTGACATAATTGAGTAGGAAGAACCCGAGTCTATCTCCATCCTAACAGGGGCCCCTTGCACCAGTACCTCAACAAAATAACGTGGGTGTCCCAAGAACACGCTGTACACGGGGGCTTCGTCGCTGCTGTCGTTGGAAATGCGGCCCACGCCATCCGGCTTCCTCGCGGGCCGGGCGCCCTCCTTGGTCTTCGGCGAGCAGTCTGACGGGCTTTTCTGGTCTCTGCGCCGCCATCTGCAGACCTTGGCGATGTGCCCCCGGCGTCCGCAGTTGTGGCACTCGGCCTTCCGGAACGGGCACTTGATGTGGTCGTGGGCTGCTCCACAGCCGTCGCAGCGTCGGCCGTCCTTTCGAACCTTCCGGACGTCCTCGTCGTCGCTGCTCTCCATGGAAGATTTCGGCGTGCGCCTGGCCGCCTGCATCGAGCCCGCTACCTTGTCGGGCTGTGGGGGCCTTTCTCGGAACCCCTTGACTCTGGCCCTTGTGGCCTCCGCGGCCTGGGCCGCCTTCACGACCTCATGCAGCGTGGGGGGTGGCTCCTGGTTCATCAGCTTTCGCTGAACCTCCTCATCCCACAGGCCGCACAGCAAGAGGTCCCTGAGGGTAATTTCCAGATTTTCCCACTTGCACGGGCTGGCGGCCAACCGCAGGGCTGCTGCAAAGGCGGCGATGGACTCACCAGGCGCTTGAACTCTCTTCAAGAACGCGTCTCAAGCCGAAAACATCGAGACCGAGGGCTGGAAATGGTCGCGCATCACCTTTAGAAGCTGTTTGGCCGTCAGCTCGCTCACTTTCTTCGGTGATACTAGGTCCACCAATACTCTTTTGGCGGCATTTCCCAGCATCCGGATGAGGATGGCCCTCTTCTTTCCTTCGTCCGTAATGTCGGACACCACCAGCGTATCTTGGAAGTCCATTTCAAAGAGCTCCCAGTCTTCTGGCTTGTTGATGTCGAAACCGGCATGTGTCTTGATCTCGTGGGAAGCCATATCCCACCTTCGTCGCCAATTTAGTGTATGAGAACCAAGACACAGGAACAGCCGAAGGGTTGGCTTAACACATCTTTATTGCATGGTGGTCCGGGGGAACATGTGGTAATGGTGGACGAACAGCTCAATATATACAGCTGCTATACATTTGAATGTGGCTCCACGATAGCCCATTGGCTATCACCCGCGTGACGTCATCCCTGGTCACGCCCTTCTTGTCCAGGTGAGGTAGTGGCGGGAATCTTCCCGCGCTGGAGTTATTGCGTAATTGGGACCATATGAGCTGGACGCTCGCTATTGCCACCTAGCGGTTGCTAGCTCGCGTCCTATTACAGAAGGTTACAGTGTTACAGTTGATAGGTATTACATTGTTGCAAGGCATAGTATTAAGAATACAACAGCTTGAGAGCTGACACTACCCAGAGCAGGAGCAAATGATGCGGGTGGCACAGGCATAATTTAGGAAAGGATTTCAATATGGCAAATGGGGAAATGTTTACATTTTGATTTAAAGCTTCCTAAGCAAAATAATGTTAATGACTGAAAATGAATTAGCTGTGTGCTATTTACTTATGCATTTCTTCCCACTAAGAACTGTTTTTATGCAGAGTTCTTAGCATTACTTAACACTTAAATATTAACAGGATAAGACTAAGTGATAGATCTATTCTATATCTTCTTACTGAGGGGTATCAAAACAAAACATGGGGCTTTTGCTTAAGCAATGGATGTTGGTTTTTGATATGAGTAAGGTCTGTTTACTTTTTTTGACTAAACTCCTAGGCTGGAACAACACCATAGGGCAGTGATGGCCAACATGATGCTCCAAGTGTTCTTGGAGTTCAATTCCCAGAAGCCCAAGTTAGTACACCTGCTGATCAGGGCTTCTGGAAATTGAAGTCCAAGAATACCTTGAGTGCCAAGGTTGACTATCACTGCCCTAGGGAAAAACTGGGTGGAATTTGCAGTAATTATTTGTCATTGCGCATGCTGCAGGCCATCCTGTGGTGTAAAAATGGCACCAATCCACCCTTTTTAGAAGTGCATTAGCTTCTGATCCTAACCAACAAGTGCTAGTAACGTGTATTAAAACTTGTATTGTGGATTGCAAACAGGTTTATGTCTATTTGCAGATAGCATGCAGTAAAAAAGCTTTACTGTGATCTATTGCAAATGAGTAGTTCCTGCCCTATTGGTGTTCATGTAAGATTTGTGTAACTTGCTATAGTTAATTCAAGAAGTGCAGGGCATGTCACAGTCATGAACCTCTTTGTGTAACTGTACAACTGAAATGCTCCTTGGCAAGTTATCAGATAGTTTCAGTTACCACACAGCAATTCCCAAACCCTACACAAACAACATTAGGATTCTGGCTATTTCATCTGACACATCAAAGATCACAACATAGGCATCATGCAGTCCTCTTTTAAGAAGATGGTCCACTAGTTAAATCTTATTGGCCAGTGCATCCAGGTCTTAGAACCTGGGTAGATAAATATAGAAGAGGGAGATATTTTAGTCCCAAATCATTTTCAGCTTTAAAGGTTAGGGTTCTGAAAGTTAAAGCTAAAAAAAATTAAATTAGGGATTAAATAAATTAAGAAAATGCAGTCAGAGGCATCTTTTTGCAAATTGCCAATTTCTGAGGCTTAGGGGCCCCATGGAGCTTGATATAGTTATCAATGGGATCAGCACATCTTACCCACTGGAATTTTGAAGTCTATGAGTTCTTCTTCTTTCACATCTAAGTGAAACTTTGAACTGTCGAAATGAAGCCACCTACTTGGCTTTGTTATTGGCCAAACGTAAATTATCATCAATATATGTTTTTGGTAGTAACCAGCGGATTTTGCAAATGATCTGTATTCTGTATCTCTCCACATTCTCACAGCATGTTGTTATCCCCCAGTAGCCCCCACTTGAGCATGCTGGTCTTACATTTAGGGGCTCCAATCTTCATCCTATTCAGGGTCCTCCAAGTGACACAGGGGAGATTTAATTCCTCAGTTGTATCCTCCTTTAATTCTATTCTTTGACTTTATCCTCCACATTCTAATTTGATTTTGCTCTTGCGTACCCTCAGGAATGTTTGTTCTTGCCATAAAGCTCTTCCTAGTGAACTTGAGGGTCATATCCATTCAGAAGATGTCAAGGATCATTCTCTTGCTTAGTTCTCTCGGCATCTGCTGCTCATTCTCTCCTTATCTTAGGTTGAATGATACCAAAAGAGGATATATTTTTTCAACTGGTATAGGTTTGAGGCATCCTGTCACTATGGTCTATGAGTGAAGTGACATAGCACAGTTTATCTACAATATGTCATTCCACAGTCTTCTCCCAAAATGGAAAAAGACCCATACATTCCCTTCCATCCTATTCCTGTACCAGATGCTATACTGTTCAATCAACCAGAATGAAGTCATTTTGAAATGTGGCAGCTTAGCAGAAGGCCGATACAGATTCTGCAAGAGGGAAAAGTTTCCACCAAAAGAGTCTTGGGGTTCTTTAACGTCTATTAATCATTTTATTTGTTACACAAACAGGGAGTCCTGCAACCTTCCATGGCATGACTGGATCAATTGGGATTTCAGCAACAGGTAGAGAATTCTTTCAATCTAGGTAGGATTTTAGGGATGAACCATGAAGATAATCCCAGTTTAATGATGCAAAAAGGCTTCCTGGTTGTGGTCTTCCTCTAAACAACATTTTTCAGGCATTATCTATATGATACTCATATCAGGTTTTTCTTTTCAATTCTGGACAGAACGTTTGAACCAAATTGAGTGTCATAGGAATGGATCACTATGCCCTCAGTAACTGACTTGGATGAAGTGGTAACATCTGAGATCACTTTCCATTTCATACTTTTAGTCATTCTATTTGATTGAGTTATAATATAAAAGTATAGGAGGCAAAGGGCAGTTTACCCTCTTGATAGAAGAATGTTTCTACTCCTTTGGAATTTTGATAGCTTAAATCTGAAAAATATTGACATTTATAACTAATCCTTTAGATTTTACAGACTAAACATATGTAAAGAGGTAAGATGGGGCTACCCAAACATAGATGCAGATTTCTGAAAGGAGGTTTCAATTTTTATATATATATGTGTGTGTGCCATTGAATTTGAAGAGATTATTTTGGCATTGGTTCAGAAAAGTGAAAAGAAGTTGGCATTAACAAATTAATTCTAATGTTATTTCTGAGCTCTGCAGGACTTAGACATAGTTTGCCCTATGCTATAGTATAGCATATTGAGCAATGATATTTCTCCAGCAAATCCAATCCATTGCCAGATTTTCACTGGTTATTCTCATTGTTTCCATAGCAATAAAGTTTTATGGGACCTAGCTATATTAAAATGTCTGCTGCCCTGAATTTCAGTTTTGTATTGGTGATTATCAAACCATTGTCTCCATGCCCCACTCAAAAATGGTATTCTTACTAGCATTAGCTCAAGTAAAATGTTGCTTATAATAAGATGGACTGGAACACACTAAATGTTGGAAGATGTTCTGTGTTTACTGGGCCTATGTTAATTAATCTAGGTTACTGTGTTGGTGACCAATTTACCCACTTTCCCCCTTTGTCCATGACATCCTAATATGAACACAGATACTAGGCCATCCACATATTCTAGAATAATATCTCATTTTGTAGGTATCAGATAACACCTTTGTGCCAATGCCGATAAAGACAGGAGCTCTGTCCAGAAATTGTTTCTCTAAAGCTGAAGCTGACCCAAATGTTCACAAATATTGGTACAATTCCAAAGCCTCTCAAATTGCCACACCAGTTTTGAATGCAACATCCTAAGTATTCTTCTTGGATGCAGAACATGTCCTCAAAAATTTGAAATCTCATTGTTGTGAATATTCCTCATGCTTGGATTTTGCTAAACCTCCATTACAAAATAAACAGTGAAGTGTTGAAGAATGGCCTTCATATACAGAGGCTGGACTTTAATAGTAAGTCACAACTAGAGCAGGTCTGCTGAACCAATGGAACCAATATAGGAGCTGAGTCACCAAATCCCCACTGATTCAATGGACTTATTTTAGTTGCAACTTACTCCTGCCAACCTAGCAGTTAGAAAGCAAGAAAATTGCAAGTAAATAGATAGGGACCACTTCGGTGGGAAGGTAAACAGCGTTCCGTGTGCTCTGGTGTCTAGTCATGCCTGCCACATGATCATGGAAACGTCTGCAGAAGCAGACAGTACTGGCTTTTCGGCTTTGAAACAGAGATGAGCACTGACCCCTAGAGTCAGATACGACTGGCTTTTGAGAAAGGGGAACCTTTACCTTTAGTTATTTCAGCCAGTGAAATATTATGCACATCTCCCTGACATCTTCGTTGACAATTAAATATAAGAATCAAATCTGAGTTCATTGGATATAAAATACAGCTGCCAAATGTTTGGTGACTGATCGCCAAATAATATCAAGAATATTCTTCAAAAATTGCAAAGAATAGTGAAAAGAATTACCAGGAACAAATATACTTCAGCTGTAATCTCATTCCAAAGGGGAGAGAATTGGTCACATATAGATAGTTCATGCACTACCCAAGGCCCTGTGATGCTTGTCACTAACACATATCACAGTGTCACCAGAGGGCAGTATTAATAGATCTAATCTAGGAATTCATGAGACCTATGTTGGGACCCTCCTTTCTCTGTAACTAGAGATTCCAGTCTTCCCCTGTGCACAACCCTATTTTTAGAAGAGAAGTCCATCTACTTCAATAATACTTTTTTTCTGATCCCTGAGATCATTGCACAGAAGCAAAATAAAAACTAATTTGATCTTTTATGCTATACTTTGTCCTTGTTACCCATTCTGACATCCTTTGCCACTAGTTTTCAGTAATTTTTAAAGCCTAGGGGAATGTTAAATGTGTACGCAGGCCAAATTTTAAAATATGTTCCCTGTAATTGGTAGGAAAAGCAGTGCATATGTCACAATTTTCTGTTTTGTTGTTGTTATGTGTTTGAAATCAAGGCTCGCAAAGCCTATTGCTTCATAAATTATGTTCTATCTCAAAAAGGAGAAGAGAATAATTCCAGTCCTATAGAATCACACTGGTTCAGGCATTTCACTGTTGTGTCAGTTTAAAACAAAAGGGTGCTCACCATGATGTAACATATCGGAATCACCCGAACCTCTCATTTCCACAGGAAATAGGCTGAAAACACTCATGTCCTTTACAGACAGTGTGGAAAATAGCACTGGTCAGTGTTGAACAATATACAGCAGGCAATTATGATTCAAGTGTCCAAATTATAATCAGTTTGACAAATGTCCACAAGCGTCTTCATTCTATTTTATATTTTTAGTAAGACAAGGCAATCATACAAGCAGACAATTCCATCAGGGAAGCTTGTGAGCTGCTTAGTCTGTTAAACCCTGGTTGCCATAGCATCTAGAGTTGAAAAAGCTGCAGATTGGCATGAAAAAGCTTGTCACAATTGCCCTGTCACAGCATGCAAGCCAGGTCTGCTCAAAGGCAGTACACTACAAGTTTTCTTTCCCAGTTTGCACTACCCCATGCTGTTTAATAATATCCATTTACTGGTATTGGGATTGATCTAGTGCCGTGTAAAATCCGCATCTAGTGAGATTGCTTTTCCCTTAGTGTGACTTTTTTTGTTATTATTAGTAGATTTCTTGTTATTATTTTTAATAAAGGAGGACTGAGCAATTAATTCATGGATGAAATTTGGCATTTATTTGCTCAAAGAAAACCCATGTCTATCCACTGGGGAAGGGGGGAATGTATGGATCTGCACATTACTGAGATAATCAGGTTTACTAAATAGGATAGAAATCTTTTCAATAGCCTTTCAGGCAAGTTCAGCCTAGTTAGCCATTCCGCTTAAAACACAACAAAAGACTGCTTTGCATTATGAATACCGTATTATCTAAAACACATAGATAGAGTATAGCATCTTTTTTTTCTATTGCATAATATATTGAAACCAATTACTGAGTGATACCAATTACCAGTTTGCCTAGTTAATTCAATCCTAACATTTGACAATCATGTGTGGGAAACAGAATAGGTTGCAAAAAAAATATTTTCCCTCCCCTAGAAAAAAAATTATATTGCAGACTTTGGTTTGTTAAAGACCATTGTGCATTGCCACAGTAGACAATTCTTCCATTTAATGTTCACCTTGGTTTACAGTCTTCTGCGTAGTTCTAGGATAATATTTACAATTCACCATGAGTCTCTTCTTGGATTATTCAAATAATGTACACCCTGTTTATCCAGACATTTCCTTCTAATTTTGTTCTTTCACTTCATTTTACTTTTTCCTCAATGCCATAATTAAATAAAAATCTCGGGAGCTATATCCTTCAGAAAACAGATAAACTGGTAAACGAGCAAGAATCAAACAGACAAATTTATTTCTCCAGCAACCAATCACTACATGCATGTACACAGATTTTTACAAATCATCTCTTCACATTTTCTTATATTTTTCACATGTAGGCTCCTTTTTAAATTATTCTGCTTGCTAATGTTTGTTTTGCTAAGTCCATTAAGAAGTTCAATACATACCATAATTAGGAATAAAAAATACAAGACAAAGCAGCAAAGCTCACTTTATATTGCATATGAATTGTGTTGAACTTATTTTTTAAAAAAAGAATGTTTCAAATATTATTTTCTCCTGATTTCTAATGGATTCTATGCATGGAAAAGTGGTCTGGAGAAACTTTTGTTTTACTTCAGTTCATTCCTCAGATTTGCCCTGTAGAATACAAAAAGTTCTTTCTTCTTAAAGTTAACAGTATATATTTACTTTAAAAGGTTTTTTGTTATGTTCCATGTTTCAAGCATCTATAATTAAGGGTCTGTTAACATTTCCATTATACTTCCCCCACACCCGTTCTCTGGGAGTTTATAACTTACAGCAGTGATAAATATTAACCTGAAGCTGAAACTTGTCATATATACTCTCAGTCTGGAAAAAAGCTATTTCCAGCCTCTCCTGTTCCAATGAAATCTATGTGTCCATTTTTATTTATTCAGTTTATAAAATGTGAGTATTTTAAGCTTTAAAGAAATGCATAGCTAGCATATGAGTCCTAAACACATTCACCCATAAGTAAATAACATGAAATACAATGGACCACACTTCTTCGTAGACCTGCATAACACCTGTATTATTGGCAATGTGAATATGTGTACATGTGTTCTATATTTAGATATAAATAGACTATTAAAGACTAGTAGTATTCCTACTAGTAATTAAAGGCTAGTACAATTACTAGTAGTAATTAAATTACTAGTATTAAAGACTAGTACTATTAAAGATCAAATACGAATAATTGGACAATATAGTTACATGTTTATAGAATGTGCAGTTTATATGTGTAAATCTAGATAATTACAGATAATTCATTTCTGATATGGTGTAATCTACTTTCAAGTTTCACATGAGGTTGCTGCATTAAATTATTCCACCATTTCAGATACCCTAATTTTATTTCATTCTCTCCACTAGCTTACTGCCGTTAACATTCATTTGGAGATTTGACTGTCCCAATACATAGAAATCTTCAAAATAGTACACATGGAAATATTTCTGATCACAGCCATTCTCATGGGAACTTGGGTATCTAGTCAGCTATTAGTACAGTAAGAACAGCCACCTGTTATTGTAAAGATTGTTAAAGATTGTCTGGCTTAAGTTTTTGTGAACTTCATTGGACGTAACAAATGATTTGGATGTAACAGACTAATTTGTCTGGTGCTGTAAAAATCTGGATATGAAAAAGATAGGAATCATGACATCATATGTTTAGTTCAATGTTGTGTTTAGATACCGCAGAATGCCAATTCTAAAACCAGTGTGCATGCTTAGGGACAACATAAACTCTTTCATGACTTTTCAGTGTAGAATTACATGATGCAAAAAAAAAAAACAGAGCTGCCACTGAAAACCCATGTTCTGCTAACATTATGAAATTTTGTGTTTCCCAACTGCCATTTCACATGCTGATTGCTGCTGGCAAGAACACAAAAATTTGGAATTTGGTGATATTAGGACATGACTAAGTCTTACTACATGTTATGAGAAGGAAGCTGAGAACACAACACAAGGCTGCCATTTTTGGCAGCAAGCTTGTGTTTACAAGACCATGTTGTGATGGCCTTGTACTGCACATTGGTGCTACATTACCCTTGGTTTCTTAAAGTCATTGATTGCTGCTGGCAAGGGCGTAGAAATGTGAAATTTTTATGATCCCAAGATATGTCTAAGCTTTATTATATGAAAGGGAAGCAGAGAACTGCCATTTTTGGCAAAAACTCTGTGTTTGTGGTGCTTCACACTGAAGCTGTACTACTCTTGGCCTATTAAAGTGCTCTGACCTGTTTTTCAGCTGACCTGTTTCCTTGCTATAGTTACACATCTGGAGCCAAGCCCATGTAGCTCACTCTGTTTGTGCACAATTCTCTTCTTTGTCAATAGGCTTGGGAGGATTGGCAAGGGGTCCCAACCCAAGTCTCTATCACATGAATGAGGTTGCGCACCAGCAGCCCTTGGTTGCTTCTTCACACAAAATACAGAGAAAATGGTCCTCAAGTTGTAGTCTTGTTAACATACCATTGCATGGTAAACACATTCACCCAGAAGTAAGTTTTCTCCAGTACTTTAAAAATGAATAAAGGCAACTTACTGTCACCTGTTTAAATCCTGCAAGACCGGCACTAAATGATTTTATTTCTCAGTTAGTATGCCTAGGAAGAACACACCAATACCCATTTGTCCTCTAATTAAGGTGAATGCTATACAGTAAATCACCATACATCCAAGATTTAACAAGAAAGAAAGCAGCATGTGTTGAAATATTTGTAAATGAGAGGAGTGAAGGAATGGAATCATGTGTCAAGATGAATAGTAATTCAGTAGCTCATAAAAGAAGTATCACATAAAATAATCCCTACTTTATTTTATTTTTTAAAATAGCTTCATTTCAATAGTTATAAATGGCAAATATGTTGTCAAATAGAAAACTGAAGGTTACATGATGTTATGTGTGCTGGGTATATATGTGGAAATTGCTTTGGAATAGATTGTTCTCTTCTGTTGTATTTTGCCTTCTTCTCAAATGTTCTTCAACTGCTTGAAAGCATATTAGCTGCCAGATAGGTGTCACACTGATGTCTCCATGCTGCAGCTTACAGACGTGAATTTTCCACGATCTATTTAATCATCAGTATATCGATTTGCTGCAGCTTTCCTCCATTTTAGCACCATAGCAGGCTGCTGTAATTTCCTTTGGACAAAGTGTAACCAAACTGTGCTAAGTGATGTTGATTTGCAGGCATAAGCAAAGGGGTAAATATAAATTAACAAGCTATAAACATTTTACAAGTAGGGAGTCAATAAAAACAGTTTCTGCCGTTCTTGCAAGGAAATGGGGGGAGTGGGGAGGACTTGGAAGCCAACGGCTTAACAAAGGTGTCCAAAGAAACTGACAGGAGTCTGAGAATAATTTTTGGTGCTTTGTGATTAAGAATTGATCTGTCTAAAAGCCTCCGATGCAACTGAGTCACCCATAAGCTGCTGACTGAAAGGACTCAGCGGGGGCTGGTATTTGTTTGTTAAACTCCCATGATTCCAAGTAGATAATTGGTCTGTGAAGTTCCTGTCAGAATCTGAATTTGCTCACCGGCATCCCAGCTGGCTCTGCTTTGGTGATTTATAGACTTCTGTGTACAAATTTAGCTGGCAGCAAACCTCACATCTTTAACGTAAAAGGTGTTTTGTTCTGTTTTTCAGGTGCTGAAGGGAAACCCTCCCCCCAACTCCAGAAGCTCATTAAAAAAAGGCCAAGTTACAGTACAGGTTTTAGTTCCGTCACAGAGTCTTTGAAAACAATAATGAGGATTAATATATTTTGTTGGTACTTGAAAAAGCCTGACACTTTGTCCCTTGTGAGTGTGATCATCTGTTTCATTGCTTGTGGGAAATTTAGCATCTTACTATGCCTTCAGGTTAAGCTGATAAGAATTTGGAAACAAAAAGAACCTTTAGCACGCAAAATATTAGGTCTGCAACTTCTTCACAACTTATATTTTATGCCTCTTTTCTTTAGTGTGTCTATTTTAACATTACCAAACATTTGTTTTAATGTTACAAATGAACCCATTTGCCTAGTAGAAAAGGAAAGATGCAGTCCCAGATGTTTTGTTCCAAAGGAGAATTAATAAGAAAGTCAGAGATTAGATTCCCTATTCTGCTACAAGAACTAGAGTAACAAGATAAACAGATATTTTGAGCACATTCATATCTATAGCTATTTATGCAAGAATGAAAGGAGATACACACATGGAAAAAGAAGATATGGATGGAAACACAGGCGGTGATAAGAAAGTGATCTATTGTAACACTTTGGTGAATGATTGAGGGCAGGGGTTCTCAACCTACAGTCTGTGGGCCAGAACCGTCCTGTGGTGCCAGATAAACTGGCCTCCATCCTCACTCCAGCTGACAACGCTGCCGGAATTGACCATGGACTGACTTATGGCCATCATAAATGTGTTTACTACAGTTGTAAATGAGTCCGTGGCATTTGTAAATGCATTTACAACAGCTGTAAATGAGTCTGAGGCCTTCGTAAACGTGTTTACGACAGCCATAAATGAATCCACAGGCTTTGTAAATGTGTTTATGACAGCCATAAATGGCAGGGAGACAACCAGTCTGGCCCCCTCAACTGTTTGAGGAAGCATGACCCGGTCCCCGACTTGAAAAGGTTGAGAACCCCTGATTTAGGGAATATACTGGATAACAATCTAGACAACCTCTCCCACCCCACCCCACCCCACCCCAAGACTGATAGTCTGAACATCACTATGGAATGCTTTGCATTTTTTTGAGAATGGAAGATTGTGATTAATGTTCACACAGAAAAATGTGGAACAATAGCAACTTTCTCACCACCAGTGAGAACAGCAAGAAATTAGTACCATCTAAAAGGAAAGGAATAATTCTCAGCACAAGTTGTTCAAAATAATGATGGCTGTTAATTTTTTAATGGACTTTTAAACCTTGGAAGTATTGGGTGGGTTGTTTACAGCTTTTTCAATTACTGTCCAGTCTCTTTTTCCTTTTGTATGTTATGTGTTGTGAGTTTTGCTTTTCTTACAAAAGAGGCATTTTGCATCAATTGTGAATATCTTGATAGACAAAATAACACTTCTGGTCTTGCTGTTGCTCTGGAGACAAGGAAGCATCTCACTGAGCTAAGATGACCAAAACAGCTAAAAATAAGGAGTTTAGCAAATATTCTTTTTGCTCTTCAAAACATGGATGAACTGCAAAGTCTTCAGGGAACACCTAAAATCATTGGAGGAATATCCTAAAATATAATGTCTAGATACATTGTCTCTTTGAAAAGGATATAAGACAACTTGACATTGGTCAGAGTTGTCTGTCTGCTGACTTCAAACAGAGCATACCAAAGGTAAACCATGTGCTCAGACTGTCTGGAAGGGGAGTGGCCTAGAGGAAGGGAGAGGGGTTCGAGAAAAGGGGCATGGCCTGACAACTGCCAAGAGCTTCAAGTAGCCCCTGGGAATACAAAGAAAAGGGGCTTAAAATATAAACACAAAGAATTAAATACAGAGATTATTGAGGTATTTGTTGTAATGCTCCCCCCAGAGGATCAGAGTGGTGGCAAGGAAGGCGCACAAGACAGATGTGTGGTGGAAAATGCCAGTCCCGAATCCTCAGATGGTCTGCATTTATTGACTACATCAGGATCTCCCCGCACAGCCTGCGTGAGACCCTGTGACAGAAGGCTTGCTTATGTGGCATCTTGCTGGCCAAGTTACATTTGCCAGCCTAAGAAGTTACTACGTACAAGGGTCCCTGTTTTGGTGACTGTTTAGCGGATTTGGCAAGACTCATCATTCTCGCCCTATCTCAGAGTCCTTGAGGCTCTGGGCACCTATGCATAGCTATTTGGTCTAGCTGTTTGATCGCCCGTGAGGGCGTCCATCTCTGTACGGACTGGACATAACTGCTGAATCGCAGCCAGTTCTTCTGCCAACAATTCTCCCTTACGTGTTTCCTCCTCTACCATCAATTGAAAAGGACTCTTAGTTGCCTGTGAAGCGCCTGCACTTCCCAAGTGTCTGCCCCTCCCGTGGCTCCTGCAGTTGCCATGAAAGGGGGGGTCCCTTATGCCCCCATGTTTAAACTGGATGGTCGGACAGAGACGCATTGGGGCTGATGATTCCATGTATTCTGGCATGTTGGTCTCTGTCCGGACTGGACTAGCTGCTGAAATGATCTGTCTACACTTGCTCCAAGTTCCAATGATGTCAGCAGGAGCTCGGGGCTCCTGTTTAAGGCAGTTCCCTACTTTATCCCAAACCTCTAGATTCAATGTGCCTGCTTCTGGGTAGAACAAACAATGCTCCCCCAGGTACCTCACGAGATCCGTCAGACGGTATTGGTCTACTCTAACCCGATATTGCCTGGCCAGGGCTTCAAGCTCATCCCTATGAGCTGCTTGTCTGACGGAGAAGTTTAGCTTCCCCAAGCTAGCCCCCATGTTACCCGGTGGGGAAGTATATAACACAACTTATGAGTCGATGCTTCCGCGGGATGAGTTGGTGTAGCACGACAGGGTGGGTGAGGTGCAGGATGATGTTCCTCTGGACTGGTCGGTGGATAGGGATTGCAGCGCTGGCTGCTGGCCTCTGGTCTACTCTGCTGCTCTGCCTTAGTTGGTTCAGGACCATGGCTCTCCCCAGCTTTGGAACACGTCCGTTCCTTTGCGTGAGGCTGGCGGGCTTATGATCTCTTGCCGTCCTGGAGATGGTGCTGAGTTCCGATTGGAGTTGCTGTCCAATCAGAACCATAGCCTCCGAGAGAAATCGACCCGTGACTCTCGAGTAGGGCCGCTCCGTGACTCTCAAGTAAGAATCACGTTGGGAGGCACCAGATGTTGTAATGCTCCCCCCGGAGGATCAGAGTGGCGGCAAGGAAGGCGCACAAGACAGATGTGTGGTGGAAAAAGCCAGTCCTGAATCCTTGGGTGGTCTGCATTTATTGACTACATCGGGATCTCCCCGCACAGCCTGCATGAGACCCCGTGACAGAAGGCTTGTTTACATGGCATCTTGCTGGCCAAGTTACATTTGCCAGCCTAAGAAGTTACTACGTACATGGGTCCCTGTTTTGGGGACTGATTAGCGGATTTGGTGAGACTCATCGTTCTTGCCCTATCTCAGAGTCCTTGAGGCTCTGGGCACCTATGCATAGCTGTTTGGTCTAGCTGCGGTTTGCCTTTACCCAGCTCAGTCCATGGATGTGAGCTGGATACCGTGTGGTGTTTGCTAGACCTTGAGTCTCTACTGGGTGTTTCACCTTAGGACATTTGTCCCACTCCTCTCAGTGTCCCCAGCCAAGCAATATGGATTCTCTATTGCTGCCTAATGCTATTGACCCGCGATCCAATTTCCCTTCCAGCCAAGTCAGGTTGGTCTCAAGCTGCCATGTGTAGCTCGACAAACCCATTGGGAAAGGTTAATAGCCAATCAATAACGCAGCCAACCCACAGGTATTATTGAGGCAATGTTTGTCTTTGTGCCTGAGGACACAGCCTACACATGTAGCAAGTGCAAATTGTTAGCACTCTTAGAGGAAAAAGTGAAAGAACTGTTGTTATGTCCAGCCCTTATAAGCAATAGTCCAGACAGCAATGAACAAAACAGCAACTAGGTTTATTCAACAGTCTTTAGAGGTTATGCTTACAAGACGCTCTGGACACAGAGATGGCTATACAGTCCCAATGGAATCAATCCCTCAGGACTCTGCCACGAAGAAGGCAATAACTAGCTACCATAGAAGTGTAGCTCAATGGAGGAGACCCAGGCTTAGTGCAGGGCAGCTACCTGTACAGAATGGATAGTATAGATCCAGTCCGGCTACACCCTTGTTGACTCGTGGCCTTATATAGTGTCTCCCCGATGGTAGCTCCTTCATACTAAGTAGCGACCCGCCGGGCAACTTTAACTAATAAATCATAACAGAGTATATATGTAATTAAAAAATAAGGAACAATATCCAAAACTGTAACCAATCACAGGGCTAGGTTTAGCATAACGAGCGTGCCCTGTGCTGGGGTTTTCACGCCACTTTAGGCTCCTGCTTTGGATGGTGGGAAACCACCATTTTTTTCTTGCAAGGCACTGCTTGTACCTTTTGCAAATGTTCCTCAATACACAACAACTGTAGAAGTGAGTTGCTACACTAAAGATTATAAGAGAAAATGAAGAGTACATAGACAGAACTCTTCAGCTGCAGCAATCAAGGGAGGCACTAGAGCAGGGGTTGCCAACCTTTTTGAGTTGGGGGGTTAGTTCATGCTCCCTCAGACAGTCGAGGGGACCAGACAGGTGGTCCCCCCCTGTTTACGGCTGTTGTAAATGAGTCTGTGGCTTATTCCAGGGGGCTGTGGGGGCTGGAGCAAGGGTGGGGGCGGATTATTTGGCATCATGGGCCAGATCTGGCCCACAGGCCACAGGTTACCTAGAGGTTAAAGAGCAACAAAGCAAAACAGAGGCTGCTTCAGGAGCTGCACTGGCTTCCAATTTGCCTCCGGATGCAATTCAAGGTGCTGGTCATTACCTTTAAAGCCCTATATGGTAGTGGGCCAGGATACCTAAGAGACCGCATCACCCCAAGAACGTCTGTCCATCCAACCAGAGTGGACCGGAGGGGCTCTCTGCTTGTACCATCTGCTAGAGGGGCCCGTCTCTCTAGCACAAGAAGGAGGACCTTCTCTGTGTCAGCTCTGGCCCTATGGAACCTCCTGCCAGTGGAACTAAGGCTGCAGACAGAATTGCTGCCCTTCAGGAAAGATCGGAAAACATGGCTGGCTGGGCAGGTGTGGGGTTCTGAAGATGTTGTGACCCCCACCTGCTGGTTGGTTTAATATCAAAGTAATCTTCCACTTTTTAATGTGTGTGGGTTTTAGCAGGGTGATTTGTTTTAATGGGGTTGTTCTTGTTTTAAGGGTTTTAAGATTGTATGCCGCCCAGAGTCTTTGTGAGTTGGGCGGCTATATATATATATATATATATATATATGTGTGTGTGTGTGTGTGTGTGTGTGTGTGTGTGTGTGTGTGTGTGTGTGTGTGTGTGTGTGTGTGTAAATAAATAAATACATACATACATACATACATACATACATACATACATACATACATACATACATACATACATACATACATACATACATACATAAAGAGAATGCTGATGGGAGAACAACCACAGTGGAGGAAGTACCATGGG
Source organism: Bradypodion ventrale (assembly GCA_035047345.1). Lineage (NCBI taxonomy): Eukaryota > Metazoa > Chordata > Lepidosauria > Squamata > Chamaeleonidae > Bradypodion > Bradypodion ventrale. The sequence goes on along the minus strand of JAWDJE010000001.1, from coordinate 446,168,963 downwards.
AAAGTGTCACAGTTAGGAGCAAAAGGAGAAGAGGCTCTTCGCAAGTGGAACTGCAAAAACACTTTCAGATGCTTGGAGAGGAGCTTAATGGACAGCATGCAGAAGAAGACAAATAAGAAATCCGAAGAGTATATGAGAGAGCCTAAAGCTCAGGAAACCAGAGATGTACAACTCACACCCTACAAAAAGAAGAAAACAGTAGTTGTAGTAGGTGACTCCCTACCGAGTGGGACTAAAGCAAAAATATGCTGGGAAGATCCTTATCAGGTATGCCTTCTCCCTGGAGCACAGTTAAATGTGATGGAAGAATTGCCATCATAGCTCACAATACCCATAGATGCATATCCATTTCTTCTCATCCACATGGGACCAAACGATTCTGCCAACAGGAATTATGAAGAAATTGCATCAAACTTTGAAGCTCAGGGAAGGAGACTCAAAGACTTTGGGGCCTATCTTACCACTGCTCAGAAGAGGAATAGAAATTGAAAGGAAAATCCTTGGGGTGAACAACAGGCTATGAAGGTGGTGCTGTCATTAATAAATTGGGTTTGGGGATCATGTCCTGGAAGATGGGTTGCTGGCAAGGGATGAGTTGCACTTCACAAGAACTGGGAAGAAATTCATCAAGAGGGCTTTAAATTAAAATGAATGGGGAAGGGAGATATAAAATCAAATCTAAAGAAAGACGAAGGCTACATAAAATAAACAGAACAAAGCAAAGCAATCACACTTATATACCACCCACATAGCACTTAGTGCACTCTCTGGGCAGTTCAAAAGTTAATGAGCATTTTGCCCCCAACATGCTGGGTACTCATTTTACCAACCTCGGAAGGATGGAAGGCTGAGTCAACCTTGATGCCTGGTCAGGATCAAACTCATAACCTTTTGGTTGCAGGACAGCAACCAGCACCACCAGGGCTCTTGTACCATCAGACCGAGTACCTCTAATGGAGGCTAATAATAATAATAATAATAATAATAATAATAATAATAATAATAATAATAATAATAATAATAATAATAATAATAATAATAATAATAATAATAATAATAATTATCTTTGTGATATGGGAGAAAGGAAAGCATGCACAAATCACACCATCTTCCATGTCTAGATACAAATGCAAGGTGTATGGGAAACAAGTAAGAAGAATTGGAATTCTTATGAGTTCATAGGAACAACAGAAACATGGTGGGATGAATCCCATGACTAGAACACAGCAAGTGAAGGATATAAACTGTTCAAAAAGAACTAAAAGGGCAGAAAGGAAAATGGAGTCACAGTATGTGATAGGAGCTCACCGGAAGAAACCTTGAGGTCCTTTTAGGCATGCCGCCCTGGGATGCCAGACTCAGGAAGAGTCAAGTTGTCCCGGAGGCGAAGAGTAGAGATCTCAGAGCAGCCTGGGAAGCATTGCCGATGCTTCTGGGAGGTGGGCGGGGTGGTGGGCTGGTGGCCTCCACATCCTCCCACAACGGCACCCCGAGGGAAGGGCACGACACTTCACCCGATGTGGCTCCTCCTCCTCCCTGGCTCTGGCAGTGACAGCTCTTCCTCCTCCTCTTCTTCCTGGCTCCTGGTCATGTCCAGAGCACAGGCCAATGCCCAATACTGCAAACAAATATCATTTTACAACAGCCTTGCTGGACAGCATTTGGACTATAAGACGCACTTTCATCCCCCCCCCATTATAATAATAATAATAATAATAATAATAATAATAATAATAATAATAATAATAATAATAATAATAATAATAATAATAATAATAATAATAATAATAATAATAATAATAATAATAATAATAATAATTTGGGATTGTATGCTGCCCACTTGCAATGCGACTCAGGGTGGCTAACAACAATAGCACATCCAATACAATATAAAACAAGATACAATTAGCATACACTAGAGAAGAAGATACAATTACATACCTGTCAAATTTCAGGAAATTTCTGTCAAACCTCTCTATTTTACACTCTTTCCCACCGTCATCCCGTACTAGTTAGACTTCAATTAGACTGGAATTAGACTGGAGGCCAACACAGGATAAGCATAGCTGTCCATTTTCCCATTTTGGCCGAGAAATTTCCCTTATTTGACAGAAATTTCCCAAAACTTGACAGGTATGCAATTAGCAGAATACAATTAGCATGCAATAATAAAAGTTAACTAAGTCAAAACATCCCAAAACAAGAATTCGACCACAAGAATCCAGGCCTCAGAGTCCAAAGTCTAGGCTGGGCGGGGGACGATGTCTGGCCCTATGCCCCAGCGGCCAAGTCCACAGCACCAGGCAGCATAGGGGGCACGAGACTCCACCACACCAGGACCCTGCCACTGGCTCCTGTGTGGCCAAGCCCCCATGCCACAGCTTCGAAGCTCCCACTGACAATGGGCCCGCCCTACCCGACACCGACCTGGCCGCAGCTGGGGTGGAGATGTTGTGCTGCTGCTGCCACAGCTGCCAGAGGTCTCACGAGGCAGTGGCCACAGTACTCTCTCATCACCTGCCTACCATGGCTGCAGGGCTTTTCAACCTCCAGCCAGGTGGGAAAGGGCCAGAGGTCTTGCAGGGCAAGACTCGGGTACTGCATGATGGATTGAGTGCCTGTCTCTGTCCCAGCTGTTGGGGAAATAAAAGGAGCCTCATTTGGGCATTCCTTGAGCATAGTTTCTTCCACAAAATTCCTTTCAACCCAGAAAAATTTCTGGCATGAAATTATTATTATTTCGGAGACAAATTCTGCCAAATATGGCCCTTCAAAGAAATTCATGCCTTGTGTAATAACAGGATTCCATCTTGAGATTGATAAACAAACAGTCAAGAAATAACTTATTATCTTGAATGGGCTCAAATCCCCCAGGATCAGATGAACTGCATCCAAGGATACCGAAGGAACTAGCTGAAGAGATCTCAGAACCACTATCATTTTCTTGAAATCAGGAAGAAAGGGTGAAGTACCAAACAATTGGAGGAGAGCTATTGTCACTATCTTCAAAAAGGGCAAAAAGTACCAACAGACCAGTCAGTCTGACATCAATCCCAGGGAAAATTCTGGAACATATTATAAAACATTTTAAATGGTACCCATGTTTGTCTGTGCAAGCATATCAGAGAGTAAACAAAACAAGACAAAAAACATTATGGCACTTTAAATACTAACTGCTGTATTTTGATGTTAGGTTTTGTAGACCAAGTCCACTTCATCAGATGCAGTTCATAAGAGTGAGACTTGATCCACAAAAGCTAACGTCAAAATACAGCAGTTAGTTTTTAGGGTGCCACAGTGTTCTTTTTGTTTTGTTTTGTTTACTCTCTGATATATAAAGCAGTCACTCTACAAGCAACTTGAAAATAATGCAGTAATAACTAGAAGCCAACACGGATTTGTCCAAAACAATTCCTGTTAGACTAATCTGATTTCATTTTTGATCTGGTAATTTCCTTGGTAGACAGTGGGAATGTGGTAGGTGTAACATATCTTTACTTCCGCAAAACCTTCTACGAAAGAGCCCCATGATATTCTGCTCAGCAAGGTAACCATGTGTGGCACAAGTATTAAGTAGGCATACAGTTGGTTATAGAATTGTACACAGAGAGTGCTTATTAATAGCTCCTTCTCAAATTGGGAGGGGGTAACAAATAGAGTACCACAAAGCTCAGTTCTGAGTCTGGTGCTCCTCAGCATTTTCATTAATGACTTGGAAGAGGGAGTGTAGTGAATACTTATCAAATTTGCAAGTGACACCAAACTGGGTGGAATAGCTAATACTGTACTGTATCTTGGAAGACAAGAACAGAATTCAAAAACTTCTTGACAGGCTGAAACCAACAGAATGAAATTTAACAGGGATAAATGCAATGTTTTATGTCTAGGGCAGTGGTTCCCAACCCTTTTTTGCCCATGCCCCCCCTAAGCATCTCTAAAATCCTGATGACCACCACCACCCCGACATAGAATTCTTATTATTCAAAAAGTGAACTCCTATTCATGTGGAGGAAGCCTAAAAGGCCATTAACTTGGTCTAAATAAGCTTCCAATTGTGCCCCCCCCCCCAAATCAAATTGCCTTCCAGTGGGGCATGTGCCCCACATTGGGAATGCATGGACCTTTGGGGGGGACAGATGCACAGTTACAAGATGGAGAATACTTGGCTCAGTAATATTACAAGCAAGAAGGATATTAGAATTGTTGTAGATTATAAGCTAAGTATGGCTGCAAAAAAAAAAAGGGCCAACACTGTTTTCGACTTAATTAACAGAAGTATAAGAATTAAGGAACATAACTATAAAATGTTATGGAGGTGGTACCTGACTCTAGTGAGATTACATCAAATCGATAATAAACTGGATAAAATGTGTTGGAGATGTAAGGATACAGTAGGAACTTATGAGCACATGTAGTGGAGTTGCATCGTGGTAATGGATTTTTGGAAAAGAATTGAAAAGGAGATTGGAGAAATGTTGGGTAAGAAAATCAAGCTGGGATCGGGTACCACTATGTTAACAATTGTGGAAGGTACTAATTTAAATAAGAATGAGAAAGAATTATTTGAAATAATGCTTACGATGGGTAGACAATGTATTGCTAGAAATTGGAAAAATGACATACACATACAGACGGAGGAGTGGTATAAAGAAATGTGGAATTTAGCATTGAATGATAAACTAACATGGGAGATAAAAGAAAATAAGAGTAGCTTGAGAGAGAACAGATTTTGGAAAATATGGAAACCTTTTGTGGATCATTCACTTATGGGTGTTGAAAGAAACAGACCTGTACCGGAACAATGTAGTTTTTGGAGATAAAATAATGAGTCACTCTGAGCTCTCCTGGGCAATGTAAATAAACACGGGGTGTGTATATTGTTTTTGTTATTGTTTCCTATCCAAATTGGTAATGAATTGAATAAAAATGTGTATGACTCAGTAGTACTAGTAATCAAGTAATATTAAAAAGAAGGCTTTGAGTTAAGGGTAACAATACTTACTGTGTCATATTTAAGTGAATTTATTTTTAAGGGTGGCATTAATGCATTTGAAATATAATGATAGATGAAAATGTATTAGGATAGGTTGTATTTTTTGTTTATTGATTGTTTTCTTCTGTTTATTTAGTATTTTAGTGTATTTTTTATTATTAGTATTTTTTATGATGTATTATTGTGTATTTGTATTTGTTGAAAAATTCTAATAAAAATTATTTAAGAAAACAGAAGTATAGTCTCTAAAATCTGTGAGGTACTAGTCCTCCTCTATTCAGCACTCGTTAGACCACGTCAAAATACTGTGTCCAATTCTGGGCACTGCACTTTAAGAAAGATACAAACAAACTAGAGCAGGTACAGAGATGGGCAACAAGGATGATTGGGGAACTGGAAACGAAACCCTGTGATGAGAGACTGAAGGAAAAGGGCATGTTTAGCCTTGAGAAAATGCAAGTGTGGCGCCAAAATGGCCGCCACGCTCTTTGCTGGCCCCCCACCCGGACTCAGACATCCGGGTGAGTTAGGCGGCATGGCCACCCCTCTTTAAAAGGGGTGGCCACGAGGCAGCCGAGCTGCCATTTTAGAATGCGATGGAGCGGAGAAGTTTGCTCTGCCGCGTTTTCTCTTTGCTTCCCCTCTCTTCCTAAAAAACGGAGTTTACCTTTGCTGATTGATACCGCGGTAGTCAAGGCAAAGGGTTGCGGGTTGGATCCCTGGCTAGGGATCATTTAGAAGTAGCTTAATTTCTTCTGCTTGGGAGACATGGCTCCCAAGCGCAAGGCGCCGGCTGCCAAGGGGAAGGGCTCTGCCTACCCCCTCTTCACCCAGGGGGCTGCCACCGGGCCAGAGGGCTCGGGCGGCACCCCCGCAACCGAGTGGTGGGGTTGCTTTACCCACTGCCACTAATGCGGGCGAACAGGCTTCTGCCTGCCAGCCCGGCACAGGCCGGCCCCTCTGGGATCCCTGCCCCTGTAGGGCCTTTGCCCGGCTTGGGGCAGGGTGGCCCATTTGGGCCCGGTGCGGGTTTCCACCCCACCATTCCTCCGGCCCCACATGGGCCGGATTATTGGACATGGCCCTATTCGGGCCCGGGATCCCCATTTGGGTTTCCCCTGCAACAATTTCCCAGTGGGCCATCCGGCCCATCCGGCCCACCTTACATGGGTGGCTCGGAGACTGTTGATGCCCTTCTCGCATGCATTTCGGTGCTGGAGGCATCAATGGGCATTGCCCCACCACCTTCCGATGGTGGGCTTGCTAATTCTTCAATTCCGGCCCACACGTCGGCCACGACTCTCCAGCGGGCCGCCAACAGGGTCGAGCTGCTTGAGGCCATCAGGCCAGCCCAAGCTGGTGCCTCGCTGCTCCCCGCCCGACCAACACAGTGGGGCTTGCCGCTGGGGACCAGTCCGGCGTGGCAGGGGTGCAGCGGCACACAGAGCTCGATATCTGTCGCGAGATCCGACGCCCGCTGTGGGCCGGAACCCCCAGTGGGGGCAGCCCACGGGGGTGCACCGAGTGAGTATCTTGGTCAATTGAGTACACCAGCGACACTAACCAGTCACACTGGGGGGGTTCAGTGGCCATGGCCACGGCAGGTTCCTGTGGGAGGGCAGTTGTATCCACACTGACCTGTTAACTCTTGGTTGCCTAATTGCCCCCCGGTTAGGGCAGGGGTGACCGCCCCTGTGGGTATGCCAAGCATTGCAGGGGCTATTCAGGGCCCGCTGCGCATACCCTCAATCCAATCTGTGCCGACGGCGGCCCTGCCGATGGCTGGTTATTCCTTGCCCCTGGGCGATCATCTATCCCAGGCCACGAGGGAGAAGATTTGGCGGGGGGAATATGTGGATATCTTCTCCCTCCTAAACTGTGAGCCCACCAAGGAAGAGAGGGAGGGACAGGATGATAGGGACAAGGAGTTGTCCTGTCGTCATAAACCACCGCGTACCTGGGCCAATTGGTTGCCGGCCTATCTTATCTATATGGCGGTATACCTGAGGGCCCGGCCTGACTTGGCCATTCCAATGGTACAATACCTGGATAATATTTACCGGGCGGTGGTTGCTTTTCCTGGCCCGTCGTGGTTGGCTTACGATGAAGAGTTTAGGATGAGAGTGGCCCTCCATCCTGAGATGAGGTGGGATGAGCCCTGCCAGCAATTGTGGCTCTTGTACATGACTCCCACGCAGCCAGCACCTGGTGACAGGTATCATTGCGGCCATGCCGTGCAGCAGGCTGCTGCTACACAGGTTCCCCTCCAGCCGGCGGGGCAGGGGGTTCCAGCCCGCCTGCTGTGTTGGAGCTTCTCCGCCAGCGGAGTGTGCAACAAGCGTCAGTGTCGATTCCGGCACGAGTGTCCCTCTTCTTCTGGCCCTCACGCCGCCTCCACATGCCCGAGGGCTAGTGGGTCACGAGGCAGAGGTAGGGGTGGGCAGGGGGCGGTCAGAGTGCCCTCTGACAGTGCTAGCCATGCAAAAGACCCCCTCCCCAATTAATGTCCCAGTGCTGGAATGATGGCTTTCCACTTATCCTAGACGGGATGATGCGAGGTACCTACTAGAAGGTTTCGGGTTTGGGGTGTTTGTGGGCCTCAGGATGCCCCAAACTTACTTTCTCTTAGGGGTAATGAGGATATTGCTGCACAATGCATAGCTAAGGAGGTAGCTGCAATGAGAGTTGCTGGGCCATTTATTGACCCACCATTCCCTAACTTAAAAGTATCTCCTTTGGGTCTAGTCCCAAAAAAGTCCCCGGGTGAATTTCGCCTAATTCACCACTTTTCTTACCCTGCGGGTTCCTCGGTCAACGATGCGATACCTGATGACCTTTGCTTGCTCAGGTATACCTCCTTCGACCAGGCCTTACAGATGGTAGGCTCGTGTGGTCGCGGGGCGCTCCTGGCAAAGTGCGATATCAAATCGGCATTCCGATTACTGCCGGTGCACCCCGATGACTTTGAGCTGTTGGGTTTTTGTTTTCGGGGCAAATTCTACGTAGATATGGCCATGCCTTTTGGCTGTTCTATTTCATGTTTGGCCTTCGAACAATTTAGCACCTTCCTCCACTGGGCCTTTGTTCATAGGTCGGGGTCCCGGTCTGTAGCCCACTACCTCGATGACTTTTTGTTCGGGGGTGAGCAGGGCTCGGACACATGTACCCGTCTCCTTGCCACATTTCAGGTGCTTATGCGGGAACTGGGTGTCCCCTTAGCACCTGAAAAGACTGAGGGCCCTGCCACCAAGCTCACCTTTTTAGGTATTGAAATTGACACTGTCGCCCAGGCATCCAGGTTACCCGTGGAAAAGGTGACTCGGATCTCAGCTGCGATTCTGGCAATGCTTGCCAAGCGTAAGGTGTCTCTTCGAGAGTTACAGGTGCTTCACGGCCACCTCAATTTCGCTTGCAGGGTGGTAACCCCAGGCAGAGCTTTTGCCAGACGTCTGTGTGACGCCATGGCTGGCCTATTAAAACACCACCACAGGGTGCGGCTGACCATAGGTTTACGGGCAGACCTTTCGGTTTGGCTCACATTTCTCCAGGATTTTAATGGGGTCTCTTTTTGGAGATCAGACCTTATGGTCAGCCCTCAGTTCCAAGTACAGTCGGATGCCTCCGGCTCTCGGGGTTATGGGATTTATTTTGAGGGGCAGTGGGCCTATGGCCAATGGCCTCACGCATGGCAAGGCACGGATCCCTTACGCGATCTTACTTTCTGACCCACCTTGCACGAGGTTGGCATAGCTTGTGTTACGATAGGTACGAGGAGGCTCTCTTTCATGCAGCTACTACCGTAGCTTTCTTTGGAGCGCTCCGTATCAGTGAGCTGGTCCCATTGTCTAAAGGGGATGTGTCTCGTAGGGCACTGGAACTCGACGATGTCTATATCACCCAAGAGTGGGCCCAGTTGAGGATACGGTCCTCAAAGGTTGATCAGCATGGCGTAGGCAGTGGCGTAAGACTGCTACGATGCTCAATTGATGACATCTGTCCGGTTGGTGCCCTACATAAGTTTTTGGCAGTGCGTGGTACGCACCCTGGCCCGTTTTTCTGCCACCAGGATGGGTCTCCACTTACTAAATTCCAGTTTTGGAAGGTGACCGGTATGGCACTTCACAGTGTTGGCCTCCCCGGGGCTTGTTATGGCACCCATAACGTTTGGGTACTCTGAGGCTGATATACGCCGGATGGGCAGATAGGGGTCTACACGTTTTGATTTATATGTACGCCCCCTCACTGCATGAGTACTAGTTATGTCATTAATTTTTTTTCCTTCTTTTACAGACCCTGTGTGTCCACGCACACCGGTGGCAGTATGGCTGGTGGGCCACTGTTACGTGCACTGGTCAGCGCAGTATGCTGCGGCGACAGAGTGGGGACCCCATCTCGGGCTACGTGCAGCCGCACATATGTGATGGTACAGTAAGGGTGGCATGAGATGGCAGGAACTGTTGCCATTCCTGTTTTCCATCAGGGATGCCGGACCGCCTGATGTCCTTATCTTGCACCTCAGCGGCAATGATCTCACACAGGTCACTGGCCTTTCTTTAAAATTGTCGGTGTGCAGCGACCTAGCCTATTTACATCACTTATGGCCGTGTACGCGGCTGCTATGGTCGGACATCGTGCCTCAACAGTCTTACAGGGGAGGCATTGACCTCCATGCTCTCGACCGCACTCGGCGGTCGGTGAACAGGGCTGTTGCCCGGTTCCTTGTGAACAATGGCTCTGGGATGGCCATTCAATAGGGTTGCAGGATTTTTATCTCTACGCAGGAGATGGGGTCCACTTGTTGGCTAGAGGTATGGACCTCTTTCTTGAGGATGTGCAAGCAGGCCTGGTGACCGAGCTGACGGTCTGGGGGGCGGGTGGTGAGTCATCATGGACGCCTCCCCGTGTGGCAGGTAGCACTGGTAAGGTAAAGATTTATGACCCATAGGTATCCGGCAGGTTCGCAATTGACTGGCCAACACGTAGACAGGTACAGGGGAAATAGGCTTGGCCGGTCAAGGGCGAACCAGGCAAGGGGTGATGTCAGGAGCTTCAGAGCCTGCATCACCTTGATATTTCAATGGATACACGTCATAGGGTGGGGTCAGTAGATAGTTTATTGATTCCGGTCAACAATTTGTTTGTGTCAACAAACAAATTGATACAAATAGATACATGTAGCCAATTGCCATTGGCATTTTGGGAGGAACCTTATCAGTGTTACTGCGGCCTGCTTGCCTTAAAGAATTACAATTGGATGATACACCAATTGAAAGTGATAATTCGGACTAGGGCATTGTTCAATAAAAGTGGCCCGATGCCTTTAATCCAATACCGGTGTCTGAGTCTTTCTTTGGGGGGTGCGCCTGCAAAGCAACTGAGAGGGGATGTGATTTTTTTGTTGTTGTTCAGTCGCACAGTCGATTCCGACCCTTTGAGACCCCATGGACCATTTTCCTCCAGGCACCTCTGTCCTCCACCAACCTCCTCAGCCCCCCCAGCTCTATGCCCATTGTGTCCACAATACCATCTATCCATCTCATATTTGGACGCCCCCTTCTTCTCTTGCCCTCCACCTTTCCCAGCATCAAGGCCTTCTCAAGTGAGTCCTCCCTTCTCATTTTATGTCCAAAGTACTTTAGCTTAATCTTCACTATTTGTTCCTCCAATGAACAGTCAAGGTTGATTTCTTCTAATATTGATCTATTTGTTCTCTTTGCTATCCAGGGGACTCTAAGGACTCTCCTCCAACACCACATTTCAAAGGCATCTATTCTTCTGCGCTCAGCTTTCCTAATGGTCCTGCTCTCACACCCATACATTACCACCAGGAATACCATTGCTTTGACTATGCAAATTTTTGTTTTCAAGGTGATGTCTCTGCTTTTCACTATATTCCTCAGGTTTCTCATAGCTTGTCTTCCCATAGTCGTCTTTTTATTTCATGGCATGATCTGTTCATGATCATCCCAGACTGTGGGACACATAATAAGGGGCTCAAATCACAAGAAGCCAGATAAATACTGAATATCAGGCCAAACGTCTTAACTGTTGGAGAAGTACGACAATGGAACCAATTACCTCAGGAGGTGGTGAGTGTTCCAATCCTGGAGGCATTTAAGAGAAAATTGGACAACCATCTGTCAGATCTGCTTTGATTTGGATTTCTCTTTTGAGCAGGAGATTGGGCTCAGTGGCCTACAAGTCCCTGTCCAACTCAGATATTCTATTATTCTATAGTTCTTTGCCAAGCCCTGTCTACAAAAGAGAGCTAGATGGTTAGTAATGTATAAAATGAATATGCAATAGAGTACTTTGTCTTGCTTCTCCTTTCCTCTTGTTGTGGCTCTTGAAAAGCTATTTTGAAATGTTTATGGAATCTGTTCCAAGGCTTTTCATAATTCTGTCAGTAAACCTGCATCTACAGATTGCCTAAAAAGTCATATCCATGAATGTAAAGGCTGACAAAGTAATTGCTTTCTTGGCCTCAATTCAGGAGACCAGACTATTTAGGAAAATGCGGCAACAACTTGAAATGAGTGGTCTTCAAAAATGTGTTTAATTAAAATGCATGGCACTTTTTGGCTATGTTGTAGTGACTTTCCACGTTTATGCTTAATGAAAGTGTACTTTATTCTATTTAAAATATGGAAAGAGACAACTGCAAAAGTGTTTGGATTCAGAAAAGAAGGAATTCCATGCAGACCGCCATGTGCATATATTCAGAGGAGTCCCAAAGAGAATCTTCTGTATCCATGTCTGTAAATATATAGGGGTCAAGGGGATATTTCTTGCTACTTAAATAAATAGCAACAACTAATCATCTTAACAGACTGATTTAGAACTGCAAAAAAAGGTTGTGTTTCATCTTGTTTGGATTGTCCTACAGCAACTACATGGAACATATGTTCTAAACATTTTTTATTTACAAGGAACAGTCCTTGTTTTCCAGGCTTTCCCCTTGGTATGTTTCCTTTCCTAATTGCCCGTGTTGTCTGTCCTTTGAAGATGAATTTTTACAATTATTATTAGTTTGCACACCTAGAGTTGGTTGAGATGGATTGCTCTGTGTAAAGGAGATCAGGCTTCATCTACCCAGTGGGGGACATGCAAGGCACCTCCCCTAAGAACATGAGGATTGTGAACACATTCTGGCATCCTCTGGGTAGGGATAAGACCCAGTCATCTGATCTGCCCCCCCCCACCCCACCCCCAAAACATCCACCTCCCTTGGACATGTCCCCTGAGTTCAACCACAAACTTCCCAGTAACTGGGGAGAGGAGAAATGGATTGTTCTAAAACAAATGTATCAAATCTTCAAAAAATAACTTTTCCAAGTAGAATATTCTAAACTATTTTTTCATTGATGTAAAGCATCTTAGGATTGCTTAATGAGCAAATGAAAGGCATTTTCTTTACAAAATACCTGCCTTTGAGACCTGCATTTGTTGGCTTTGAAATTCTTCCTCATGTTAGGAAAATCAATTCTTGCTGGAACGATGGACTAAATACATTTCAAATGTACCACTATACCACCGTGCACAGGTTGTTATCAACAAATGGAGTCTATGCCATCATGTTGTGCACTGCCCAGTAATTTATACCCTGCACTGAAGAGGTACTGTAGATTTGCTCTTCAGGAAAACTATGTTTTTCTAGTTTATGAGTCCTGTGGCACTGTAAATACCAAAAATATGTTTAATATGGCAAATATTTGCAAGGACTGTATAGCCCACTTCTTCAGATGCATTATTTTGTTACAATAAATCAATCTGCCTTGAGAAATGTATAACCCAAACACTATTGTAACACTCTTTCTTCCTTTCTTCCTTCCATCCATCCATCCATCATGAGTAGAATTCAAATATTTCCTGGAAATCAAAGAAGGACAAAGTCCAGGATATATTTATCAGCTAATGTAGGACATTGACAACATAAAAACTTTTGGCTCCACAGTCTCCAAAATTCTAAAATATGATCAAATGCAAATGCATTATGAGGATTCACCCTTCCTTCTTGCTCAAACATATTGCGGTTCTGCTCCTTCAACCAAGGTTACAAGGGCTTCTCTTTCTCTCTGGGATCAGCAACTCCTGCTTCTCCAACTTCCCCACCCTTTCTAACTCAAATCTTGAATCATAGCTCTTCCTAGGGTTTTTCCACCCTTCAGGTTAAACCAAATAGTCCATAAGAGTTACACTATCTTAACTTTTAACTCCATGGAGGCCCTCCACAGAACACCTGATTTTCCCTCCAAAAGAGGAGACACCTACCATTGTTCCATTCACCTTTCCCATCATCTGCCATGTAAAGTTGTCATCTGTCTCACTAATGAGTAAGACAACATCTATATAGTAAAAGTCTGGTCCCTTATCATCGCCAGATAGCATTGGAGAATGTCTGAAGATCATTCATGTTAGGGTAAGTCTTCACCTCACACCCTAACTGGTTGAAAGGCATATTGTGTGTGATACCTTTAAGACTCTACTGTAGAGACACACAGGTGTTGGGATTTTTTCCCTGGTGTGTTCCGTGGACCAGTGTATATAGGCCAAAGCAGAGTTACAAACCTTTAGCTTCAATGCTCAACTTGCTCTAACCAAGCTCCAATGCTTGACTTTCTCTGCCATCAGTCTGGGTGAAGAATCCTGTGAGTTCCAGGACCTACAATGAGGACTGAACCTCTACTCTGCTCCTGAAGATGGTATATACCTTTTATGCCATCTGTGCTTGCTGAACAAGAAAGGACTACTTGGGGTAAGCTCTCCATCAAGGAGGACAGAAGCTGTAAAACTGTTTGGATTTGTTTGGGATCGCAGCTTGTATTTACCCTGCTGGAATGGACTACTACTATTGATCTGCATAACTTGTATATATAACACAACTGGACTGACTCAGTGAGGGCAAATGAGAAACTGAAGAGACTGTATCTGCTTTGTGTTATAATTATTTGCACTGTATATACTTGCACAAATTTGCTTCCCGAGTAAACCTGTCTTGAGTTTGTCACCTGCACCAAGACCTGTCTGCCTGTTTTCTCACAAGAGAGAGGACCACCTTGCCAGGTGCACCCCCTGTGATGGCCGCTGCATGCCACTCTGCTAACCACTCACATCAACAATTCACTAATTACACTTTGAGCCCCACTAACTTTGAGTTTTGGATTCAAATTTTCAAAGTCAATGGGCACAATTCAGTCATAGATCCCAAATAAAGCAGATTCATTGAATGAGTTGGACTTGTTATGTCAACATATATATGTCCCAATGATTCAATAGTTATGCACAATTGGGTATATGATGTTTTGTGATTTTAAAACAGGTTCTTAGGATGTTCAGTGTGTGTGTCTTAATAGATTTTGAATAGACATTATTGCCAGTAGTTCAGGTCAGATATTGTCTGTCAGTGGCACATACACAAATGATGAGATATAGAAAGTGGTGGGATTCAGCTGTTTTGTACTGGTTCAGCAGAACTGATACCTAATTTTTTGTTCAGTTCAGTGAACCAGTTGTTAAAATGGCACTTGAATTCAGGGTTCTCTCTAAGGTGGGTGCCTGGGCAGCCACCCAATGTGTAAATAACACATTTATATTCCTTACTCTTTTTAACATTCATCTGCACAACAGTGTATTCTAAGTGCTCATAGAAATGTTCATTCCATCCATAGGTGGAAAAAAAATAGACTGAACTATGCTTGTAATATTTATTTATTTTTATTTATTTATTACATTTCTATACCACCCATTTGGGTGGTATCCCACTCTGGGCAGTATTTATTTACTTCATAAAACTAATTATAAAGGTAAAGGTTTTCCTTGCTCGAAAGCCAGTCATATCTGACTCTAGGGTTCAGTGCTCATCTCTGTTTCAAAGCCGAAGAGCCAGCGTTGTCTGCTTCTGCTGATGTTTCTGTGGTCATGTGGCAGGCATGACTAGACACTGGAGTGCACGAAGTGCTGTTTACCTTCCCACTGAAGTGGTCCCTATTTATCTACTTGCAATTTCTTGCTTTTGAACTGCTAGGTTGGCAGGAGCTGGGACAAAGACAGGAGCTCATTCCATCCTCCAGTACTTGAGAATCGAACTGCTGACCTCCCACCTTCCAGTCAGCATCTTAGTCACTTGAACCACTGCAGTCCCTCAAAACTCATTATACCTTTGATGAAACACTACATTTTTATTCCCTTGCATTTGTTACTTCTGTAAACAAACATATAACAGAAAGAAGAAAAAATGCCAAAAAACCAGAGGGTAATAATAATAATTTTGTGTCAGAAATTATTCTGGGTTGAAAGGATTTTTGCTGGAGAAACTCCACTCAGGGGATGCCTGAATGAGGCTCCTTTCATGTCCCCAAGATTTTTTCCCACCCAAGTGGTCCCTATTTATCTACTTGAAATTTCTTGTTTTCAATCTACTAGGTTGTCTGGAGCTGGGACAGAGATGGGTGCTCAATCCGTCACGCACTACCTGGGTCTCAGACAGTTGACTTGCCAGCCTTCCAGCTAACAAGGTGAGCTTCTTAACCACTGAGCAACTGCAGCCCCTAACCAAGGGGTGACACGCTATCCTTTGTTTCACCTTTGTGCTATGCCCAAAATTCTCACAAGATATTGTGAGTACGCTGGTGTTTCCTGATCAGTAAAACCAATAGGAAGCTAGGACACAATGAACCAATAGAAATATAGATTTCAAAGGTTATCTTATCGCCCATTTAGGAAGCCGTGGGAAAATGTTCTTCCATGTTAGAATCCTTATGGTAATTAAGACATTTTTATCACCACTTTCTCATGACAAGCAGGTTTGTCATACACATTATTCTAGCGTATTTCATCTTCATAGCCTATGCCATTTATTAATTCGTCAAGAAATTTTTGTTTGATTTGGGCAGCGAACTGTTTATTAAATTATATGAATCTTATCACTAGGCAGGCTGCAGGGTTTTCCTTACACTGACTAAGAATGACCTCTCCATCAATACATACATCCTTCTTACATATGTGAGGTGCCATCTCCAGTTGACCTACATGCCTCAGATACTCATCTGTGAAATCTTTCTGACATTGAGGTAATAACTTTGAACATTCTGCTTTCCACTTAATCCTTTAATTTTCCCTGCTCTGCACTTTACCCTAAATAATAATTACAATTAAAAGAAAATATTATGTTATTCTGTATCTCTATACAAGTATGCCTACATCATTCTTATTTTCCTTTTTTTTAAAAAAAATATTTTATTAAATTTTCAAAAATACAACAAACAGAAAAAAATGAAATATAAATATAATCATAAAAATACAAACAAAATACATGCTTGAGAATCTAATACATCGCTAAATTTCATCATAACTTGGTAAAAACATTTAATACATTGTGATACCTTTTAAAACTCATCAAAATCCAATATAATGCAAATTTCTCATTTTTTAATCTATTCTTATCAGAAATCCAATTCTGTACTCATTTATTTATACAGTATACATACATGTTTATGATTACGATATTTAATATAGCAAAAGCTTATAACATTTCTATCATAACACTACATAACCAAAACAAAAATACAATAAAACCAAATTCTTAATACACACCCTGTGAAATGTACATTTTCATGGAGGATGCAGTATGTCACAGTAGTCTCACTGTTTCCAAAAACTCATTTGATTTGGTGCTGGCCTGCCACCTTCACCGCTAATCAATGTAGAATCCACATTGCCAAATTTTCCAAACTCTATTTTCTTTAATTATACCATTTTTATTCAAATCCCATGTTAACTTGTCATTCAAAGCAAGTTCCCACATTTCCACATCATTCTTGTTTTCCAATCTACTGTAAATGATAAGTTTGATAAAAGGGTGCCTGTGAACGTATAAACATCCTTCTCAGAAAAAGTGGTCTTTTTTTCCCATTTATCGTGGTGATACACAAGGTCCTCTGAAATTGCAACAAGTGGATTGTAAGGCATCAAAAGCTGAGGAGTACTGGAGGTGATCATTTCACTCTAAAAATCTAAAAAAAAAGAAGGGTCATACTGTATTTCCTTGTTCAGAAGAAACTAAGAATTGACAAATATATTTGGAAAGTGGGTGCTATCTTCTGTACATGTAGGTTTTCTATTCAAAGCAGCTGTAGGCTATATAATATTATCGGTAGACTAATATATCCCAATCAGATGGGATTTATTTATAGGCAATGCTCTCTTTGCAATGTTGGATGCCTCATTAGCTTGATTCAGCTCACACACAGCAAAAACAAAAATAATGCCATCCCTGTTCAGATTTTTTTAGAGAGAATTATAATTTCCTATTTCATTTCTTAAAACTGTTCAGCAGATAGGACATGTTTCTGAAATTATGTTTATCCTATGGCATTCTTGAATGGCAAAGAAACCTCTCTGGTTCCTAATTTTCCTTCAAAACTGATGTTGAAGAGGGTCAGCACTTTTCTTCTTTTGTCTGCCTTGCTCAGTCAAGTTATTAGCAGCTGATATCTGTTTCTGTACAGAAACCCTGAATACCAAAGTGAAGAGCAATATAATCTGTAGTATGTGAAAGCAATGCTTGTGAATGAAGCTACAGATGATCTCCACTGTTTTTAGTTTTTTTTCCTTGATCTGAATACAGTAGACTGTAATGAATCTCCAGAAATCAGTAAATGTATGCTACGTAAGATATATACATAGATGGACAGTTACATACAGTAGATGGAGAGAGAGGGGACGAGATCTTAAATCAGCGATGGGGATGGGGTACAACAGGACACAAGATAATCAACATAGGTGAACCTCCTGGCATATGGGAACATCATAACACAGTTGAACATTTGTATAAATATTAAAAAGTAATGGTGCTAAGATCATATCTGTCCAGTATCTCGTATTGGCCAGGATTTCCTGTTTTTCTGCGCTCGTTCCTCCCCTTTCCCACCACAATCCCATATTTGAACAGTGGGGAAATGGTTTACTGTGTATGTGTGGCCACCGTGCGCATGCGCAAATGGGTTACTGTGCATGCACATCCATGCATGTGCAGTAATTTTCCGTATTTTGCGGAGCCGTGCTTGACGGGTATGGCTAAAATCCCATCCTGTGGCAGACCATTCCTCTGGTTTCTCCAGAAGTCATGACTTTCTTGGTGTTCAACAAAGAATATTTGGTTTGAAGTAAAACAGTGACCATTTTGTTAGTCCATGATATTTAGTAAGAGAGTAGCATTTTTTGAACAGCAACAAGTACTGAACTGTTAATATGTCGTTGTAAATGGTTGACAAATGGTGCTCCAGTTATTTTGTGCATTTCAAAATCATCTCTCCAGGGAGTCCCAAAAATCACCATACATAACAGATATCTTGGAATGTGTTTGATATGAGTAGAGGAGAAGACTTTGTGTGTGCGTGTGTGCATGTGTGCGTGTGTGCGTGTGTGCGTGTGTGCGTGTGTGTAAAAAAGTGGCTAACAGAGCATATTTTGTTAATATTTTGTATAGAGTAGGGAGATTATGAGATCTGATAGTGTTTTCTTTTTTCTTTCTTTTTTTTTTGGCCTGGTTACAGTATAACGATTACTTTCATCTTTTGTCATGCTTTTGGATTACAGTTGCTCATCCCACATTTATTAAAGAGTTGAAGAAGTCTTTCAGGTTTTGTCCAAAGCATGGATGGCAGTATATACTGAATTTTGTTGACAACATATCTCTTTAGTGCAAAGCAAGACAAGATATTCAAACCCAAACTTTTTGGTGTGAGCGACTCCATCCATGCTTTGATTACATATCATTTTATTCTGTATACTGCAACTTCAAAATTGTATATTTAAATATCTGCTTCTCCATGGTTTATACGATAGAGTAAAACTGAAGAACATAGGTAGCAGTTCAGCATCTTCAAGCGAGCCACATGTTCCCCATCCTTTCTTTAATACAATAGACTAGAGGTTACAGGTCACCTTTTTACTGGAACTAGGAGTGTATTGGCAGTATTTATTTCTGTTAGATGCTCTTTAGAGGATCAGAAGGTGAGACTCCACATCCAGCAGTCTTCATAAGAGAGAGTTCATTCTAACAGGAAGGTGCCTCAATCTGCAATTGGCAAATTAGCTGGCTTTTGTTTCTTAATTTGTCAACTGAGAGATGGCCCATCTTTCTTTGCTTGGCTAATAGGTGCTGTAGCAGGGGAAGACCCGTGTGTCTGAAGGCAGTGTAGTTGTAAGAAGAAATTTGTTTTTGTCTTAATATGTGATCTGCCCTTCAGTGTGTCTGTATTTTTCCTGATGTGAGAGGCTAAAAGAGTAACTGATTGCATGCCCTGTGCTGACTTCCCTGTCAAAATAGTCTCTATACTATTGAGCCTTCAAAAAAAATAGCATAGCTTCTACCAAGATGTGCAAACATATTAGTAACGTGTTTTATTCCCAACCTGAAAAAAACTTCTCTCAGTGAAAGATGGTAATTTAATCTTCATACTTATTCAGGCTTTGGCCTCTTTGTTGAGACTACATACGAGGATTTCAATTAGTGCCATTAAAACAAAGCATATATTCCATTGTGATAACTAGGCTTGGAATTACAGATGTACAATACAAAATCATAATTAAATGGAAACAAGACAAAATAGAATCTGCAATAAGATCTCACTACAAGGAAGTGTTGTTCTATGTACTTGTCACTTCTGGTTAATGTTTCACTAACATTTATCATCTTTATTGGGTCTGGAGTAATGGGATTCTGTGTCTTCATTCCTATGGCATGGAAGCTATTATTAGTGAAGGATCCCTGGCCAAATTGAATATAATGGATTTTTAACTTCCAAAAGAAGCATAATATATATTGTGTGTGTTGTTCTTCCCAGGTTTTTACTTCAAATACAGAGCAAGCATTCCATTCCATTTTAGAAACTTGATTTCTTCTCATAACCACATAATTTCCATGAAACATTCGCCCAGCAGTTCTTCAGAACCATAGCTGAATTAAAATAATTAAGACATCAATGTATGATTGAGAAAGTTAAAATATAGTTCATATTTCATTCTGTACAACAAGCTTCATGAATGATTTACTGAGACTGTAGGTTTTAAGTGTAGATAGATATTCACCATCTCGGCTCCCTCCCCCAGCATGGCTGGTCGGGGGAGGTGGGAGCAACCCAGCCCAGCTGTACCTCGTTCTCGGTGGGACCTTTAAATAGTCACCACCGCTGAGACGCTGCAGACGCACACCATCTCAGCTCCCTCCCCCAGCCCAGCCAGTCAGGGGAGGTGGGAGCAACCCAACCCAGCTGTGCCTCGTTCTTGGCAGGACCCTGAAAAAGTCACCACCGCCGAGACACTGGAGCTGCACACCATCTCAGCTCCCTCCCCAGCCCAGCCAGTCGGGGTACGTGGGAGCAACCCAGCCCCAGCTGTGCCTTGCTCTTGGTGGGACCTTTTTAAAGTCACCACCACTGAGACACTGGAGACGCACACAATCTCGGCTCCTTCCCCCAGCCCAGCTGGTCAAGGGAGGTGGGAGCAATCCAGCTGTGCCTTGTCTCCAGAGCGACTGGGATACTTTTGTCTCAGCTGGGGTCAAGGCTGTCCCCCCCCCGGCTCAGTTATTGATGTCTGAGCCATGGGGCCCTCTTCACAGATGTTTCAAGCCTTGGGGCTCCGCTCGTGGATGTTTCAAGCCATGGGGCTCCATCTGCGGACGTTTGAGCCTTGAGGCTCATTCAGGGATGTTTGGTAGCTGATGGTAGTGCATATTTAATTTTGTTTAG